>JMRO03000124.1:0-135840 GCA_000743665.3 Scytalidium sp. 3C | reverse complement strand
AAAAAAAAAACGAAATCTCCGCGGCTAATCCGGTTTGGCAGATTGAGGTCGATGCACCGACAGAAAATGTCCAGGAGAGAGTCAAAGAGGCAATCTCGGGGTTCCAGAAGCACTGGCAGAAATGAAACTAGATGGCACATTTGATTTATTATTCGTTATTCCACCATAATCCCGCTTCTGAATTAAGAAAATGCGGGAGGGGCTTTATGCTTTAGCGCAAATCCAAAAAGAAAAGATTGGAACTCTGCTTTTCAGTAGCTACAGAGATGGTAGAAATGCGATGAAGTTAAAGTAGATAGGTACAAAAATTGACGAGTTCAGCTATGTCTTTTACGGGTTATAAAAACGATTTATGGGCTTTACACATACATACAACCTTTCACAAACCTCACCTCGGCCACAAGGCTATGGCACGCCAAAGTTGTGGTTTCGGCCAAACAATCTAAATAGATCTAATCACAGCGCCTTCAAATTCCCCTCTTAATCCGCGTTGCACGTAGTGAAATACGTAAATTATTTCCTGGGAGAAAGCACTCGCAACGCGGTTCTCAGGTCCCTTACGGAGCGTAATGACGGAGATGTTGCCGTGTCGCTCAAGACCTGAGGTTGTCAAATGTCGGGTTAGAGTGGAGACAACCATCCAAGCCAATGAGTTCTGTAGTGCCGCTATGCATTTTGAATAATACAACTACGGGATAAATGATCTCCCAGTAGTTAGCTTGTAATATGCAAGTCAAGGCGTAGGTTGAGTGGCCGGGAAATGCTAATCGCCGATTCCCATATGGCATCTTCCGAAACGCCGTGGGACGTCCATCCCGCCAAGTAAATTCACTGGGCAACCTATCCTTATGCCATTTCACAACCCCGGATTTGGGAATTATTCAAAATTTTGCGGGGAGGACAAAGAGCGGGAGTAAGCCCCGGAGATGGGCAGAAAGAAATTTATGGGGTATGGTCTTCTCCACACTGTTCTCAGAGCAGGCAAAGGCGGAAATATAAAGGGGTCTCAATCCTTACATGTCGACACCCAGATTCTTTTCTTATCTTCCTTGTTTTGACGACTTAACAATATAACCCGCACTCATTCCAACACTGTCTCTGTAAAATGGCCCGATCAAGCAAGATCGAGCGCCTCTCTCGAGAACCGTGCTTCGGCGTACGGGGTGCTCTTTTAAAAACTGCCATGGTCACATTAGTCGTCGCCCCTTGTCTTCTGTTTTTCGGGTTTAATGTTGGCTCTTCTGGTGGTATCGTTACATTACAGTCATTCGTCAAGGTTTGCCTCTCTCTATGTATACGTATCAGTTGCGTTGTTAACTTCTCCTCAGGACTTTCCATCTCTGGACACTGTTAACACTTCAGGCTCTGTGAAATCTCGCAACTCTACAATACTAGGTAGGCTAACTGCTTCAAAGATCTAGACCACTGAGTAACTAAAAATTTGCAGGTGTTGTAACTCCGGCATACGATTTAGGCGCTGCTTTTGGTGCCATCTCATGCATCTTCTATAGCGACAAGATCGGCCGTCTCCGAACTATCGCTTGTGGTATGATACTCGGTATTATGGCTTTAGCCATCGAATCATCTGCCTACAATCTTGCTCAGTTTGTTGTTGGACGTGTGTTGGTTGGCGCAGCCATTGGCATTATCAGCGCTTCTGTTCCGGTCTGGCAAACAGAGTGTTCTACCACGAAGCACCGCGGAATGTTCGTCATCATGGAAGGTATCTTCATCAGCGGCGGAATTGCATTGTCGGAATGGATATCATTAGGATTCTATTTTGCATGGGCCAATTCAGCACAGTGGCGTGTCACTCTTGTCTTCCCGGTCATCTTCTCACTATTTGTATTACCTATCCTCCTCTTCATGCCGGAATCTCCTCGATGGCTAGTTCTCAAAGGCCGCATTGACGAAGCCCGTACAATTGTTGCAGCCATAATGGCGAAGGACATTGATTCCCACGAAGTTGGCGCAGAAATCAACCACATCCAATGGTCGCTGGAACAGAGCCGAGGCGAATTCAAGCTCCTTTTTACTAACGGAAAGCAACGTTATGCCCATCGAGCTATTCTGGCTGCTCTCTGTCAGGCTATGACCCAGCTCTGTGGCTGTTCTGCTTTGATTTTTTATACATCAGTTACGTTTAGCGACTTAGGTTATACAGGAACTCCTGGACGTCTCCTCGGGTGCGGCTTTACCTCGACATTCACAGCGTGTGCTCTTATCCCTCTCTTCATTGTTGATCGGATTGGTCGGAAAAAGCTTTTCATCATATCTCTATGTGGAATGTGTGTCTCGATGGCTGTCATGGCAGGTACAAGTGGGAATCCCGACCGTGCCGTTGCTACCGTGGTTTTCATGTTTGTATATGCTTGTTCCTATCCGATGGGATTCCTCGGTCTACCTTTCTTATATGCAGGAGAAATTTCAGGATTGCAGATGAGAGTTCCGATTACCGCCATAGCAGTTTCCTGCCAATGGCTCGGTCAGTTTGTTGTTGGTCAGATTACACCACCCGGCACTACCCATCTGAAGAATAGATACTGGATTATTTTTGCCGTCCTAAACGCCGCGTATATTCCTATCGTCCATTTCTTCTTTCCGGAGACTAACGGTCGTTCTCTGGAAGAGATTGATGATATCTTCCGTCGCTCAGGAACATTTAGTGTCGTCAAAAATGCTAGAGAACTTCCTCGAGAGATGGATCTGGATATTATGGATCTGGAGAGTAGATTCAACAAGTTCAACCCACACTCTCAGGCAGAGCCTGTTGGTAATACAGACAGTGGAGAAAAGTTAGAATACACAGAGGCCGAAGTGGCCATCTAATCGACGAAGTCTACGGTATTCGCCAGGGTTCGGAATTGATTTAATTAATTTAGTATGACCTCAAATTAATAAACCCAGATGCAAGTTTCAGGTGCAATCGGCTGCCGAATCCGAGGGGTCCAGGTCACCGTTTTACACGGCCAATGTCACTCGCTTGAAACAGGAACACGCCTGATGACAAGCCCCCACATTATAGCTTGATAGCCGCCACTTCCCTTCCATGCTCGCCCACCCCCACCTCGTCGCCCATCGTTCCTGGCCTCAGCTATTTTATGATAGACTTCGCAAGAATGCTCATTACTAGCCAGCCATTCAAGTGTGCAGGATCCATTGAAATTTTCTGAAACAAACACTGAGTGAGATATATCTGAACGTTCACCAGGTAATGAACAATATGTGTCGAAGACTAGCGTGCGATCACTCGGCCATGCAACCGTTAAAGAATACAAACTCTTCTAAACAAAAACGCTTTAAATGTAGTGTGGGGTGCTGACCTTATAGAATTAATCTCAGACCACCAGGTATTACATGTAAGACACGTATGAATAGGAGGCATGCTATAGGAAGAAGTACACTTACTAAGATCCCCAGAACCGCCCCACTCCCATTCCCACGCCCATGAGCCCGTGGGGAATAACTCTTGAGATATTCTAAACTATGAATCTCAGCTTTGATTGTCCTAGTATTAGTTTCTTATCTTTTCAAAGTTGTGGAGTCGGTGGTGGTTGTTGATGACAACTGCGCCCCTCACAACCACAGCGGTCAGCCAAGAGCTCACGTAGGAAGAATGATTCTTAGTGTGTATCTATTTGCCGGGGTATTAATTATCCTCGGAGTTCAAGATTTGTTGATCAAGATACGAGATGGAGAAGCTAAATTATTTATCTGGAGTCTTCACAAAAGCACAATCCTCGGCGTAGTAAATTGGTAAAGTTGCTACGCTCCTTCAAATACGATGTCTGTGACTACAATGAAAGCATTGAACTATGTTGGCCCTTACAAGGTCCGTATTGAAGACGTTGAAAAAACGAGATTGGAACATCCAGACGATATCATTGTAACAGTCACCACTGTGAGCTCTTTCTCTGTTTGATTTTTGAAGAGAGACAAAACTAATAACCCTTGAGGCGGCAATATGCGGGTCGGATTTGCAGTAAGCATATTCACTGGACCAGGACAACTGCAACATGCATTATCAAACTGACTGTGCTGCAGTATTTATGAAGGTAGAACAGCCGCCAAGCCGGGAATCATATTTGGTAAGACCCAATCATATTAGTCGGAAAAGGGTACAACACTAACGGAGAAAATGTGACATTACTGAAGAAAGGAGACCGCGTCGTTATACCGTTCAATGTTGCGGATGGGAGGTGTCGCAATTGTGAGGAAGGAAGAACAGCATTTTGTACTGGAGTCAACTGTGGGTTCGCCGGGGGTGCATATGGTAAATATGATACTTTCATTCGTGATATATTATTCTTGAAAACATGATTCGTGTCACGCGGGTGTGCGGGGGAATGGGAATTCCTGGTCTCTACGTCCCTAGGTGCGACATCTCCTGCCATGAGGTCTTCTGACCATACTATCTTACCTTAGCTGCCTTCTTTGGCAATCCTGGCGCATCTGATGCTAACTCCGCAAATCGTATCATTAGTCTCAGTTTTGGGAAGCTTTTGAAAAGACATGTATCAAAGTGTTACCTCCTAAACTTAAAATGGCGATGTTAACAGTGGTCCGCACGGTCTATCTCTCGGGACAGGTCAATGCAACGTCAAGTCTTATAACCGGTACCTTCGTGATATGATCATTGCGGATAAGGCAAAGCCTAGCTTCGTCATATCACATGAAATCGAGCTTGCCAATGCAGAGAGGGCGTACGAGAAATTTGACAAGAGGGAAGATGGATATACGAAAGTAATCATCCACCCTAATGGGGGTTTTGGTATCGACAGTAAGGTGGATCAAGAGATCCCAGGTGTCCTTCGTTGGGAAGAAGCTTTCCACCCAATTGAGTTCAATAGTTGGTATTGATGATATATGTTCCGGCCCATATACTAATTCAGTACTACCAATAAGAATGAATCATTAACAACTGTCTCTGACTGTCGGTTTCGAACACTTCGATAGTCAGTATTCGGTTTCCTTCTCTTATTTTTTGTAGCTGGAGGTAGAAAATTTGCTCCCTCTCTCTCTCTTGGTCTCTAGATATTTATTATACTGGCCGAGTGTTATCATCATTCAGCTATGACTTACCAGGAACTAGCAACCTCGAAGTGAGGATATATTTGTAACACGTTGTGCTTCTAGTTCGGGCGCAAGAATGCAAAGTTGATAATTGATAGCTTGCTTGAACTCTAAAACGTATCATGAGAGGCATATAGAGTACACGTAACCATTAAAATTGCAGCTACAATTGTGAAATGATAACTCCTAATTCGTCTCAAGAAGATCAGCATACCCTTTCAAGCTTGCACTAACAACATCAACCATTCCCCAGCACATATTGCCATTAAAGCTCCCTGCCCAAACTCGAATAATCGAGCAACCAAGTTTCCTCATGCTGCGTGGATCTTTTGTAAGTTCCAGCCGACTTTCCATTGGTACTGTCAGTCCCATGTCGGTCTCGTCAAGCAATCGCGTAATCCACAGAAACAGCGTTTTCTCGTGATGTGACAATCCGGCAAGTCCGCCCTCAGGAAGAGCCAGAAGCCACGTCGTCAGCAGATAAGCATACTCCAGCGCGCTTAGGCAATGCTGTACGCTCCAATGAAATGAATATGTTCTTGCAACGAAGTCAATCCCAAGCTGTATGGGGATTGATAGGGCATGGACTGCGTGTAGAAGTGCTGTGATAAGTCCCGGACCACGTACTATGGAACGTGGTGCACCAGCGAGGGCCTGGGCAATTGTGGGGGGATCTCTTGTCATCAGAGCACGGTGGGGTCCAAGGTCGACTTGCAATCGCACATAGATCTGTCCAAGCAGAGCCGCGGAAGTAAACGCAATCGGGCCAGCGGGATTACGTGGGTCAGTGCTGGACCCTGGAGTCTCTTTCCAGCGGGACTTCCATGTGTGAAGTATAGCGTCCATTCCTGTCTCGCTGTGCGGTCTGGAATCGTGCTCCAGTGGAAGCAGACATAGCTGACGAGCAAAGTAAAGCTGTTGAGACAAGGCATGTAAGAGGACATGATTTCCGAGAGCAGTGGGAGACATCCTATCAAGACCCGAACCTGCCGTCTCAGTGAAGAGTGAAGCAAAGGATATTTGAAATTGAGTGTTGTTTCCATTCGGAGTTCCGTCGTATACCAATCTCCATGCACTTGCGTTATGTGCCGACCACAGTTCTGCCGAGCAAGGCATATTAAGCCCAAGTTCAGAGTTCAGAATTAATGGCGGCGTGTTATACATAAGCGAGTGGAGGTTGAGAAAGCAATAAACCACAAACAGAGTGCGTCTATTTGACTCATCCCTGACCCACCGGTACCAGTTCGCCTCATCTGAGTCGTCAGTCAAGTTAAAGTTCGGCGTCATCTCCTTAAGGCCATGTGCACGAACACATGAAGCGAGGGAATCTTGAAGAAGCATTGATTCTTGCGCGACTTTGCCCTCTCCGCCCCAAGTTGCGTGAATGACTAGCAGTAAAAGGGTCTGAATAATTTCCACTGCCTCATCTGGCCGGTTTCCAGTACCCCCTGAAAATTGTGACCAGAAATCTGTTCCCTGAGAGCAAGGAGTACGCATGGAGCCCGGCAGAAAATTGGATGGCATTCCGTATCCTTTCTCCCTCAAAATATCTTGGATAATTGCTCGTGCTGCATAAAAGAGGCTCTTGCCTTTATTGTTCTCAAAGCGGTACTGCGCCCCGCAAGCAGCAACTGCAAGTACAAGCGCGGGATTGCAACTTCCAACTTGCAGAGTTGGAGCGTGAACGAACGGGAGGTGCTCGTTCAATCCATCAAGAAAGCCATGAAGAAAGCGGGACAAAGTAAACCTGGATGGAGGAGAGAAATCTTGCACCAAAACTCTCTGGAAGCCCCTCAGGTTTTTGATGAAAGACCGATAATCAGGGTCGCGAATATTCCGAGTGGAATGAAGTCCTATAGTATCCGTGGTGTCACCTGAGTTATGGAACGTGTCCTCTGACTCGCCAATTTCCGGCTGCAAAGACGGCAAGCGGGATCCAAAATTGGATAAAAGAGCTTCTTCAGGAGCATACCTTTGCGGGGGACAGTCCTCTGCACTATATGCAGTTGTTGTCTCGTCTCGAAGTTCAGGTTCCGAAGGAATTACAGGATCAAGTGGCAAAAACGCTTGATCAATTGAGAGAAGCCCATCAGATGTCCATCCTTCTGATAAGCCAATGCTATCAATGAAAGCGGCAAAATTTTGCATTGGATCCTCAATTGGCTTTGTCATCGGATAAGGTTCCGGGTCCTAGATAAAGTTACATTTTGCTTGTGTTGTCCTGTTTGGGCAGTTGATCGGAGTCGAACCTGTACAAAAGAATCAATCTGTCGGACGTTGGAGCTTGCAATATCCTGATGTTCCCAATTATTTTGAGGTAGTGACAGTGATTGCTCTGTCCAGGGCATCAGGTTTTGGCCGCTGACGGTAGCTCTCGAGTACCCATCTGAGATTGAAGCGATTTGGGGTGGGACATGTCTTTGATCCCGCTCGCTTTCATCTCGTACCTCTGCTGGAGAATGTTGTGATGGATGTACTAGCCTCTTATGACGGACCACCAAATCACTAGACAATGATTAGGGCCAGGCTCGAGGTGAAAGGTTGCGAAATGAACAAACTTTCTACCAAACTGCTTGGAACATATTTCACAGGAGAAAGGCTTATCATTGGTGTCTACCTATCGCTTTCAGCAACTTCTTAATGTCCTGGGAGAAATGACATACGACTTCTCATGTGTCGGTGGAGGTGTTCGACGCGGGAGAACGAGCGCTGGCAATGTGGGCACAAAGGTGGCTTGGCACGACCCTGTCTACACATTCTTGGCTGTTTTTGTCGCGGTAGCGCCGTAGCCTCCATGGTGAGGGAATCAAATCTGGTTACAAAGGTGATTCAGAACCTAGGAGCGTGAGTAACCATGATGGGAGGCAGAGGAGTTTGCAAGGAGATGATTAAAGGCGGAAGAGGGAAAGACGCTAGTCCAGAAATAGATGAGGATATGGCCCCAGACCCCGTCTTCAGTTATACCCCACAGTATTGATTAGGATTGGTCAAAAAAAAAANTGGCGTCTCCTTCGGAAGTATAGCAATTTCATTCCCCCGCATCATCTCCACCTAGGTGTCTATTTACGACTAGTGGATATCCAGGTGGTTTCCATCATTGGTAGTACCCATTTTCGAAATGGAATCTAAACTATGGCCTCTTTATGCGCACTGTGAACAAATTTACCCCTAGCATTGTTGGTCAGAGTTGTACAGTTTGCTAATTATCTAAGATGAGGTAGAGATGTAAGTGTGGTGAACAAAATACATTTAACTCTGGAATCTGATAATCCAGAAGCACCTGCAAGCAAAGGAAATATAATATAAAAGGCAAGATACAGTTGCAACAACAGTGTAGCTGCCCACCCACTGCTACCTGAAGATGATTGATCTGACATTCCCGGTCGTATTTTTTAAATCAAGCTAATTGAGGACTTCTCAGGCCAGCTTATCCTCTTCTTGACTGAAACATAAAGGTTGAGTGGTCGAACAAGCTGAAACTCCGGGTCATATTGGACCTTATCTTCATCGTCGAGTGCGAATTCATAGCGATAAATGAGCTCGCTGAAGAGGATCTTCGCCTCAAGGAGAGCAAAGTTAAAGCCGATGCAGCCGCGTGGGCCAGTTGCAAAGGGAAGAAAGGCTGCACGGTGTCGGCTTTTGACTTCGTCGGTATCCCAGCGATCAGGGTCAAACCGTGTAGGGTCACGCCAATGGTCGGGGTTAGAGTGGAGGTCATAAAGGGCACAAACAACCACGCTCTCCGGTTCTAGGCGATATCCACCCGGCAGGATCACTTGTGTCTTCGCAGTTCGAGCAGGTTGAAAAGCAGGGTTATGGAGGCGCAGAGTTTCTTTGACAAACATGTCGAGGAATGGCAATTTGTTCACCAGGTCGACGGACCACTCCGTTATAGGTGTAATACCAGTGTCCACAAGCTCTTGGAGGAGACGTTCCTGATTACCATCGTAAGATGTAACAGTGTAGATCAGCCACGATAGGAGGGAGGCAGTGGTTGCAAACCCAGCTGAAGTTAACATAGAGATATTAGGAACTATCATCGAGCGCGGAAATGTCTCTCCTTTTTCATCGGTGGCCTTCAACAAATACTCTACTAGGCTAGAAGCCCTCAGAGCGGCATCCGCCATGGGCATTTTTGGCATGGCTGTATCAGACTTTTCAATCTCGGCTACGATGGATTCAACTAAACTGTAACAGAGTCGATGCGACTCTCTTAGTTTCCGAGGATCACCAAAAGGAAGGCTTTGATACCAGAAGCCTCGAGATGCAACCTTCTTGTTCAGTGCAAACATGTTTAGGATTGACATGACAATTGGATGAAATGGTGCGTCGGCATCCGCTAAATGACCGAATTCCTCTCCGAGTATAACTTTCCCAACAGTCTCAGAAGCGAGCTTGGTCATGTACTGATAGACGTTCCACGATTGCTTGTTTTCGGAAAATGTATCAAACACAGCGAAGGAACGTCGAACAGTCTCCTGCATCAATGGAGCATAATGTCGCACGGCCTTTGGACCCATTGATGTTGGGAGATATTTGTGTGTAAGACGCCACGTTTCCGTTTCAGTATCACTGACAAAGGTAGCAGTATTGTCTTTCACTCCCCAAAGCGGATGATCCTCATTTATTTTCTTAGAAAAGTAGGGGGATTCATTGAGCACAACTGCTGCGATTTCAGGGTCGTCCGTGAGATAATTTGTCTTTCCCATGTTGGTCGTTTTAATCAACCCGCCGTACTTGCGAAACAGGCGAAAATGATTCCCGAGGTGATCTGGATAGATTTCATAGAAGCTCCCCACGAAAGGGAGGCCTTTTGGGCCAAAAGGCTCTCGCACGGCCTGATCATCTATTCTGATGCCGATAGGTTCGTTGGTATCCAAAATTTCCCCGATAGTGTTGACTTGACTATCAGATACGTAAAACGACATCCCTAGATAATCAGCATCTCCTAGCATACCGAGACAACGACGTGGACCTACCACTCGGTTGGATGACGTGGAAAAGCCGGCCGACTACGGACTTCAAGTCATTCAGGCTAAGTGTACTCGACAATTGAATAGATTGCGATTTAGAGGTGCCATCCCCAACTAGAAAGAAGGTTTTCGACGCCATGATTCAAATCACTTCTCAGGTAATGACTTGGATAAACGAGTGTTCAAATAAGTGTACAAATGTTACAGTTGATCAGATTGTTAGATGTCCATCCTACAGTAGTTATTAACGGTTTATTACGAATTCGGTTGACCCTCATCCAAGCGGCAAGGACAGACATACTAGGCTAATCTCTATAATGTTGATATCTGCCAATGGGCGAACCCCCACTTAGCCCCCTCACACTTGCACCCGCACGGTGTTATCAAAAGTTTGCCGCCACATAGCCTCGCGGACGGGGAGTGAAAATGAAATTTTGCCTATGTTGTTCTTAAGTAGAGGTGTATTGTTGCCTCTTTGTGGGGTATGTTTTACGGTTTTACTACTATATTGGGGATCTGTTTCAATACCGCACCACTTCGTACAATCTCTTCTATGGTTTATATTACACTCCAATGCATCTGCGTGTATAGTGCTCTCATGCTCTCACAGAATTTTCATACAGATCAATAATATCCAGTAGACCACTCACTGGGTAAAGACCTAGTCATATATTGAGAGAAAGTTCGTATCTTGTATTTATATTAAGTGGGGGAAAGGGTCAAAGCTGATCCTTATATAGATTGCTTTCCATCGCTGCAACTTCCATTATGCAATCCAACAGCAACCACTGCTAGGTCCATCTGGCCACATTGAGTGCATTTTACTACAAGTACCCCTTTTTGTTTTCAAACGATCTAATCCGGCAAAAGTCTTGTGCTTAATATGGGGTTACCAACTGTACCAACTGAGAAGGTTCAGCAGCACAATTCGTCAGATGATATTTGGATCATCTTGCATAATAAAGGTTGGGATCGAGTACCTATTCTTCTTCCGTTTTGTAGCCAATAAGCTGACAGAGAATAAGTCTACGACATCACACACTATTTAGAGGACCACCCCGGGGGTGTTGACCTTCTGATAACGGAAGCGGGAAAGGATGCTACGAAAGTCTTTGAAGATGTTGGCCATTCTAATGAAGCTAGGGAATTGTTGAAAGACTTGCTTGTTGGTGAGATTCCGGTATCTGTACGTCTCATCATATTCTTATTTCAATTAAAACTAGAAGAGCTAACTAGACTGGACAGGAACGTGCTGCCGCAGTGGAAATCTATCGGCCCACTTTCAAAGCGATCAGTCAAACTACGGCGATAAAGACCAAGTCCCAATCAAAGTCTTTGCTGTCCCGATATTCAAGGACTTTGTTAAAGTTATGTCTTCTTGGTGTTGCCGGTGGCACTGCACACCAGGGTTATCTTCATCATAAGCCATGGTCGGATCTCATTCAAGTATGGTCCAAAGGCTCTCTGCCATTCAACGGTCAACTCTGGGTCGGCATTGGCATGGCATCTACGGTACAAGTTCTGCTGACATTTGGAATGGTGTCTTGGGGTGTTTCCAAGCTGGACTTTAAGCAGGACATCTTTTCATTTCCCGCATACAAGCCTAGACACCCTAACACGATATTTAAACGCCATTTTTCTAGTGCGGAAGTTAGCTGCCAGCTTGACCGCCAGAATTGGCTTAAGCTCACCCTCCGAGATAAAATAAGAATCTCGCCCAACGTCTACCAGTTTATCTTTAACCTACCAAATTTAAAGCAGCCTCTAGGCTTGCCTACAGGGCAGCACGTTGCGATTCGTGCTCAAGTAGGAGGCAAAAGCGTATGTCGATCGTATACGCCTATCTCTGATAACCGGGACCTCGGACACGTCGATCTTCTAGTCAAAGTATATCCGACAGGTATCATGACCAATTACCTTGATGGCCTAAAAAAAGGAGACCATGTTGAATTCCGAGGTCCCAAAGGTGCTATGAGATACACCAGCAAATACTCGGCAAATATTGGCATGATTGCTGGCGGAACCGGAATCACTCCTATGTACCAAATTATCCGTGCCATCTGCTCAAACCCATCGGACGAAAGCCATGTCAGTCTTGTATACGCCAACAACTCCGAATCCGACATCCTTCTTAGAAAGGAAATCGACTATCTTGTCTCACAGTTTCCCCAAAAACTTCAAGTTCATTATATTCTTTTGAATCCCCCTTCTGGGTGGTCAGGAAGCGTGGGATATATCACGGAGGACGTGATCAAAAAGAACATCGAAGGGCCTTCCAAAACTTCTCGCGTTTTGCTCTGCGGTCCACCTCCTATGCTCACAGCTGTGAAAAAGATTTTATCTGCACTTCAATATCCTAATCCCAGGCCGGTATCCCAGATCGATGATGAAATATTTATATTCTGAAGTAAGGATAACCATTTTCCAATTTCTAAATCGCCGACTATATACAAACAACACCTAACTGATTAATTAAAAGTCTTAAAAGTCATCACTGCTTCTAGTTATCTTACACATCCGCAATATCTGACCTAAAAGATTTCCGTTTAATATAAATGATCACAAAATCTATCATGACAATTGTCAGGACCCCTTGATACGTGATTAGAATGTCGTCATATGCTATCTAGCTTCTACCTAACTTCAGGTTTACGGGCATACAAAACTATGAATAAGGAGGTCCTCCCCTAGGCTTTTTTTGGGGGTGGGGGGGTTCGGTGATTAAAAACCAATTTGTATCTATCCCTAGTTTTTCAGAATACAAGTTGCTACCTATCAGCGTCCACACAGCTTTCCTACTTTCGTGAAACCACCTGTCTTCTTACCTATTAGCCTTCCTTCACTCCGTGTGCAAAACACCCTGACAATAGTCTATAGACGGATTATTTAAGAACCATATTTTATAAATCAATAGTCATAAAAGCAGCTATATGTTTGAAACCTCGATATACTGATCATGTAATACAAGAACACTTCACCCTGTATTCACCATTTTTATTCCTTAATATAAAGCAGCAATAGTTTAACAATTTTTCAAAGCTTGTATATGGGTAAAATTGCGGCCTTTGGGCTCTTGAACAATAGGTGCTTTTGGCAAATTGTCTCTGTCAAGCAAAGCGCCATTTCCTATTAAAATATTTTGCACCTCTTTTGCCTTAGGAGGCGTACCGGATAATGCAGTTAGTGCGGCAGCAACCCCAGCTGCCTGTCCTGTAGATATAGCAGTTCCCATAACACGTACAGCACTGCTAGCCTTTTGATCGCCGTCAATACATCGGCCGGCACAGAATAAGTTTATTGTGTCAACGCTGTGGAGACACTGAAGAGGAATGTTGAATGTGCCGGATGGCGGAGCTTGGAATCGAATCGGCAAGTCTTCCTTGCTTGAATCGTGCCACTCCATGTACCATCCGCCCACAGCAACCGTATCCACAAACATCCGTTCCTCCATGATATCATTTTCAGTTAATTGATACCTTGCATCAATATGCCGAGATTCCCGAGTTCCAAAGTTGGGACCTGTTGAGACAAGATAGATTTTCTCGTGCCCAGGCACACGTCGCAAAATATCCAAGTAGATCTGAGCTTGTTTTCTCCCGCTTCGCTCCGCTGCTGCAATACTGGCAGAATCCCTAGCATCGTAAGATGCAGATGCCATATAAGTTACAATATCACCAGATTCGGGAAGCTTAATCAAAACCCCAACATTTCTTCGTATCAGGGACTTAAGCTCGGGATTTGCTGCCTTTGCCTCAAGAATAGCATCACGCCATGACGTGAACGTAGGATTTGCATCGCCCAGGCCACCAAATCTCGTAGCTAATGAGCCCAGATTCACATGGCCGTGATTGCCATATCGAGTTGAAGCACCGACATGAAACGCCAAATCACCATCTCCAGAACAATCAACAAAAGCTTTGGCACGGATTTTACGACGTCCTCGTCGTTCTTGAACTTCGATTGCCATGATTTTACCTTCATATCGTTCACCTCCAACTACATTGCAATGCAAAAGTACTTTAACTCCAGAATCAAAGAGTAATTCGTCAAGAACATATTTCAAGCCTTCGGGCTCGACATTCTAAAATGTTTAGCGCCAGGACTTCAATTCAAGGGGAGACCTTATTACTTGGACATAACCTGTAACAACGTCTGGAAGTTCAGATGCAGCTTTCGCGTTAACAAGTCTTCTATGCAATTCTGTCCATAATTGGCCAACAACTCGTCGTGGCTCTATCTCAGCACTGTAGAGCCCACAATAGGAATGGACTCCTCTGTGAGTTGCTGCTCCACCAAGACAGCCTTCGCTTTCTATGAGCAACACCTGAGAGTTTGGAGCTGCTTGTTTCGCGCCAATTGCAGCACCAATTCCAGCCGCTCCGCCACCGACAACAACGGTGTCGTAATGGATGTCCTCCATACCGTGCAATATGTCAAGATGCAAGATGAAAGTAAAAATGATGCGAAGGCTCGTCCGGGACAAATTTTACGAGGAACGGAAGGGTGAAAATATCGACAGTTGGCTGAATTATTGCTCTATTATGGATATATGTTAATTTTCCAAACCCGGTCTACGCAGATATATACAATTTGGGTATTCGGCTTAGAAATGTAGGGGATCCCCACTTATAGAACTATGAGGAGGTTTTGACTGTTCAAAGTCATCCCCCACTTGGATGGTTATTATGAACCCTCAGTGTGCCAGTATAATTATTCCTATGAATGCACTATAGGTAAGTAGAACAGATGAGTTGTGCGGGGGTTGAGCCTTTGCGGGGGTGTCCACTACTGTAGTATGCCTTGCACAAGGTAAAAAGTGGCGTTGGTGTGCAGGACGTCTGCGCCCCCACCAATTCAAACTGAACAACAACTGAACAAGACATTGCTCAATGTGATGGGGTGTGGCTGGGCATGTTGATTATTGCATCCTTATCATCATTCGTTGTTGCTTTTGTCTCTGCTACTTTACGTGATACGACAATTGTTCCGGATGTATTAGGGACCATGTCGCTGGCTATGTTAGACAACAAGGGTTAAGGACTCAAGGGCAGTTCAACATGGCCGTGCAGAAAAGGAGCAGTAAAGATGGGAGGTCAAATTGCGACTTGGGAATATCATTTCGGAAGACAAAGTTGGACAAATCGCATCAGGTGTTCCACCAGAAAATGTGCTAGTCAATATCATATAGGGGCGAAGACTGTATTGTTAAGACGAAGCTTGATAACTGCACGCAAGAGATAGATAAACATACCAGGTGAAGTTAATATCCTAGTCTGCTTTTATTACGTTTTGTTGGGGTCAGCTGGGAGAAATGAGACGATCAGATTGGAGTTTGGGCCAATGTATATCCAAAACACTTTCCTTAGAAGTTAGGTCCTAAGATTTTCCTTGAAGAGCCAATCCTCTGTGCTTTAATTTTAAATAAAATCCTTCTCGTTGACAGCTCGTGGGCAGATATTTCATGTGCGTCGCTAGCCTCCCAAGAAAGACCTTGAGGCCTTCTATCGTACCCGCGTCCTAGGTATTAATTCTGCTAGTTAGCTTAATCTTTTGGCCCTTGCAGCCATATACCAAGCCTGATTGCCGTTCACCATCTGAATATAGTCAGCTGGGACCTGCTCTTTACTTTCGCACTATTTTGCCATCCCCCACTTCCTCTCGTAAAGGGTCGGGCATCCTAATATGCGGGAGAAGGGTAACACATGCAGCTGGACCTAGCGTACATTGGGTTTCATCCCTTTTGCCATTTTTTGTTAGGATACCCCATAGACATGCAGTACTCGAATTGTTACGCGGCCTTTCCGCTTTATGTTCCATTACGGAGGAACGTGGACGGAGTTTGAAAATAAGGTACTCGGCATCGAGGACATCCGCCACATCTGGTCACTTATAGTAGATTTTGTTGCACAAGCGGAATCGTGTGAGGGCAACTTATATTGGGCAGTTACTATCCTAAGCTTGGCCTCAACATCCGATATTTCCAATTCTGAGGATAAGGATCCATTTATTGTACGCCCCATATAAGTATGAGAATAATGCGTTTTCGCTGAGTCTTGGGGATTGATGCCGGCCCCAGTTTGAATAACTGGGTCGATTGGTTTCCTGAACTGAAAAAGCAGGGCTATAGTGCGTCTAATGTTTTACAAATGCTTCACTATGAAAGTTGCTAAATCTCTGTGTGTGATTATAGGTGGCATCGAGGTAAAGGTCACCCTTCTCGTCCCATTGAGGGACTCTGAGAAGGTGAGACAAATATGCGACCAGTGTAAATTTGAGATTGGCATCTTGTCAGCTTACTGGTTCCAAAGACTGGCTCATTACCCTGATTCATAACTTAAGAGCACAATCATCTTTGCCTACGGTTCTTGGGCAACGTTCACCTAGCCTAAATGTTCATAAACATTTGCAAACGTATCGAGAGACACTTGTACTCGTTTTGCCCTTGAAGCCGGCGACTATTACTTTTCAGTCCGGTCAGTAAGTGATTCTTTGCCTTTAATAGTATACACCTAAATTATCCCCTTTACTTACGAACTTTTAAAGGCTATTGGGATATGAAGCAACTAATCAAATATTTCCAGCGGATAATTGACGTTGACAAAGAACCAGGTATCTTTGGCCGAGTCTATCACGAAACCCATCGAAGCTGCTCACTTTGTACCCCTTGAATCGCTCGGGATATTCTGAACGCCGTTCCTCAGTGTGAACACGATATGATCATTTGGTGAACAAACAGAGGAGCTAACCTGCCCATCTCTGCTGCAGGCTGAGACTCACCGCTGACTTATCCCATTGGTGGCTATTGGAGAAAGATTGTTGGATTGTACCGATGACGACCGTGCCATCAATGAGGCTATCATATCGCATGTGGGTATACCTGGAATAATATATCAGCCGCAAGTTCATCCTTTTTTATGTGCATCATATTCACGCGAGGATTGGAACCACACAATCTTCCCAATGTCCAGAGCCGATGAACCCGAGTCTTACACAAGAGAGACGTTCTTTTGAAAGCTTATGGAAGTGTATCATCAAAAGCCATTACGATAGGAATGGTCCAGACGCAGGGATTACATTTTTACCAGAATACGGGTGAGTGGCGTTGCGTACGTACTTCGGAAACATGCACGTACTAAGCCTCACCAGATCATTCGCCTATCATTCTATTGGAAGTCTCGGAACCCATGGGCAACTTGCCGACGAGGAGGGACAACGTCTGCAAGCTCTGTTTAACGAATATGTCCAAACTCTGTACGTTAATTGAGCATTCCATGGAACGCGGTGGGACTGAGCTGTTTTCATTTAGTAAATTGCGTTCCATTCAAATGGCCGATACTGGTCTGAATTAAAATTGAATGTACGGATGTTGGAATCTCTGAGCTTTACTGTTGGAATAGTTTGAGGCATCAATCCATCATTTAGGGATTTTATCCGATTTTATCCAATTAGAGTCCTTCAAGCTTTGTATCCGGTGGGTACGTATAAGCTATATAAGGTTTTAGGTATCATAATCCACAGATATATGGTCTTCTTTTAATTACGATTATTGTCTTCTGTGGGACAGACTTCATCTAACGACTAAACTCAAGCCCTTATGAATTATTTCGAGAGTAATTGGACAACGTGGGGCCAATTTCTGAAGGTCGACCTCTAAGGCCTAGGAGTTTTCAATTCACAACCAACCTTGAATTCAGGCAACTGGTTAGCAAAATTAGCACAACAGCACGACTCCGCAACCTCGTATAGCCACAAGTACTGATAGTCATGCGATTACGATTTAGATCAGCTCCCCAGTGTGGGAAGTCATACAAAACATTTTATTGTTATATGGCTATTGAGCTATTCGCCGGATCAAGAGAAAATATCAAATATTTTAGATGCTGCCTAGATTCAGCATACAGAATTGTGGAATCCTAAAAATATTGAGAGGATACCGAGAACAGTGCGATTTAGTCAAAACTTTAGGAGCAAAAGAAGTCCTTGACAGATTCATGCCGACCTTCTTAAAAAGTACTTGTTCCAGTTGTTGTTAATAAAGAATGAAGGGTGAAGACATACCCATCGGATCCTGCCTTTACTAACCGCTGCACGGATCCCCAGGTGATTGGTCTGTCTTCCTTAACTCCTTTCCACGAAATAGTGATTAACAGATATCAGTTAGAAGTTCATGACTTGAATGAATACATTGAGAATGTGGGGGCCAGGAAAGCATCCCGCGAATTTGGGGGAATTGTAGATCAGGCCAAGATCAACCAGCAATGCGGGGGCTAGCTCTTCCATGGTGGGGATTCCCCCACAATAACATTCTAGTACCGTCAAAGCACAAGAGCTAGTGGTCTGGGGTAATGTCATTGTACATAAGTACTTGACAGCTCCAATATCTACAGTAGCTCCTCTTATTTGCTATACGGACATTCTCTGTAACACTTGATCTCATCCAGCAACGTTCCCTTTAAAGATTTCAATATGTCTAAAACGAAATCAAGTCCTCAAGGGAACGACAATGACAACGTCAACATGATCGAGCATGTTCGTACAAATGCTAGCGTCGCAATTCCCCTCGAAGTCTTTGAAAGGCGGTACCTTACTCCTCAGATTCCCAAAGCAAACTGGTATAAGCGCCTTGGTAACCCAACGCCTCTGTGAGTGCTTGAATTGCTTTCAATTTCCTGTAATTGCTTTGTGGTTTTAACTTGACGTATTATTACAGTGGGCTTGTTGGGTTTTTGATGGGAGCAAGCCCTTTCACCTGTGCGATCTTGGGATGGGGCGGGGCTGGAGGAGAAGGCGTTGCTACAATGTATGTCATGGCTATATTTTGAGCCTTTGAAACGTACTGGCTAACCGAGAGCTGCAAAAGAGGATTTTCGTACTTTTTTGGCGGCTTACTCCAACTCATCGCCGCCATCCTCGAGTTTCTTTTGGGGAATACTTTTCCCTTCGTCGTATTTGGCTCCTTCGGTAGGCTAAAGAATGCATAGTGCTGATTTTTGAAGCTGACATGGATTCAACTAGGGGCGTTCTGGATAAGCTTCGGGGCAACTCAAACGCCAAACTTCAACGCCCAAACCTTTTTCACGAACGGTGAAAATGGTGTGGGCATAAGTGAGTTTTATGCTAGCTACGGTGAGTTCATGTTACCTGGTTGATGGAGGGTAGATCATATTGATCAGTGAACTTTCAGCGTTTGCGTTGGTCTTTATGGCTATCCTTGTTGCCATATACACGATATGCGCAACTCGCCTCAATGTCGTATTCGTCTGTATTTTTTTTGTACTCACTTTATCCTTGATATGCCTTTCAGTATCGTACTGGTGCATAGCACATGGGAATCTTTTAGCAGGAGAACGGCTCACAACGGTATTTGCAACCCAATAAGAGACCCCGAAACTCAATTATCACGAACATATACTAATTGCAATCTTTCCCTTCAATAGGCTGGGGGCTCGTTATTATTCGTTGTTTGTTGTCTAGCATGGTACTATTTGATCAATTTGATGCTCGATTCGGTCAACTTCCCGTTTACTGTTCCGGTGGGCGATCTTACCAAAATGTTTATTAGGGACCAAGGAGTACCCCAGGAAGAGATAAGTCGGGCTTGAATTGGTCGCAAAGTTTAAGGAAAGTGGGATGTATGTGGTCTCCCGGCACCTCCACCTAGAGCGTTTTATGTGTTGCAAGATGTGGAACTGGGGACGAATGTACTTTAAGCCTAGCCTTTATGCAGTTGAATTAAGATACTCGAGATGGCATTATTATGCGGGTGGAAGATAGCTCCAGAATCGCCATAAGCTCCAACCCACCAGTTTTTTGGTCTATTGTAGCATGAGGCACCGATACCCACCAGAAAAACCATCGCTGAGCACTACCACCAGAATCTACGAGTATTCATTATGCTTATCATGTTTGCGCTCCTGCAATCATCTACGCGAGAGACGTGATGTGATTGATCGCAAGGGTTTGCAGTTGCAACCAGTCAAATATGACCTAAAGTAGTATAGCTGCGGAAACGTGTGGCTGTGGTGTTGGGGGTTTGGATGCGTTCTGTTAGGTGCTGCAACGACCACATGACTACTGGACTGAGCTGAGCCTGCAGGCGGAGACCAACACAATGGACGGAATCGCTGCGCCTCGGTGCTGTGCTGCGGGACGCAGCCTTGCACTTTTCTTCGCGACGATTCTCCCCAGGTTAAGTGGACTTTTCACGACAACAATCGGGTCCGCTACTTCGTCCAGATTATCGTAGCAGACGTTACGACATGCCTACGCCAGAATGCGCCTCATCAAGAGCGTCCCAGGCGGCGGCTTCAAGTTAAGCACCTTTAAAGACGATGACATTCCCCCTTATGCGATATTGTCCCATACATGGTCGGAAGGCGGGGAAATCACGTACGATGAATTGGTCGCCGGCACGGGCAAAAACAAGGCTGGGTACGCTAAGCTCCGTTTTTGCGGAGAAAGAGTTGCGAAAGATGATCTGGATTACTTTTGGGTGGACACCTGCTGTATCGACAAGCGTGACACTAATGAGCTCACCACGGCTCTGAACAGCATGTTCCGCTGGTATCAGCGCGCAACTAAATGCTACGTGTATCTTTCAGACGTACATGTCCCAGAGGAGGTTAGTGATGCTCAAGCATTTCGAATAACATGGGAGAATGCGTTTCGAAGGAGTCGGTGGTTTCAACGAGGCTGGACCTTGCAAGAGCTCCTCGCACCAGCCCAAGTTGAGTTCTTCTCAGTGAATAGCAAGCAGTTGGGCAGCAAGGTAACGCTGGAGCAAGAGATTCATGAGGTCACGAAGATCTCCATCAGTGCGCTACGGCACTATGATCTTCGTGAGTTCAGCGTGGATGAGCGAATGGGATGGGTTACGGGCCGCAAGACAACAGTTGAAGAAGATAAGGCATACTGTCTGCTAGGGATTTTTGGCGTATTCTTGCCGCTGATATACGGCGAAGGAGAAGAGCACGCACTCCAAAGGCTGAAACAAGAGATCGAGCGACGGTCAGGGACATCACAGAGTTCGTATGTAGCGGATACACAGCGGATAACTGGTGCGTTCCTGTTACCTACATGGGCCAGATAATGGATTGAGTTTAGCTCACAGTGTACAGCTTCTAAGCTACTACCATTTCCACGAAATGATTTTTTCGTCGGCCGCGAAAATGACCTCCGTATCCTCCAAGAACGGCTCCATCCATCGAGCATGCATCGGCGAATGTCTATCTGTGGGCTGGGAGGCGGCGGCAAGACAGCACTAGTTCTCGAACTCGCATATCGGATGCTGGCAAAGAGTTCTGGGCTCTTCGTTCTCTGGGTCCCAGCTATTAGTCGAGAGACATTTGATACTGCATATCGTGAGATAGGAACCTTGCTCGGGATACTAGGAATCACCGACGACAATGCTGACGTCAAACGCCTCGTCAAGGATAATCTGGAATCGGATAGCTCTGGTAATTGGCTGATGGTTGTCGACAATGCTGACGACCCTAACATCCTCCTAGAGGGCAGAAGTGATGGCCAACAGTCTGGCTCACTATACGAGTATCTCCCACGCAGCGATAAAGGTTCGATACTTTTCACAACGCGAGGAAGGAAGACGGCTGAGCGCTTGACTCCGGGCAATGTTCTAGAGCTCAAAAATATGAGCAAGACCGAGGCAAAGCAATTGATGGCAAGGCGAATATGGAACAAGACATTACTTAGCGATGAAAATGCTATCAACACATTGCTTGGGCTTCTAACGTGCCTACCTCTGGCTATTGTACAGGCGGTCGCGTTCATCAATAGCAATCAAATCTCGATTTCGGACTATGCTTCATTATTTGACCAAGCTGACACAGAACTTGAGGTCTTTAGTGAAGACTTTGATGACCAAAGCAGATATCGAGAGACAGAGAGCACGATAGCGAAGACGTGGCAGATATCATTCGAACAGATGATGAAGCAAGATCAGCTTGCCGCAGACTATCTGTCCTTTATGGCCTGTATTGATCGCGTGAATATCCCACAATCGCTGCTTCCTACCGATGGTAGCACGGTGAAGCAAATCAAGGCGCTTGGCACGCTCACAGGATACGCCTTTATTTCGGAACGTCAACATGATTTGCAATTTCTAGGAGAGGAGAGATTCTTTGACGTCCATCGATTGGTGCAAAAGGCGACTGTATGGTGGGTAAAGGAGCACGGCGATTGGATGTATTGGACAGAGAAGGCATATTGCAGATTGGAGGAGCTGGTCCAGTATGGCGGACATGAGGGACGACAAAAATGGATAAATTATCTGCCGCATGCGATGTATGTAAGCAACCTTCAAAGTGTGCTCAGCGAGACAAGAAGAGCCTCGCTTCTTGATCGAATCGGGCGATGTCAATTCACGTTGGGTCAGTACATGGCAGCGGAGGCGACGCATCGACAGGCGCTTTTGTTGAGGAGGAGGGCTCTAGGGGATGAGGATGCGGCAACACTTGGTAGTATGAATGAAGTTGGGGTTTTACTTGACCATCAGGGCAAGTATGAAGAAGCAGAAACGATACTCAGACAGACACTAGCATTGAGGGAGAAGGTGCTTAGCAAGGAGCATCCAAATACGCTGACGACGATGAATGATTTGGCGCTAGTACTAGGCGACCAAGGCAAATACGAAGAAGCAGAGACGATACACAGGCAGACACTGGCAGTGAGGGAGAAGATGCTCGGCAAGGAGCATCCAAGCACACTAACAACCATGAATAATTTGGCGGGAACACTAGATGACCAAGGCAAGCACAGGGAGGCAGAAATAATATACAAGCACACACTGGCATTGGATGAGAAAGTGCTTGGCAAGGAGCATCCAGACACACTAAGGATAATGAATAATTTAGCACTTACACTAAATCACGAAGGCAAGTCCAGGGAGGCAGAGATAATATACAAGCAGACGCTGGCATTGAATGAGAAAGTGCTTGGCAAGGAGCATCCAGACACACTAAGTATCATGAATAATTTGGCATTTACACTAAATAACCAAGGCAAGGACGAGGAGGCAGAAATAATATACAAGCAGACGCTGGCATTGAATGAGAAAGTGCTTGGCAAGGAGCATCCAGACACACTAAGTATCATGAATAATTTGGCATTTACACTAAATAACCAAGGCAAGGACGAGGAGGCAGAAGTAATATACAAGCACACGCTAGCATTGAAGGAGAAAGTGCTTGGAAAAGAGCATCCAGGCACACTGACTACCATGAATAATTTGGCAGGAATACTAGACGCTCAAGGCAAGCACAGGGAGGCACAGACGATCTACAGAGAGACACTGGCATTGAGAGAGAAGGTGCTTGGCAAGGAGCATCCAGACACACTGTTGAATGTGCACAATATCGCATACTCACTTGGAGAGCAAGCCTCTTTTGTCGAGGCCACTATTTTGTACCAGAGGGCATGTGAAGGCTACAGCGTGGTCCTTGGAGATGATCACCCAACTGCACGAGCGTGTCGGCAACATTATCTAGAGATGCTTCAAAGGAAAGAGCAAGGTGGGCTCAAATCGAGCAGTGAGGCACCACGTACTGCCGAGCAGTAGGAAATCAGCAAGTGAAGAAGGAAGAGGGGAAAGCCAGATGTATAGAACGTCAAAACTATCACGTGGGCTAAAAAAGCTCGGGATCAGGACCTTGAAGCATGAGAAATAATGCTATAGTATATGGCCAGTTTCTCACTTTGCCGGGACGTTAACGGGTTAAGTATCCAGTGGATTTAGACACCGCAACATCGGTTGAGCCAAGCATGGATGCCCCTTCATATGGACATGGAGTAACAACAGAACTGAACCGGAATTTTCGTATTCTAATCGTATTTAGGTGGCTCTTCCCCAGCAGCCCATCTATATTTCCTTCCGGGATGATCCTCCAACAACCAAGGAGAGCCTAGGAATGCTTCTCGAGCTGTAGTTCCCTCTTTCTCCACATCTGTTCTATAGAGTCCACGTTTTCGGAGCTCAGGCAAGACAAACTCAATAATATCTTCAAATGACCCGGGATTTACCACATGAGCCAAATTAAACCCGTCAACATCCGCAACGTCAACCCATCGCTCAAGTTCATCCACAACCGTTTTGGGACTTCCCACAATCTTGGCTCCCATGCCGCCAAGGATCAAATACTCTGCAATTCTTGACTTGGTCCATTTCAGATCCTTGCTCCCAGGAACTGTCTCATTCCAGCCATTCACAATGGATTGAATGGCTGGTAACCCTACGAACCGGAAGTCTTCATCGTCCGTGTACGTGGAGAGGTCTATCCCAGTCCAACCACCGAAGAGCGCCAGCGCTCCTTCTCTATTTCCGTACGAGAGAAGCTCATCGCGTTTTTTCTCAGCTGCTTCATCGGTTTCAGCAACGATGATAGTAATCCCAGCAATGACTTTGATATGGCTTGGGTCCCGGCCGTGTTTCTTTGCTAATTCACGTAGCGCTTCAACTGACGGGCGAAGCTTCTCAGGAGTCTGGCCACCGACAAATGTGGCTTCTGCGTGTCTCGCTGCAAAATCCTTCCCTGCTTTCGAGGTTCCGGCCTGAAAAAGGAATGGCGTCCTTTGTGGAGATGGTTCACAGAGATGCGGCCCTGGCACATTGAAGTACTTACCCTTGTGGTGGATCTGTCGCACTCGCTCGGGCCTGGCATATAGATCGTGCTCGCGGTCTTCCACCACTGCGTCATCGCTCCAACTTCCCTCCCAGAGCTTGTACAGCACCTCCATGTACTCCTCGGCAATCCGATACCGCTCATCATGCTCGACCTGCGTGTTGAGACCGAAGTTCCTCGCTGCGCTATCCAAGTAAGAAGTCACGATGTTCCATGCAACGCGACCCTCGGCGTAGTGGTCCACGGTGGAAAAGCGCCTTGCGTGTCCGTAGGGTGAGTCGTAGGTTGTGCTGGCAGTAATTCCGAATACAATATTCTTAGTGACTGCAGCCATGGCTGGGACTAGAAAGAGAGGATCGTTGACAGGAAATTGAGCCCCAGATTGCAGGGCTGGTCCATGATTTGCAGGGCCTTTATAGACATCGTATCTGATGAACCTGGTCAATATTGTGTGGTGATATATTTGCGCCTTGTTCTATAAATATAAATGCTTATAAAAAGTACGAAAGTCATAATAATGGGAGCTTTTATCCAAGCAACGAAATAAGGGAGCACGTACGGACCGAGGACGTCGGCAACAAACATAGCATGGAAATTGTTATCCAGTAACTGCGCCAGGTCGGTCCAGAATTTGAGCTTCTTGTAATCGGCAGTCTTATTCCTTGGATGTTTCCACAGACCCGGAGACAGATGGCCGGGTGTGTTCATAACGAATGCATTGAGAATCAGCTGCTTCTTCTCCTTCGTGCCATCGGCATTGCCGTTACTTGTGGGGATAGCTTCCCCCATTGCTTCCTAAAATATTCAATGTGTAGATTTAACACACTTGATTCAATGATAAGTATTGAACTTTATTGAAGCTATAGTTTTCTGCACGAAAATAAGTTAGGCTTGAAGTATGATCTACAAATGAGTGCGAAGGTTATTTATTGTATGACACTATACTGCCGGGTCTATGCATGCACTAAAAGTGGCGTGCGAGAGCTGCTGTATTGTATTCGCCGTCTTCCATCACAAATAAAACCCGCTTTTGGGTTCGAGATGAGTTATTGCTAGGCTGCTGAGCTTCCTCCGGTATCGCATACTTGCTACCCAACAAAATTCATTAAATCTACTATCAATGTGGATTATTTTTGAGGTGTAATACATCTGTCATAGCAATAATCTAAATTAATTGGCTAGTGCATAAGATAGTGGATATCTCATTCTCTTAGGATACACTCTTTTGGGGCATTTTGAGTGCTGGTGCCGAGATCCGCAGCCGATAAAAAAAGCACGTCACTCGGTCTCACTATTGCACAAGGATAGCACGAACTTTCATCAACATACTCTTTGGCAAAGCTTAGATGCCAGATTGGCAGGAATTATACCTATTAGAGGATAAGGAATTGGAAATACTCGGGAGTGTTCACCCTGCTATTGCTTTCTAAATTCCCGTCCTCCCTTGAAGACTGGAGGACGGGCTGGAGGCGAGGTTGCATAATATTGCACATCGATGTACTTTATAATATATATTTATGACTGTTGAATGTGGGAGCCCCTGAGATAAAGGGGGAAAGAGAGAGATCATTGGCTCTGAGGATTGTTCAGCACGACGCAGGAAGGGCGGGGGAAGCTCTGGGAATTCAGTATGGTAATCCAGGCAAAGCGTCTCCCACTCTAGCTCCCAGGGGGTGTACCGAGTTTTCTTAAACAAATATGGCTTCAGGAGAGCGAGGACTCTAAATTCATAACTGCAACGGCTGAAAGAGACCATATGATTTGGCATCGTTGTAGACCTTGGTGTAGCACTCGCAACCATCATTCTGACAGCCGTGAAGGTCCAAAGGCTCTCTGATAAAAGACTCGGAGTAATCAGAGACGTACATCATCGCCAATCAGTCGTCTCGGGTTTGACATGTCCTGCCGTGTTCTCCTGGGTGTGGATATATGAAATTGTATCTGCTTGAGTCCATATCTATAATAGGATATAGACTATGGTTTAGTGAAGAAGTAGACTTACGTTTCCAATAGCTTTGACAACTGTCCTGACTCTGGTGTGAAAGTTTCGAAGTCCTTCAGTTGCAGCGTTATCAGAGATCACCAGGAGGCGATATGACCCGATAGGTCGCGTAATATTTACCATTCCCAGCTTGATTAACAATATTATTGGTTATTCCCGCATGGTCCTAATTGATGCATAATTGATTGTTGGATGACAGGAGTTCATATGGCGGCAGCTACAGTTTCGCTTTTCCTTGGAAGTGAGTCTTTCTTTCTCGAATTTGTGCAAAGTCAAGCTTTGTCTTGTAGTGGTATTGCAGACTGCAGTGCTGAAAGCTACTTTCCCTACAGATTGTCTTGAGACGACCGTTACTATTCTTCTTTCATTTTCGAATATGTTAGTAAAGCCATACAAAGTAAAATGGATTTTGGAGCATATTCTTTTGGTCTAGATTGGACCACTGAGTAATAAATTTGGTATCCAGATTTTAATTGCTTGCAGCTCATAAAAAACTCTACAGCACCTCCATATGGATACTGAGGAGTACAGTCCTGAATTCTGATTATGTGGAGACACTCCATTTTGATGTCATTGTCATTGGTAGGGGAAGGCTGAGAGAGCCACACAAAGCAGAGCCTCTCGGCGAGGAGCTGTGGTGCCTAGCCGTCAAGGTAGCCAAGCAACGCCGCAATTGACAACTCATCGGTAGTCAATCTTAAGCCGCTCTCAATTCACGTAACTCCGAATCTCTGCATATCTCATTGATCACAACTTGCACATGCTCGGTGTAGAGATCGTTCCACGTCTTTGAGTGAAAGGAAAGAAATCTAGTCGTGCCATATAAAAGAATGCGCGAAGTATGTGTCACAACTGTTCCCAATGACTCCGCCACGTTAGGCAACAACGGGACACAGTCAATGGCTCCCTTGTCGGTGAGACCTTTGGGGCTTAGATCGCCTCTGGAGGGGTTCTTTCAGCCGCAACTTTTTTTGTCCCACCACTACCCGTGACTCTCTCTTCTGGCTACAAAGCGGAAAGCAAAGCGCATCATCATCGTACCGGGTAGTGGGGTCCAAGATCTCTCAGCCCCGATCAGGGTTCAATCTGGTGGCGGGGTAACGGTAGATGAATCAGTGATTACGTGCATAGCGTTCGGTATCCCAGTACGCCCGATTCGCGTGTTTTGCCTTGCAGAACGCCTTGTGACCTGATGCCTTTGCCCGTGTCGTGTTACCGAAGGTTGATTGCAAGGTTACAAATACAGGATCTGGATCTGTTTTCTAGAAGCCGCGTATCCCGAGGACAGGTCCCGTAGATAGCCGTTGCCCCTCAGTCTATGTTAATAAACCCTTTCCCTGAACCCAAGGCCCGGCTCATTTCTTAAATCATGTTTTATCAGGAGCAGGCCCACTACAATCCGAGTCAGAACTCAATTCACATAACGAATACCATTTATAACTCCTACCGAAGGCCACAATACAGACCTCAAACTTACCACCCAAGCACCCAAGAACCAGTAGTCATGTGCTTATTTTCTGTCCCGGACGAGCCTTCTCGTCATCATCACCACCACAGCGATCGGGGACGAAACCAAAGCCGCGGTCGTCGCCGAGTCATAGAGGAAGAGGTCATCTACGCCAATCGGCCGGTTGTGCGAGAAGTCTCGCGTCGTCGATACGAGCCGCGAGCATCCTACCAATCAGTCTCATCTCGTTACTCCAATGGCCCAGGAAGATACAGCCAGAGCAGCTATAAGCGCAGTGGACCAATTTACGTCGAGTCTACTAGAACCAGTAGACGGTACTAGAGGATATGCGAGGAGGAACAACTGGAGGAAGGGCCGTAATGGAACCATCTTTGTGTTAGTTTTTGATTATCTCTGATTCTATGGGTGCAATCTACTGTTATTTTCATGTCTTTGCGTGTTGTTCTCTTACTGGGTTAGGGAATTATGAGACTGAGGAGTTATGAGAGGCGAGGCTAAGGGACGGGGCCGGCTTTAGGGGTTGGGTTTGGTTGTCATGTCTGCTTTGAATATGATATATGTGTTGTAAGCTATGAGGTCCTTATGTTTTATTAGTCTTGTATTAGAATTCTAAGATTCCGATCTTAGAGGTCTTCGAAGCTTACACCAAGAAGAACACAGTCACATGATAGATACGACTTTATGTTTGAAATATATTCTCTAAATACGCTTTAGATTCATCTGGAATATAGAAGATAGCGACCAATGTGAAGAAATAGTAAACATATTGATGATCTAAGTTTTGATATAATCAGTAGCTGTAATGGCTATACCAGTACTATGGCATATGCTCTCGACTGCTTGGAGATCTGCTAAATAACATTTGCATTTCCAATTGGATAATGTCATAACAATGCTTAAAGAGTGCTGATCAAACAGTGAGCAGTACAGAAATGCCTTGGCCCTCATTGGATTGCGCCACTCAACTTGATATCCTGCTTGCTGGGGCTACATGTTTCGCTCTCGTCCAATAGGACGCATGAAGTATCAGCCATAGCTATTTCGGCTCCGATAAGGCTAAAAATTGAATGCACACATAGTTGGAAAATTGGCATAGTATGACGATCTCCTTTGCCATATTTTCTAGAAAATCGGAGGGCTTCTAGAAGAATAATAACCATCGCGAGTCATGGAATCACCTAAACAGGGTTTGTTTCCTGGTGGCCAGGGATCGCGGTTATCGCCGAAACTGGATCCGGGGTAGTCATTTCCAAGATGCATTATTGGCGTTCGATATCACTCAGATAGGCAGGTGAGACGGTTGGATACGGCAGTAGCCTTCAATTGCTGCCCGGCTTGAGCTGGAGGCGCTCCTATCAACAAGGGGCCTCGAGGCTTAAGGGTTAGCTCGGTTAGAGCGATCAAGTCTCGTGATGCTCCTCTTTTGCGAGATAACCAAGAGGCAATCATTGAAGCTCGTGATATCTACAGCACCATTCGCTTTTGGCAGGAATGTTCGCCTCTACGCTTGGCGATGGTCCAAATATAGCGCGAAAACGGCTCGTCCATGGATTACACTTCAATCGCGAGCCAGAAAGGTGCAATGGTCTCTTCCCGTTTTGGGATAACCTGCGGTGTAAGCTGAGCTTAGTAGAGGAACGCTTGATTCAAGCCCAGAATGCTGCGACGTTAAATCCATTGTGTAGTCGTCTTACTGTATGGGGAACATGGGCTATATTACTCCACTGGTAAAAGGTTGGTGCCCGTGATGCAGTAGTGTACCCGTGTCCCAGAGTCCTGGAAGCAAGGTGGGATGGGTGATTTTCTTCATTGCGCCGTTGATCAAGGACCGGTTGCCACCGAATTATGGTATGAGTGTCTGCAGATCGATATCTGTCAAACCAGCCATGAAGTGCTTGGCTACTGGATGGAAGAGGAAGCTGCAACCTGATCTGTCACTGGGAGGCGTATTTTGCATCGCTGGCGTCCTTGAGCTGCTATCGAGCCTCTGCAATTGGCCTTTGCATGGATGCACTCGTCGGGATCGCCTATCAGCACATCCCTACGCGTCTCTCCCTTCTCAGCAGGATATCGAGGGTGATGATCTCCAGTTAAGATGAGCGACGGGATGTCTCTAGAAATTGCTCCTGTGTTATTGGCTCTGGGTCACAGCAACCCCCGGTCCCATCATCGCTGGTCTTATCTCTGGCCCCCGAGCAAGCTTTATCTCTGCCAGGATAAGGGTTGCAGACGTCCAATGCCGCCAGCTGATGCTCATCCCCAATGGCCACCCAGATGAGACCATGGGCATCTTATTCCCTCCCTGTTCCCGTATATATTATCATGCGGTGCTCTTAAAATCACGCCCGAACCGCTCCCGGTTGTAATTTATCGCGTAGTTCTTCGCATTCCTCCCGGATAACCTTGACCCAACTCTTCCTGAGCTGAGTCTAGCTATCAATCAGGGTCGGGACAGCCCCTTGATTTAACGATCTGGCAATAGAATACAGTCTTTGATTATTGAGTTTGTTTGCTCATCATGGCTGAATCGGCGCCAGCGTATGCGGCGGAGGGCGCTCCTCATGGAGAAAAGACTACAGTAACTCCAGAAGATAAGGAGTACACCTCCAATGGGCATTCAGATATCGAGAGTGGCATAGATCGCGGTATTGTGGTCAAAGCCAACCCTCTCTCCCGACAGCTGAAGAATCGGCACATGCAGATGATTGCTATCGGTCAGTTTCCTCAAGTCATTAGAACTCGAGGTTCCTATCCTCGTGTCTGCTCTATGCCTCTCACGTGGCTTCAAGAAATTCGATTGTACAGAAGAGCTAACCGTGTTTCTATCGCGCAGGTGGTGCTATTGGAGCTGGTTTGTTTGTCGGATCTGGTAGTGCATTGTCTACAGGAGGTCCTGGAAGCTTGGTATGGGATGAACTCACTTCATGAAGAATCCAACCTAGTCTTGGCTAACATTATGATCTTGTTTTAGTTGTTGGGGTACTTAATTGTGGGATCTATGCTTCTATGCACTGTCCAGGCCCTTGGAGAAATGGCTGTCATGTATCCCGTTAACGGCGCATTCTATACCTATATTGTTCGTTTCGTCGACCCTTCTTGGTAAGTCGTTTCTATTTAAATTTAACTGCGTTTCCCTCATACAAACAACTTCTTTGTGGCATATAACTGAGTTGAAGAACAGGGGATTCGCTGTAGGTTGGGATTATGCCATCGGCTGGTTGACAATCCTGCCGTTCGAGCTCACCGCAGCCGGTATCACGATTCAGTTCTGGCGTGACGATCTCAATATTGGCATCTGGATTGCAGTATTCCTCGTCTTCCTCTCGGCAATCCAGATCTTTGGAGTTCGCGGCTACGGAGAAGGTTGCATGCCGTTAAATGTCGGTCTTTAGGCTTGTGCTAACGATGTGCCAGTTGAATTTATCCTTAGTATCATTAAAGTCCTGGGTGTCATTGGATTTATCATATTGGGGATTGTTATCGATTGTGGAGGAACCGGGTCACAAGGATACATCGGTGCAAAGTATTGGCACGATCCTGGAGCGTTCCACAACGGCTTCAAAGGCTTCTGCTCAGTGTTCGTCGTTGCTGCGTTCGCTTTTGGAGGCACTGAACTTGCTGGCCTTGGAGCCGCAGAAGCCGCCAACCCTCGAAAAGCTCTGCCACAGGCGACGAAGCAAGTGTTCTGGCGTATCACCTTCTTTTACTGCGTGTCGCTGTTTATCCTTGGACTTATTGTTCCATCCGACAACCCAAATCTGTTGAATTCCTCTGGAGCAAACTCGAAATACTCGCCTTTTGTCATTGCCATCCGACTCGCAGGGATCAAGGTCCTTCCATCGATATTCAATGTCATCATTACCATCTCTGTCATCAGCGTTGCTAATTCATGCACTTTTGGTTCTACACGAACGATGCAAGCCTTGGCCCAGCGAGGAATGGCGCCTGCAATCCTAGCAAAGGTGGATAGCAGAGGCCGTCCCATCTATGGGATTATTCTTCAACTCTTATTTGGCTTGCTTGCTTTTATCGGAGAGTCGAACAATGAAGGTACGGTTTTCAACTGGCTCCTAGCCCTATCTGGTTTGTCCGACTTCTTCGTCTGGGGTTCCATCTGTCTTGCCCACATCCGCTTCCGCGCTGGATGGAAAGCCCAAGGACACACCAAGCACGAACTCCCTTACGAGGCGTTGTTCGGCGTAATTGGAAGTTACTATGGACTCTTCCTCAATATCATTTGCATGATAGCGACGTTTTACGTTGCGCTATTTGTAAGTCAACCTGTTAATGTTTCTTCCGTTTCTAGTTTTACAGGTTCTGACCATATCTTCAGCCACTTGGAGGATCTCCCAACGCATCGGATTTCTTCCAACAATTCCTTGCGGCACCACTTATTCTTGCTTTCTACATCGGATGGAAGATATTTGCCAGAGGACCTTTATTCATCAGGTCCCGCGATATGGATATTACATCCGGGATGCGCCCGCTCGAGCTGGATGCCGACTTCGTACCTCCTGTGAAGACATGGGGGAATATGCCGATAAGGGTCTTCCATGCATTATTCTAGATGGCTCCACCTTGCGCTATCAAATATCACAGGACTAAATTTGCAAGACTTGTTATTCAAAGAAGAAGTGATGTATTCCTTTTTTCCGCTTCTGTAAATAGATACTACCGACGAAGCATACCTTGAAATCATCTCATCATACCTAAATAATTTACAACTGATAATTGCTTCGTAATAGAGTAAGAAGATTGTGTCCTGTGTATTGTGCTTCTAAAGTGATCAACCGATAATGAAGTTTAGTTTTCGGACACAAAAGTCGCAGGAGTGGTCTGGGTTGGAAAATGACGACACGAGCAGCGCCTGCATATGATGAATTCGGTGCTCCATCGTGAGCGTCTTGACCGCATTCACATCTACCACTGGTCACGCTGCCCATCCATGACATCTCAGCAGGCGTAGATCGAGCACCTAATGCTCTCAGAAGAGGAATTGGTTCGTCTGAACAACATGATATCGTCCCAATGCGGTAGAGGCAGTCAACCTCGGGATCAGCGCACTGATGGTGGCACCGAGACTGGTGACATCATCGCGCCATCCCGCTCCACCCAAGCTTCCCCAGCTGATAATTCTCCAGCACAGCCAGACATCTTTTGTTGGTTGAATCACCACGACCCTTTACTGCAGTTATTATTTTCTTTACTACGGAAGAATATAGGTAAGAGGCTTTTCAGTTTGTTCAAAGAGAGCTTTCGCATATTATCGTGCTGCTCAGATACTGGTCAACCAAGGTGCGAAGTCGCTGGCTCGGTCCAGATCGCGAATGACGCATTGGTCCGGTGACACAATCCATCGAATTTCCAGCAAAAAAGAACGAGAAGCTGAGAATACAACAGTTAACTGGATATTGAACTACAGATACCACCTTTCCTAGCATCCTACCCTCAATATGTGAGTTTGATACTGTCCTTCCAGACTTTCCTTGCTGTCCTCTCTTCCGGCACATGCGGTCTTAGCGCTCGATGGTTCTCCGGGAGGCGGGAGCAAGTTTCCTGAGATAAGCACTCTATCTATCTCACACCATGAGTTCTAGAACGCTACGCTCCGAGCACCTGAAATCGCAAAACGCTAATGCTCTCTTCTTTTTAGGAATCGATCCCTCTCCATCCGCTCCAACAAGAGCAACAGCAAGGGCGACAGCAAACGCCACCCTTTCAGCTTCAACTCGCTCCGAGGCCAAGTCCAACCAGAACTGAGCCGAAAACTGTACCGCCTGATCAAGTCTGAAAACCACTTGATCCAGGCCCACGAAACCGCCGGCAAGGAGCGCGTCTCCATCGCGTCCCAGATCTCCGAGTGGGGTGAAGCAACCACTGATGATGCAATTAGCGAGCTCTCCGACAAGATCGGCGTGCTGCTGGCGGAGATCGGTGAGCAGGAGGACCTCTATGCACACAACCTTGATGATAGCAGAGGAGTCTTGAAGCATGTTCGGAATATGGAGAAGAGCGTCCAGCCGACGCGGGACCACAAAGTCAAGCTGACAGACGAGATCGCCAAGTTGAAGAGCAAGGAACCAGAGAGTACCAAGATCCAAGTACTTGAGCAGGAGCTTGTGCGTGCAGAGGCAGAGAGCCTTGTTGCTGAAGCGCAGTTGACCAACATTGTCAGTTTATATTTTCCCTTCCTTCTCTAGCATACCATGTCCACTTGCTGATAACCTGCTTTGCAACCATATAGACTCGCCAAAAATTCAAGCAAGCATATGATATGGAATTCGCTGCCACGATCGAGCGCGCCGAGAAACAAATCATCCTCGCCCGTCACGGCCGTCGTCTTCTCCAACTCCTAGATGACACCCCTGGTGTACCAGGCCACGTCCGCCCAGCCTTTGACCAGATCGAGGCCGCTCGGCAGATCCTCAACGATGCCGAGGAGGACTTGAGGGAGTGGCGTCCTAACTTGGAAGAGATCCCTAGCAATGCTGGGAATTCCACGCAGAACGCCTCGATTGATTACGCGCCTGCCAGCGTGGACGGAAGCAGCATTGTTGGAGGAGAAGGTAGCGTTGCGCGAGGCGGCAGCGCGGCAGGCGGTGGTAATGCCGTGAACACTGAGGGCATTGAAGCTCATAGGATCCCTGCTGGAAGCTCTGCTGCAGATGCGGGGCTGGGAGGTCAGCAGGCGCCTGGTACGAATCTGGGATTGAATAACCCTACTACTACGAACGGTGTCCAAAGTGCCGTCGTCTAAGTTTTGAATCATCCATGCTGCTGCTGCTGCTGTTGCTCATTGCGCTCTGAAGGCGAGATACTATGCGTTAGCCGATTGTTTTATGATTCCATTTATGTTTTGCGATGCTTCATGTCGTCTTTTCCTTGATTCCTCCAGTTTGATTCATCATGGCAAAAGGGCGACTGGATGAGCACTTTCGTGGCAGAATCCGTACTGCGTCTCAACATGGACACCGATTACATGGAAAATATCAAGATTGTATCATCATAAAGTTTGTATTCCTAGTTTAGTTGTAGCCTATCATCACTACAAATCCAAACGAAACATATCTCTATCCTGCATTCCAGATAAACCTCTGCTTCTTACAGAATATACCTGAAGTTAGGTCCGTCATTTTCATCACCGATATGGGCAACCGGAGCTCCATCCACCTTATCATCGCCCGTCGCAGCAGCAGATCCTACTGGCCCGTACTTCTGATCCAGCTTCTTGTTCTCCCAGACCAAAAGGGTCCGTAGCGAGAAGGCCAAAAAGCCATTGAAAAGCATGAACGCGGCGCAGATCCACATTCCCTCGCGATAGTATGGGCTCTGCTTCGCAGGATAGACGTTCGTACCCAGCAGAGGACCGCACTGTCCGATGATGTTCAGAATCGCAATACCTGTACCGCGCTTGGTGTCGCTGCCCTGGTTATTCAGCACCCAGGGGAGAATGTTGCCGATGCAGGGGAAGATGCCTGCTGCCGCGAGGAAGACGCCGGCGTAGCGTGGGCCGACGCTGGACGTGGTCGCTTGCATGATGTATCCGACAGCGCCGATGAGGGAGAGGAACATGATCATCAGACCACGTTGTTTGGTGCGGTCGGCAATCCAGGTGGAGAGGATGACGACGATGAAGGAGATGAAGTATGGCGGGGCCGAGAGACCTTGGGCTTGGATTGCGCTGAAGCCCATTTCGTTGAGGATGGTTGGGAGGAAGACGGGGAGGGAGGCGAAGGAGACGTTGCAGGAGAAGTACATCAAGGCAGTGAGCCAATTCTATTTTGAATATTTTGTTAGCTGGGGCCATGCTTTTATTTTGTTTAGCTTCTGAATTTGATGTCGCATTGACGATCATATTCAAAAGTTGCATGGACTGAAGATGCTAGGAATTGAATGTAAAGATGGAAGGGTGCAGGAAAATACCTTCAGATCCAACAAGGCCAGGCCGATATCCTTCCATCTGATGTGGCCGATACGGTGAGCTTCTTCATCACCAACCTGTCTCACACCACGAGCTTTTGCGACCGCCCTTTCCTCCTCGTTCAAGAAGCGAGCGGTTTGGGCGCTGTCTGGGAGAAGGAACCAGGTAGCAATACCAACTACGACAGTAGGCAATCCCTCCACCATGAACAGCAATCTCCAATTAGCAATTGGGTGGCCATCGCCAGAGGTGATACCGTACGCCAATGCGCCAGCGAAACAGGTCGCGAGCGGGGCAGCCGACAAGAAAATGCCGATTCTCAGGCCGATTTCGTGTCGGAGGTAGAAGAAGGACAGCAGGTAGGGAATACCGGGTCCGTAGCCAGCTTCAAACATGCCCATGAAGAACCGCGCGGCCATCATGCCCTTGAAGGAGAAGGTGGCGGCTTGCAGCGTTGCGGTAATGCCCCAGCCCAGGACGCAGAAGGCTGCCCACATGTGCGGGGGGATGACTTTCCACATGAGCGCGAACCACTCGAAGATGATGTAGGAGATGTAGAAGATGGTCAGCAGCCATTGGTACTGGCTGCTCGAGAGCTTGAGTTCCGTCTGCATGCCGGCGATTTTGGCGTTTCTGCATAGGACATATACGTCAGCCTCCAGTTCTTATTCGGTCTATGTCATGTGTCGCGGATGGATAAAAAATATAGACTCACCCAATGTTCGATCTGTCCAGGTAGGCGAGAAGGTCTTTATCCAAATGTCAGTCATCAAGTCTTTAAAAAAGCCACAAAAGGATAATTGAAAGGACGCATGCATACAAAGGCCCATGACGAGGAATGGAAGATGGAGGTCGAGCTTGCGCACGACGCGCGCCTCCAATTCAGGCGTGATATGGATGCCGTTGACCACATGGCCGTCGGCACCGCGCTCCAGTTGCGAGTCTGTTGGCTTTTCCACCATCTGGACCGGCGCAGCAGGAGCTTCTGCCGTGGAAGGCTTGCTTGATTTTGAGAAGAAGCCCATGATTGATGATTGCGAGTGCGGGCGCTGGAGTATCTTCTTGGAAGGGCTGACGTGCAGAGCGAAATCGCGGGTTTTCGGGTGTTTTTCAAAGGACACACACACACAGTGTTACCCCAGAAGATCCTTTTTTATCGAGCCCAGTGCGGAGAGGACGCAATTGAGATTTTTCGGTGCAACCTGAGTCGGAATGCAACCTCAAAAGCTGGTGGACACCGAAAGCGAAGCGCAGTGTGATCTCAGCGACAGCAGAAAACCAAAGGAACTCTTGACGCAAGTCGGTGCATGCGACAGCTCCCCTCCTTCTTGTACCTCTGCTCCAGCTGGGGCAAAAAAAAAGGTTCAAGGGACAGCAGCAGATCCCTGATCCACACCCCTCGAAAACCCCCCCGACGACGCAAGGTCATGTCCATCTGTCAATGAGGGTCATAGTGCAGACTTGGATGTTGGCCCCCCCAGACCGGCGTCTATCCGTCTGTGGAAGGGCTCGTGCCCATCACCGACGCCGCATCAAGCTTTGGAGGCTCCCCGGCGCCCAGCGGTTGGTGGAAAGGCGGCGGCCCCAGCGACCTGGAGCGTGGAGGGCGTCCACTAAATCCACTGTATTTGCTGCATCCGGGCTTGAGGCTTCCCCGCAGGCGCAGCGAAGATCGGCCCTGGCACCACTGTCATTGGGCCTCTGCCACCAAGCTTCGATGGGCCAGATGGCGCCACGGGGCGATGGGCGAGGAATTAAGTCCGCGTGCAGGGTATGACCCTCTTGCTGCGTCTCCGTAGACCGGACCTCTTGCTTTAATGTCCTCTTGCCTCTCCAGCTCTCTCCAGCTTTGCGGTGAACGCAGTCTCCACCAGGGGGTCTGAATCCTTCAGAAAAGGAGGCTGCTTGGCTGCGGGGTCGCCCACATTCCGAGGCGAGCTTCCGACCCATTTCCGGAGACACTTCGTCGCTATTCAGAGACAGAGCATCCACCTGAACTAGCCCGGCTGCATCTCCCTCCTGCCAGCTGCCATGGGTCAGTAATGCAATGCAACTGTAACCGTGGGGGACAGACGAGAAGAAAAAGAAGGTTTCCCCGGATGATGGCAGGTAAGCCGATGACGGGAAAGGCCGGAAAGTCTCCAGCAAATAAAGGTAACTGTCTATGCTTCCATCTCTCCTTTGGGGTAAAAACACCGGAGCAGACAGGATACCCTCCAATTAAAAAAAGATCGTGGTCTTGCAGGCGTCAGAACGACACGCTGCTTCGGTGGCACTGCATTGCATTCATTGTTGGAGAACGCATCTTTTGCAGACGCCAGTTGTCGCGCCAAGGACATCTGAAATGAAATGAGCGCCCATGTGATCATGCAATTGAGAAGACGTGTGGAGATCGAAGGTGGTCAGAACAAGCCCTAAGCCTCCTGTACGGAGCGATTCCGGGACGAGAGAGACGTGCTGGATTAGTGCTGCTGCTGCTGCTGCTGCCGTCGGTCTTTGACGGAGACGCCCGATGGTTCGTTTGCGGCGAGAATAATCCCGTGGCGCTATGGCCTCAGGCAGGGGCAACTCTAAAGAGGCAGAGAGGGTCCAGCTAATGCAGCATCGATCCTGACTGCGCATCCAGAGTCGCATCCTTATTGCCCATTCTTGCCAGTTATTGCCTGCATTGTCCAACAGGATTTCACATGTCCCTCCCACTTCCCATCTTGTTCTATCCTTCCCAACAGAATGGCACCGGGATCGCCAGGCCCATTGCGACGGCAGATCAACGGGTACCGGTATATTCTGTTCATGTACGTAGCCTGTACGTAGCACTGGAGATCTTCTATCGCCGATCCTGGAAATGGACCTTAACACCGATCAGACAAAGCTACGTCAAGACTTGATGTAAAAATGAGGAGACAACGCAAACAGGAAAACGATTTGAGCTTGAGATGCATAGACTGTAAGATGAAATATGTAATCAGCCGTGATGTGCTTGTAGAGTAGGTGCAGCACCATGTACAAACAAACATCGCCAATGGTGCGCTACAGAAAGGAACAAACCTCACCACACCCGTAATCCCACCTATAAAGTTTTGAAATATTCGATACCCTATAATGTGGATCTAGCTTTCACACCCACAGTGCTAAATTACCTGGAAAGGCAAAAAAGACCACGGCTTCGAAAAGTGATGTTTGCCACCTGGGCGGATCTGGAACGTCCAGAAATTCACCGGTATATCAGTTGCCGGGCAGGTTTTTTTGGCCCCTAATCGCTCGTTCATGCAGCAGGGAAAATGGGAAGCTTTATGTTGCACTATCTGTACGTCAAAACATCAGTAGGGCTCCTCCTCCTGTCCATCTCGAATTGTATTGGACACAATGTGTTCTAAGAGGAAAGTGATTACCTACCTTTATGTTGCGTTGCGTGTCTGAAGTGTGCAAACCATCGCTACCAGCTCTCGGCACCAGCCAGTAGAGTACAGTCTAGCACAGTATGTACCCGCACTCCGCCACGACGGATTTGTGTTGCAAATCTGAAAACCAGCATTCAGCGCCATAAGTCTCGGTGTGAAAAGAGAGATTAATAGTTACAGAGACAAATATCAAGTGTTTTACGTGACTGGGTTCACTTATGTACTTAACTGATCTGCCCTTAGATGTCGCCGGTACCGGCGCAAGCAGCTCGGTTGATTATGCCCCACGATTACTATACAATGCCAAATCAGTCTAATAAGGACTTAAGTTAGCCTGTTTATGTCTGTCTAATTAATGGCCTTGTGTTTGTTGCAGCAGACTGGATTCGATCTATAAGGAGAAGAGTATTTTTGGTAATTTAAATTTTTTGGATTTCACTCTAAGTTCTATATTGTAGCGCCAGATTCACAATATCTTCTACCGAAATGCGAATGGACATTTAGCATTCGGCGTTGAAAGAATTGAACTTCTTTTTTTAACCTAGACTTTCGTTGCCTCTCTGAATCCTCACAGCTTCGCTACTGTGCTCGGCTTTGGGTGATAGGTCTGCAAAGACATCTTTGTTGAACGCCAAGAAAGCGATGCCTGAGTAGCGCCCCAATTGCTTATCTTCACATGTACACCTGTTCAAACACTACATTTGCGAGATAATAATGATAAAAGGCCCGTAGAGATATCTCCATCATCCATATTCGGAAGTTGTCCCCAGAAACCGCATCCCAATAAGACTGATTGCCACCCCTGTCGCTCCGGGGTCAATAGCTACCGCGTTTGGAACGGGGGCTGATCAGGGCTGACGTATCAGAGTAGGCGTGGAGGGTACGACCCAATCACCAGATGGTATTGCCCAGGTTGGACATATTACCATATACCCCCAATAAAGCAGGCAACGCTATCGAGGAAACATGCTGTAAGCCGAACGATTTAAAGACACACTCTCCAATCCATATGTCGAATAGACCCTGTATGTTGACATAAACCTTCAACCAGTTCTCATCGATGATGGCAAATATTCTTCCTAATTGAATGCTATTGGAATTTGATAACTACAATTAATCATCATTACGAAATCTCCTATCATGTAGGTCATACTCTGAATACCAAGTCTAGGAATGTCAACGGATTACCATATACCGCTTGTGAGAGATCAATACCCAAAGCACTAGTATATTTATTACCTCTCACTTATGTAGTAAGACAATAAACACAGTAAATACCCCCAGTAGATGTCTTTTGACTAAGCTCCGTCCTTTTACTGACCAACTGATCAGTGACTGGCCAAGGAATGAGACCGTAACAAACTTAAACTCACCTGTCATTGCCCAATCAGCTGTGCATGGGCCATGTCACGAAAGCTTCGCTCTGGTTCCAGCAGGGGTCAACAGACCTGGCAATGAGCGTCCTAATTATAGAATGGGTGTTGTTTTCATGTGACATTCCATTGTGAAATTCGGACATAGCTATGCTCGATGATAAATCTAATCTGCCAAGCTGACTCTCTGACCTGACTTTAACCTAGTGAACGAAGTTTTATATATCGATTTTACATATCCTTGCCGTGTGAAATACTTGTTCTCAAATCCACGAAGTTATTCCTAAAGCCTGAAATTACTTCCTTTAATCCTTCATTTTCACTCTTCGTAATTGCATCTTCAGTTTGTAAAATTGCTTGGTTGACAAGTTCCAAAGCCGCCTGAGAGTCCCCGATCCCATTTAGGAGGCCAGCGAGCTTCTTCTTCAGAAAGAAAGTCTCCACGAGACGCTCGTGCATCAGATACGGGTTTGATAAATTTTGAGAAAGGACTTTCCACGACAAGTTTTCGTGATAGGCGTGGTCATCCTGGAGTAAGGAATTGAGGGTGAAACACCACAACTGTGTTGTTAGAGTCTCTGGGTGGAGGGCTCCAAGTCGTGACTTCAGGGACTGTAGGATATAGTCCGATTGTTTCTTTGTTTGTGTAAGCGTGTCATCATCGGGATCGATGTATTGCAGACAGCTCGCAATGATCAATTCGCGTTGCGCGTATAATGTGTCAAGATGATTGTCGCCTAATGATTTTTTCCTAATGTCATAAACTCGGTTGAAAAGCTCAATTGACTTCTCCAGATCATGTGGTCTTGAATTTTCCTCTTTCATTAACATAGCGAGATCAAACTCTACTGAAGTCGATAAAGGTGTTGCTTCTATCGTCTCCTGTAGCTGACGAGATTGCAAGACTTCTAGAATTTGTCTTGCCAGAGTCAACTGTACGCTTCTATCTCCATTACCTGTTTGCTGGAACCGGCGAATTTCAATGCTTGCAAGGAGCTGCATACTGGACGCAAGAAAAGGGTGGATTGGTATCTCTGTTGGAATACTAGAGAGAAGGTTGTATAGATTCTGCATTCGCTCAAAACCGTCGCGGCTACGCTGGCTCCTTTGTAGGTGATAGAAATCTGCGCCGCAGTCTTGGTTCTGGCAGAGGAGGTCGAATTGTTCTGCAGCAACATCAAGGACTTGGAGTTGAGCATCATCAAAGTTTCCCAAGTAGAGGAGAACACGGGCTTGTTCCGATTTATATTTCAAGATTTCGGGGTGCCCGAGTTGCATTCCAGTTTCTGCTAGGAGTGTTTGGAATTGCGTTTTAGAAGTTACATAGTCCCCATTAGCAAAAAGAGACTCTGCGAGTTGAAACTTCGCACGGATTGGCAGTGGATGACATCTCCCTAGCACTTTCATCGTATCTCGAGACAGAGAATCTAGTGACCTTCCCGTACCAATCGCCTCCGCAAATCGACCCTGGGATCTAAATATGTAAACGAGGCACTCCATAACTTCAAGCGTCTGTGGATGGCGGCGGCCCAAAGCTCGTGTCAAAGCTTTGTATGTATTGGTGCAGAGCAACTCAGCTTCAATGTACCTGCCATTATACGCCAAACACCACCCTCTGAGTGTTGCAACAGCAAGAGTTTTGAAATGTTGAGCTCCCACATTTTTATTCATGAAGTTAAATGAATCTGAAGAAGCAACTAACGCAGCAGCATAATTACCTGATAACATGTCAAGGGCAGCAGCTGCAACCTGGACGGTCTTTTCCTTCGTTCGCAATTCTTTGCCCTGCTTTATGTGAAGCGTTCTTAGGTATTCACTGGATGNACATTTCGCCTCCTGGAGTTTCGCCCATTTCCTTTTCCAATGCTCCCGCCTCTTGTTTGGGTGACTTCTCCGAATGTGCTGCTATTGAAGAGGTTACATTCTCTTCTGCTAGCCTCACATACTTTCGCGCGCTGCGATAATCACCCAGGTGGGCATAAGCCAAAGCGAGGTCTCTGTAGAGTCGTAGATGGGGTCTTGATTGGTAATTTTTTAAGAGGGCTTCCATTTTTGATACAGCAGATTGCCAGTCTCCTGCTAGAAGCATACAAATTGTCAACCATCGGAGACAATGATATAAGAGATTTTCCTTCTTTGGAATATCCCCTTCTTTTGAAGGGGAAAAGTTGTTGATTTCCCTTTGCAGATCTAGGAAATTTTTACTGCTTTCCTCGTAGTTACCACGATACATCTTCACTGCCGCAATTTGCATGCGGATCGATATTGTCTCTAATAATGGCGCGTCTTTTTCCGCGTACTTCAAAGCTTTTTCAAAAAGCATCTGAGAGTTTTCTAGTTCTCCTTTTTGAAGAAGTGAACTTGCTAATCTGAAAACCGACGAAACGTTTGGCTCCCAATATGGGGTGGATACGATGGATAGCGAATCCTCGTCTTTAAGATTCTCTACGGAGACGCTATGTCCATGCGTTTCATTAGAAAGCATTTCGGCGATGTTCCGGAACTGAGTAGCATGACCCGGTGTAGTCATTACTCTTCGGCCCGGAACTACATCGTCTGGTAATGGTACAGCTGAGGAAGATCGGGCTGGCCTGAATTAGTTGATTGATCTCCAGTCCTTCCATACCAATTGGCATCCACGATCCTACCTTGTAGTGCTACTGTATTTGGTCCTTCAGGTTGGCTCATGTTGTTTGAAATAAAATTAAACATCTCTTCGAGATTCCTAGGCAGTTTTCCAATTACCTCTATTTGTGACGCAGACACTTGCTTGCCAAAGACAAACCGTGATAGACGATCGGTCCAGGTAGACTATGGAGGTTAGTGTCAGCGGTTGACAATCACCGGGAAATAATCAATACCGTTTTGGGATCCATCAATCTATGTTCTGACATCCACAGCGCTAGATTTCGCTCTTGATATTTCAACTGAGAGGGCTCTGCAGAATTATGTGACTCTCCATCTAGATTGTAGCTCGCAAATGCAAGCAAAAATTCCTTAATGTTGTCATCGATTTCTTGCAAATAGGCAATGAGCTCAATCTGCAACTCTCTGTTTGGGAGACCAAATTTGAAAGTCGACCAGTGCTGTGTCAAGTATTCGTCGTAAGAACCCTCTCCACCTCCGGAAATGTTATATGGAGAGTCAATGGATATGACCTTGATCGATGAGTACACATACGGAATATTTCCACTACTTGGGTGTGCCAGCACATCCTTGACAATCCAATAACCCAATCCGTGGACGATAAAGAAGATATTTGTTGTTTCCGGTAAGAATTCCGATAAAGGGGACTGGAACTCTAAACTTCCTGTGCTACTCTCGGAGTGCAATGCTTGCCGGTGTGACCTTTCATCGAGGAGAATCAGGAGGAATCGACGGAGGTACCAGTTATTATCATCCAGTGCCTTTTTCCCCTTGGATGGAATGGCAGATGTATCGAAGCGGAACGCCCATACCGTAAATTTTACTTTTGAGGCTTCTGCGCACTTTGTTACCCAGTCCTCAAGGAAGTCCTGATAGCGCCTGAACTTGCTGCCACGAAATCCGTGAATGAGGAAGACACTATTTCTGGCTGAGGAATCAAATCTGTCAGGTTGTCTGGGGACTTACTCATGTCGAACCTCTGATTCAGGAGTAGTTGGTGTTTCAAAAAGAGTTTGGATCCCAGGATCCTACATCAGTGTCAGCGAAAATTTATCCCTTTTCCATTGAGAATTTGGAAGGGGAGAGGGAATGAGGTGCTGCTATACCATATTTTGGGTATTGAGCTTCGTTCGGACTCAGAAGATGCTGTTAAACTGGCATTGTGAATAATAAGGTAAAAGTGTAACTTCGGCTAGGAAAAGAAAAGCAGGGGGGAAAGGTGTTGGGAGATAAGTCTGGCCTAAATCAGCCTCGCTGCATGCTCAGCCTGGTAGGTGGCAATTTTTAGTAGTGTGGATGGAACCTAGGGAATTGTTGTAATTGAGGGGCGTGTGCGTAACAACTGAAATATGAGTCTGAGTCGTGTGGCCGCTCACCTATAAGTACTAAGCCATCATGCGCCCAGGAGCGTAACGGGAAGGTTCCGCACCCTGATCACACCAACTTTGGCAACAGATAAGGACTACTTATCGAGTAAGGCTGCCGTGAGCAATACTTAGGTTATCATGTACAGTCCCGAGATTTGCATAGAAGCGACTCGAGCGAGGCTTGTTCTGGATCATGAAATATGTACACTCACGAAATGAGCTGCTTATAATGTCTTATAGTGGAGGAAAATAGAGGATTATTTGATACACGATGAGGTTGCTGCCATGAATGGGTTGCAATATTCTACCAGCTCTGATTTATTTTCCGTCATCCTCAGCTATTTTGAGGCTGGTGATCATTTGACCACCTTTTTCAAAATAATGATGCCCGTGTGGAATGGTAGTCTTGCGCTACGCGTGAGGGTTGTGGCCAGCTGTTGGAAGGCGTTCTCAAACCCCGGTCGTGTTGTATGCGGCTCATTCGGGCCTGGTCAGAATAGAACGAGGCTGCGAAGTTCAGGTCAACTTTGCTCCCTCCTTCCTTTGGACCATTTGTAAGGAGGATTTGAAATCACATCGTCCTGCGTGCCTCACTATTTAAGTTGGAACGTGTAGCTTTTAACTGGCCCGCATACAGCAAGGTTATCGCAATCAGCGGCGGCGTTATTCTATATGATTTCACGCCAAAATGGAGCAAGTCGCTGTAAATCATGGGGATGGCATCGCAGAAATTCGCACTCAGTTTGTTGACGAATTCTTGAGAGAGCAGCTTAATATTCAGTTACCTAGTTGCTTCCAGGAATTTTACGATTTCCCGAAGCAATGTGGCTGGTGTGTGAGAGAGGATTTTACACTGGCACCCTCTTCAGAGAGAGGGGAAGAAGAGCCTAGTTTGGTTTTCTTCCTTCAGGCCTGGTTGTTTTTCGGCTTGATACTCACAGTCGTTCAGCAAGATAACGAGCCACTCCTTACCTTCGATGATCTGCGCATTGGCAACCAGTTATCTACAAAACACCTGCACGCTGCGATCGATAAATGGACCAGTTGGGAGAATGGACACCGGGACGGATCAAGATTCCGAATGATACAAGTTGGATGGGTGCTTGACTTAGCCCGTGAAGTGATTCGAAAAAGGTATGCTTACGATTATGTCACCGATGCGAACCCAAGCGACGAGGGAGACTTGCACGACAGGTGTATACTGGTGGTCATGTGCCTTGGTGAGACACTCAGTGCTGCGAGAACCAGAATCGTGGAGCAGAATGAAATCAGCACTCTAGGCTGGGATGGCGACAATCAGGCTGGCTGGGGTCCCCCAAGATATATCTTTAACGAGATGGAGAGGAAAGGGTGGTGCCCACGCACCATTGAGATCCTTCGAGGTCAAGTCAGTTCGAATGCAATCATGCTCGTTGCAGCATACCAGGCTTACAAGGACTCATCACGCACGGCCGAAAATCATAAGAAAGCTGGTTGTACGAAAGACGAATGCAAGGTGAGCCCCCTTGATAAGGAAGGGAACTACAGGAATGGACATATGGAAAAATGTTCTGCGGATGTCTGCAGCTCTTGTGGCCCTGAGATGGAGGAGGTTATTGCAGTGCTTCGCAAAGAAGACAACATCATCCCTATCTTGCAATTCTATAGTGGCAATGGCAAGAGATCGTTCAATGTTAGAGAGTTCAATCCCGAAACAGATACTACAATGGAATTTGTTACCATATCGCACGTGTGGTCAGATGGATGGGGCAATATGAAAGACAATAAATTAAATCGCTGTCAGATTGACTTCATCCGACGACAAATTCGAAAAGCTACCGGCCGCACCGATGCTCTATTTTGGATGGATACACTTGTAGTTCCAGTTGCGAATGATGCCGTGGATTTGCGCAAGAAGGCGATTCGTCAGATTTTCGACGTATTCTCATCATCGACACATACAATCATCTTAGATAATGGATTGTTTAAGATGGATCGAGGAGGAACGGACAAGCCAGCTGAAGCAGCTATGAAGATTTTTGCGAGCGTATGGATGCGACGGCTCTGGACCCTGCAGGAAGCGGTTCTTAGCCGTAGTATCTTGATTCCATTTGAGGAAGAAGTTGAACAACAAACTAATAACCTCTTGAACTTCGATGACATCGAAGATGAGCTTGAAAGGTTTATGAAGACATCCTCTGCCGGGATCACCAAAGTGATCAAAGATCAACTATCTCGCATGATTATGGGAGAGGAAAGGAGGCGCCATAGGAATAACAAACGTGAGATATTTTCTGAGAAAGATAGGCCCACTACGGTTGCAAATACATACCGGGCCGCTCGTTGGAGGGTAAGCTATGATAAAAGTCCTGTCCAGCAGACTTACTAATTTTTAAAGACAACAAGCAAAGCATCACACGAAATTTTGGCACTCGCCACTCTTCTCAAGCTCAACACCAGAGATACCGATATAGAAGAAGCTGGGCTTGACGACCCTCTTAAACCCAATGAAAAATTCGACAAAAGTCAGCTTGATAATCTTGTTTGCACTTTCTGGCAAACGCTGCACAATCAATATCCGGGGGCTATCCCGTCCGGGATGATATTTCTACCGGGAGATAAAGCCAACCGACTTGGTTTTGGCTGGGCGCCAAGAACCTGGTTGTCAGCTTACGAGATGGATTACCCGGATCCACTTAATTTCTGGAACAAACATACAGATTTGAGTCCTGAGAAAGGACTCTGTGTATATTATCCCGGTTTCCTCTTATATCCCAACTCATCGAGCAGTAGGAGTAAAATCCTCGGAACCTCGGTCGCTTCGGAACCCTTCAGCTTTCCTGTTGACCAGACTCTAAAGGAATGGTACAGTTTTCAGCGCGCATATGATACGGCTAGTGATCAGTCCAACGAAATCACAAGACTAGAAAAAGAAGAGACTCAACTGGCTATTATTCTTTCGAGATCTCTCCCTAGAGAATCACCCAAGGAAATTGCTCTGCTCGTTGAAGTAACTAGCAAAGATATCCATGAGACCAACGATGAGACGTCAGATCCCAACGGGTTCGAATTTCGTTGCTCCATAATTCATCGAATATTTATATGGAGACGAGCGGATACAAGTTCTAAAGATAGGGACCAATTTAAGATTGGTGGCAACGGTTTAGATACGTGTCTTGGAGAAGTTTTTAGCGCCTCACAACGCTGGTGGGTGGACAGTCCCGTCAGTACAAATCAACCCACAGTGCAAAACAGCTTCACATCGGGAAAAGAGGACAATTTTCAGCCTCCCCAGCTCCCTCGGAGGAACACTTTTGCAAGGGTTGCTGGCATTCTGGCATTCTGGGGAGGCGGTAAAACTGTCAAGAGGTGAGTCGGGCATATTAAGTGAATGTCGACTATTAGATGAGATACATAATTTCGCAAGATCGTATATTGCATGGAGCATATTGGAGGAAGGATTGATGAAACTAGTTGCATTCTCCTCACAAGCCACCAACACTGATTGATGATACAAGACCTGGCTTGTCTCTTTTTTGTATTTTATACTTGAGGGTCATAATTACATAGGATGGTCAGAGGGCTGAGCATCGGATAATTGGTTCCTTTTATTTGATCATACCCATAGTGTATGCAACTGACCGTTAATAATTATCAACTATCAAGCTTAACAGTAGCATTTTTATATAATCAGTTGAGCTGATTACATCAGGTATCCCTTACAGCTTCATAATTGTAATGCCCTATTTTGACCCAAAGAGAACATTTAGCCCGAAAGAAAGATTTTAAGTGAAACACATTAAATGATAGAGAGTGGAATCATACAGATGCCTCCCAAAGGGTAGTTGAGGGTTGATATGAAAGTTACCAGAATTTTTTGTCTTTATTCACTATAATCAGAGCAGGAATTAGGTAGAAGGTACTTGTAATGGTAGAGTTGTTTCCGTAGAATGATCTATTTCTTCAGGAGGCTCGAAGTTCATATTCAACTCAGTATCGCAAACCCAAAAGTAAGCATAACCTTAGATCGCTCCAGACATTGGCTCGAGACATGAACTGGCCTCAGTCCCAACTTGGTCGGTTTTGTATGTGATTCGTAGTTTCAGCGGAATCAGGCTCTCGTAACGAAGTTCTTCTTGAGCTCTGAATATCCGGAATACCTGTAACGGCTAGATTACTGGGGTCAAGGAGCCCATGACCGCTTGCAAAAGATGAACTGCCCATCCTTGCCGAAAGGACTGGCCGAATAGTTGACGGCGACTTGTCACCCTCAATATGTTCCACACTCAGGCTAGGCTGAGGTTGGATATGACGTGGTTCCGAAAACTCTGTCCGATGATGGGGAGCTATTATTGGCACTTCTTGACTTCCGTTGGGTGCATTAGATTGAATCGCTCTGATTTTTGACCGCTCTATAGCACTGGTTGCAAAGTCCGTTCCTGTTGTAGGACTGTCTGGAGCCGCGTGCAGATTGTACTTTGGAAGTATCGATCGTGGTCGAAGCCGGGCAACGTGATCTTTGATGCGGTCTTTGTCATAGTTTGTCTCAGATCTGCTTTCTCTTGGAGCTTTCCACCATAGCTCTTCATCAGCTCTTAATCTACCAGGAAAGAACTCTTGTAACAGAACTTCGCCACACCCCTCGTGAGTTACCTCAAGGTCCATCAGGCCATCCATAATTTTCCTAGTAGAGATTGTGTCAAGTAACTTTAAAGGTATGTTACGGGTCTTCGGATCTCGTTTGAGATCAGCCAGGATATTGTTATAGGCTAGCCCCATTGTTCCAATTGCGATAAGAAACCAAGTATGACTTCTGATACCCCCGGCTGATATGAGAAGAGAAAACGACACTACAACTTCAAAGAGACACACACAACGAGTAATAAGGTGACCCATAGGTATTCCCAGAGTCATTTTGGCTTGTCGACTGATTGAATTCTTCCGTGGCAATGAAAACCTTTTAACCTTCGTCCACGGCGTTTCAATCCTAGGTGACTCTAGGGTGGCCAATTCTTCAAGGTCTAGACACCGACCTTCTCCTTTGATGATCATTATATCTCGTGATCCATTCCCAGCAGTTAATGCAAACATTTTCCTCGAATCTGTAGATTTGGGGATCTTCTCAACCCACCACTGCGGCAGAGCACCCATCAGCACTGCCAGAAAAGTACCAGTAGCAGTAAACGCAAGGATACCCCACTCCTGCCCCCCAGTAAGGATGACTGGAATTGTTGCAAGAACAAGCTGAAGGAAGATGACAATTGCCCCAATGAGGTGCCGAGTGTTATACTTGAAATACCGCCTTTTACGTGTCCGTACAGCCTCTGCTTCAAAAATGGCAATGCGAATGCCTATGTTATACAGCGGTTCAAATTTTGACATCCATGCCTCATGGTCTCTGACAATTCGGCCAATGGTCCAGTTATTATTAATTCGATAGTACCCAGAATTAAGGTTGAAAACTTTGACGGGATAATCGGGTTTTGGCAGCAGCCTCCCCTCGCCGAACACAGCCTTGAGACTTGATAACACGAAACTGACCCATCCAAATGAGAAGCATACAGGCGTGAAAAGATTTCCTGTCGTCTGAGCATATGCTTCTTGGATTACACTCCCACCAACAAGCATCATTACGGTCGCTATCACCACACTTGGGTTGGACCATTCCTTTGCGAGTTCACTGAAGGTGTCAACAGTTCCCATGTTAGGCTGAGATCCGTTGATTGCTGCTTGGCCATAGTTCATTGCAATGCCTCCTGAGAAAAGAGATTGAAATGTGTGCTGCTGTGAGAACGCCATCTTTCAAGCCAATTTGGAAGTGCGAGCGATGCTGAGAATCAATTGTTTCTTCTGGGGCCGTATCTGGTAATGTAATCGTAGTGGATACTTCTTCGCCTCGGGTTGCAGAGCCGCTTTCGCATTACGTGGTATGACAAAGCAACGCACATTACCACGTTGTCGGGTTGTCCAATGGCTTATTAGATTTGGGCAAATCTCTCTCCTTGCATGCCCTTTTATGAATGACAATATTGCAAAGGGAGACTTCCGTATGCCAAATCGCGAGGCTGCAAAAGGAACATATCCCAGTGAGGGGTATGCTTGAAACGGAAGAAGGGCGGCCAGCTGAAGGCGGACACGAAGGAATACACCACACCACTATCGACGTGGCTGTCTGGGAATCTGACAATAAACAAGGCTTGACGCGTTCCGAGTTTAGCCGGTCAGAAGGGAGGGTGTTGCTCGCAACACTATTGGAAAAGACACTGATGGCTTTCCTTTTTAGCTGCAGGATAAAAGCCTAGCTGTCGCAGGTGTGTCTCGAGAGCACTCATCGATGATTTGGGGGTGCTTATATCTTGATCAATTTCGAAATGAATGTCATTCCCCGGACACTTGGAGTGTGGCCCCCGGGAGGCCCAAGAGCTCGTTGTGTTAGGAATATCAACACACGCTCCTTATCGCTCAGCTCTGCGATCATGGATCACCATCTACCACTCGATTCATTATCGTGAATTACGTCGCTATATCTTGATAATAAACACATTAAGAACGTGCAGGAGCGACAAAGAGGTATTTAAATGAAGTTTGTCAAATGGATTCAATTGCACACAAAGCAATAAATAAAACTACTTTGAATATTATATCCGGTTCCGGTTCCAAAGCCAAGGATTTGCAATCCTTGATTTGAAAGCGTTCACTGGCCCACCGTACCTATCGCACGGTCGGTTGGAGGTATTGGTAAATCGTAATAATAAGCTGCATTTCGTCTCTCTCTCCAACCTACATATAACCGGCGTGGGAATGTGCAGCCTTTATCCACATTTGTTGGAGATTTGATATCCGATGTAAAATTGTAGCTTTAGATAAATTCCAACGAGAGAAATGTCTAAGCGACCTTATGGAAAACCATGAACAAAGGTAAAATTTAGGTCCTCTTCAATCAATTCACGATCCCTTATATACCCGTAAGATATCCGGTCCGCATGACAATTCTCTCTTTAAATATATTTTGACTAGTTGCTTGTAGGACAGGTAATGGTCCATTTTACCGTTGTCCAACGGCTAAGACCTTGCATGCTGCTTGAGGTCCAAATATTTTCTTCAATGAACTGCTGAGTATCGGTTCTGCGGTCATTTGGGGTCGGCTTCGGGAGTTGATATGTATGGCTTACGTCCAGCTCTTGGATACATCCTTCGGAGATTATATCAGAACTACAATTGCTAATGGACTGAAGTTTACATGAACGAGAATCGTTCACAAATGCATCCGTAATATCCCCAATAAAACCGTTGGTTTGAGACCGGATGGTAGTGCTCAATAACTCACAGAGGCTGCGATCGGGCGGGGCTCATAACGAGAATGGAAGGTGAGCCCAAGGCCTATAATTATACCTTCTAATAGACTGCTTCATTCGTCTTCTGTCTTGACCCTTATCCCGGTCATATCTGCGGTCCACCTCATCTCCGAGCAAGTCGGCCTTCTTCGCACGATTCTGTCTATCAATCTCTCCAATGCTGCCTTTGTCATCGGATTAACTGATCGACTATGAATGGATCAAGAAGCATTGATTTCTGTTAAAATGTTGGTTTGGACCAGAGCCATTCTAGATACATATCGGGAAGATTTTATTCGCGGAAGACTGCATCATCAGCATTAAAACTGATGCTGGGTAGTTCCGATCCCCATTCGGCTCTTTGTTCCGAGTGTATCATGGCATTGCCTAGTATGTCGGTAATGGGTACCGCACTCTTTTCGGCGCCTCTGATGTTCTGGAGTATGCAAAGATTCGGTAGATGTTGTAATATGTAGTATTTGAATGGACTTTGACAGTGGAGAATGATTCAGAAATTGTATAGTTTTCAACTTGAATGCAGACAACCTTGGGTATTCTCTGCAGAGCGGCGAGGAGGCCATTATCGATCCACATTCAGTCACGCTCTTACGATATCCAGATAATAATACAGTAATCCATATATATTTATGCATAACTAACAGGACTGCTGAATATTTAAGAATGTTTTCGTTGCTCTTATGTTGCATTTGGCGCATTTGAGGTCTATGTCGTGGATTTTTACCTTTATCTTTATTTGAAATACATCCTAGAATAATATATGGAACTGCAATAACAAAATACATTAGACGGTTCTTAGTAATAACATTAAATCAAAGGTTAAGTAACTTACCTAATATGGTTAACAATTATAATCAACAGTGCTAGTAAAACCAAGCCCAGCAATACTAGATCTGTTCATCAATATAATTGCTGTTATTCAAGATAATAATCCCTACATTTTAGACATAAACGTGATTTTTAAGAATTTGTAAATAGTTTTCTCATTACAGCCTTAGCTCTCCTAAGACTTACTAATAGCGTAAAAAGTGGTATCTATGCTAAAACGACTGACAGTTCTCCTTTAAGCTCAGTAAATGAACAAGGTTAAGATGACTTCGGAACTTTACTGTGTATAAAATTTCTAATCCTTTAGGTAACAAAAGATCTTATCTCAAAAGAAGGCCTTGCTTGAATCATAGTACACGTGGTTCTGTTCCAATCTGATAGCTATAAGTGTTTTTTAATTTTCCAGATTCACAATATCTTCTAGCGAAATGCGAGTGAATATTTAACATTCGGTGTTGAAGGAATTGGGCTTCTCTTTTTGAATCTGCCAGGCTTTCGTTGCATCTCTGAATTCTCACAACTTCACTATCGTGCTCAGTTTTACGTGATAGGTCTGCCAAGACATCTTTGTTGCCTATCTCGATGTTAGAAACTCCCATATACACATGCGTTGCGGCATCACGTTAAGGCATCGGGCTGTAAAGGTAAGAATCCTCCTCACGACTAGCTTCCTGTTAGAAATTTTGTGAATCAGCATTGGCATACTCGGATTCTGCGAGTCATAATAGTTTAGTCTTGAATTACCCTGAAACTGACTGTATAAGATAAATGTTACAGGACTTATTATCATGATAGCGCTTTGAAGAAATTACACCTTGTTCAAATTACAAGATAAGTCCAATTTCGGGAAAAGAGGGGAGATGCTATATAAATGCTACCATGCTCGTATCGGAGGAAGCCAAAGCGTTTTTGAACGAACGATGCTCATCTCAGTGGCCATTCACCACGGCTAGAATGAAACCATTGAATACCGGCGTAGGTGACATAGGGTGACAAACCACCGTGGGAACGAGCGTAGCCTTGACCCGCTCATCGCTGCCAATCTTTGTCAGAATAGACTCACTGCCCTCCTCCACTTGTCCATGCTTAAACATCGAAGCCACCACGTCGTCTAGGAAAACGCACCCATTCGGACGCGTCAGCTTAACAGCCCAATCGAATTGCTCCCACTGGTCGTCCATGTCTGCGTCAATAAACACCATGTCAAACTGTCTTCCTTCCTTTACCAATTTCGGCATCACTTCAAGTGCTTCTCCAAGGAGGACTTCCACGTCGAGATCTCGGACATTTTCCAGCGCCACGTCCCGATGTTTTGGATCTATTTCAATACTAGTCACTCTTGCACCAGCTTCTGCAAAACAAATACTTGAGTAACCACCCAAGGTTCCAACCTCCAGCACATTCTTGGCTCCTATGAGCTGGGTGAAAATGGATAAATATTGACCTGAAAGAGGTAGGACACTGATTGGCGGAAGGCCTTTAGCTGCCGAGTTGGCAAGTGCATGCTCTAGCTTCTTGTTGGGACGGATCAAGGCTGCTTGGGCTTGATTGTCCAGACTGGGAGCTGAGCGGAAGTTTTCAAAATTTAAGACGACGTCCATGATTGAGAGTTGATAGTACTGCACACCAAATGCAATGTGATTCTGTGATTGGTGATTGTTACGTAGGTGAGTTGTGTTCTGAGGTTATTCAAATAATGGCTTAATCTCCAACGAAGCATCTTGCCTATATAAATATGGTGAGCTCTTTTATAGTCCATTGGAGATAATCAATCAAATATCATGTGCAAATTCCTGGGTTGCCATTTAACTAAGCGTGGGGCTTTATTGTCGGCTTCCTTCATTATCCCAGACATTGTACGTAATTGGTACTAAATTGCAGCTTTTGGTGTTGCTGCCTTCGCGTCCGCGGATCCGTGGACCGGAGCATAATTGACCTACCACTCTTTCAACCTCCCCCTCTTTGGCTCCATTCAGTGCGTAAGTATCGTTCATATCAGACCCGAAGGTTAATACAACTGAATTAATTGTAGTTCTTGCCGCGCGTTCGACTACCTTGGTTCAGTCTCCGTGGCTCCGCGGGGCCGCCGTCGCATAACGAGTTACCTCTCTACTACCACCAGAATGACACCCGGCATGCTAAGGAACGCGTGCTTATCGTGTCGTCAAAGGAAACTCAAATGTGATAGACAGGACCCATGCACAAATTGTATTTCTCGCTCGCTAGAATGTAAACAGCAGCTTCTACGGCAAGTAAGCCGGAGAGTTCAAAGACCGCTTCCTGAATCGAATCCGTCGACAATATCGAAGATCCTCGACAGGTTGGATCAGCTCGAAAACTATCTCAATTTAACCAAGGATAATGATGACTGCAACCTTGATTCAACCCCAATCAGAAACGAGCTCAACGCTATACGCGGTGCAGTTCCTGCTCTGGCCCCAAATTCCCATATTCCGTCCGGTGGAACCACTCAGTCGATTCCTTCGGGAGGCGGAGTGCAGCTGGCAAAAGTTTCGACAAACGACTACACCTTAGTATGCTTTTCCTTCGACCATTCGCTCTCTTGATCTAATTGTGGACAGCGCCACGCTCTGATGCACGATCTTTCCATATCCGTCTCACCAGACCCACAGGTTCAACAGGATATAGATTCCCGTCAGATTAAACTGCCCCCTAAAGGGGAGACTTTTCGTTTATTTCAGGTGTATTTTGAATATATTGGTCTGTTTCAAAACATCATCTACGAGCCATATGCCTGCAATTTGATCGAAGAAGTCTACCGCCAGGTAGTCCATGTTTCGGCGACAACCGCACCAAGAGGCTTGGCTTTGATACTAAGTGTCATTGCCTTAGCAGTCATCCTCCAGCCTCTGCAAGGTAATCTAGATGTAGCGCTACCAGTTCTCAAGGAGCGGTTGAGAATATGCGCCGTTTATATAAGATCGTCAATGGACTGCTTGGAACAGCATCGCCGAAGAATGGACCACACTCTTGAGGATGTACAGGCTATGATTATTCTGCAATTCCTGATCGCCCACATTGAAGCATTTTCTCCCAGATCCCGCGCTCTGCTTACTGAGGCGGTTACAGTCTCACACAATCTCGCCCTCCATCTCGTTGATTGGCCGACCACCAAAGGAATATTGTCTCAAGACATGACGGATCCAGTTACTCAAGAAATGAAGCGACGTATTTGGTGGTACCTAACGGCTACCGATTGGATGGTTTCCATGGCAGAAGGTAGATATCTTCTGTTTCGAATGTTGGATATGGCGCTAACTTAAGTGAAGGGCCATTTGATGTCTACATTATCCAGCCGAAATTCACCGCATCCAATGTCCCGAGGCATGTTAATGATGAGGATCTTGGCAATCCTAATATCAAAGAGCGGCCACTATCAGAGCCAACCACTATGTCATATGGCTTACATCGTCTCAAACTCGCGGAAATTGCTCGATACATCTCCGATGCAATACCGCAGAACCCAAGCGACGCGACCTGCGAAGTAGTTCTGTCGCTGGATTCAAAGCTTGAATCATTAATTCAAACCCTCCCCTCTTTCTTCAGAGTAGAAATCGCAGACTCAGACGAGACTAGACGGATTGACCAAGCCCATACGTACATTCCCATACAGCGACTGGTGCTTAATTTGATGATCAACCTCATTCGATGCAAACTGCATTTTCCCTATCTATCTGGACACCCGAGTAGCCCTCTTCATGTCTTCTCCCGAATCAGCAGCTTGAAAGCTGCTCGTCATGTGCTCTCAAGGCACCGGGATATGAGAATATTAGATATTTCGCATGTCCCTGATTTCATGAAAATCCAAGGTACAGTTGTCCATATGTTCGTTGCAGCTCTCATTCTCGCAACAGATATCTGTTGTAATCAGCCTCAGGAGGGGGATCGCGAGAGCGAATTATCTGAGTTGATGCTCGCCTTGGACGAACTGGAAGCCATAAAGCAGTATTCACAAATTGCTGCAAAGTTTCTCGACGACTTGACACATTTACTTGTCAAGTACGGAGTTTTGTCACCTCCTGCAACTACTTCAAACACAAACATGGATGGGTTTGGAGATAGCCAGATGGGTGTACACGAATTTGATACGCATTTCCACTTTGACGAGCTATGGGGAACATTTGTCGAAGGAGCTCTACCTGTAGACATGGTTGATATCTTATAACTTTATCATGTCTGATTATCTCGTAAGTCTACAATGAAGCCGTGGCAGAAACCCATGTTTTAGTATTTACTCTGCTTAACCTTCGACGCAATATCAATTGTGGGAAACATTTATGAGATTTTATTCAGCACTTTTTAGATCCGTATGCATATAGCGCCATATTAAATTGCGATATAGCGGTGTGTTTGCCACTTCTTCTTTCCACACTAGGCTCAAGCCACTACGTATAAATTTAAAGCGCTCATAAACCTCGTAATTGGGATGCAAGTAATCGAGCTCTCTAAAACTCTAAACTGATCACGGAATTTAACGGATCTGATCTCCTTTTACCCAATTTGAAGATTTTCCCAACTTGCAGAAGTTTTGTACAGCAGCATGCTGATAGAAGAAGTATGGTCATATCTTGTACATGGAAAGGCTGAGAAGCTGCTCCGCCTCTGCCTATAAAGCGCTCTACTAGATAAACATGACCTCATCTGCAATAAATAGATTATCGAATTTGGTCCTATATAATTCAGACACGGTCTCTGCCTTAAGAGTATGTGCTAGTACGGCAAAGACACGCACTCAATAAACACTCAGTGCACAACGGAGGATACTTTGCCATGTGCGACCAGATCAACGGGCATGTTCTGTTCATCTACGTAGTGTGTTCTTGTACGTAGCACTGGAGATCTTCTATCGCTGATCCCGGAATGGACCTTGGCACCGATCAGACAAAGCTACGTTCAGTTAAGGTGTCGAAAGTAATTATGAACTGTCTCTTGATTATAATAGCAAACGATTTGAAGTGGTCATATTCCCCTACGACTTTTCAAACAACATGATCAAAAGGTCATTCCTTCGAATATTTAATATTACTCTAAATATAGGTAATGTTAAATAGAAGTTAAAGATTGAAGAGGAGATTAGTAATATACTAATATTGTTCGCGAAACTTAGTTGCTATTATTTGAAAAAATAACATTTTTAAAACGTTACATTGATCCGGCTAATTTTGATTATTTGTTTTATTTAGAAATATTCTATTTTTAATTGATCTGAGGAATACGGTTATAGATGCTGAATGCAGCGAGCAGAGCTCGTACTAGTCACGAAGTAGTACTACAAGTACGTAACATATATATTTGAAAAAACTCGTGGCGTGACGTTCGAAGCAGAAAATTCTGCGTGTATGATTGGCTCCTCTCGCTTCAGTTTGCTCCTTCTTCCCAAACAGGAAATGCCCTTAGCTGGTGCTGCGTCATGAGAGCTTCATGATGCGCTCATGCAAGAAATCTCCGCTTTCTCTCCAACTGAAGGCTCTATGATTTCTCTCATGAGCTTTGCTTAACTTGTAGACCACTATTGGGTTTGTCTGCTGGCTCTGTGATCATTACCGGCGTGGAAGCCATCGCTTCGTGTAGCATTCACTGGAAGAAAGCTCTCTCGCGCCCTAACGCAACATTTGTTGGTACCAGATAAAGGCCAGCCCGAAGTTATCGGTGGCTGGCTTGAGAAACCAGTAAATATCTCAACAATATGACAATAAAACATCATCCTTTGATCCTCTCGCCCCATCACTCCCGACCCCCGACCCGAGACCTGCCGTCTACGGCGCAATTACCATCTTCCCTTCCGCCCGCGAAGGTGATCAAAATAGGGTCTTCGCAGCTCTCAGCAGCATCGTCCCACAATAGCTCGCAGCCGTCCGACGACATCGACAAGAATGCATCACTCTACTTCATCGGCACTGCAACGACGGTCCTTCAATGGCACGGGATCCGTATCTTGACAGACCCGAACTTCCTGCACGCTGGCGACCATGTGCACCTCGGCCCAGGCGTGACAGCAACACGGAAGACGAACCCAGCAGTTGACTTGCACGAGCTACCGCGCATTGACGCGGTGCTATTGAGTCATTATCATGCCGACCACTTCGATCAAGAGGTCGAGAAAAGCTTGCGAAGGGACCTGCCGATCATTACAACGCCGCACGCGAAGGGATGCTTGACCAAAACTACCGGAGCTCTTGGGTTGGCAGGAAACCAAAAAGAAGCCGGTGACATTTTCGAGAGGGTCTACGACCTAAATACGTGGGAGGCAATGATGTGCGATCTCGTCGTTGAAGGCCCAGAAGGGGGCGCTAGAATCGGCCAGGGCAAGATTGGCGCAGAAGGCATCGGTAAGGGTAAGGGCATGATTCCCCGAATCAAGATCACTGCTGCGCCGGGAAAGCATGTCCCAACAAAGTTTTTGCAGACCTTAAATGAGGTTGTGAAAGCGGTAAGTTTTACCGGGTCTCCCGTTTCTATCAATGGGGCTACTGTGTTATCACAGAGAAAGACTAAGGATTGAAATAACAGGTTCCTCCAGTCAATGGTTGGATAATTGAGCTAGGCCGCGGCGAAGCGACGACTGATGATTCAGGCTTTGAATGTGGATACCGGTATGCTCACTCTCTCTCGTCCATTTTCTTCATATATTTCTCTCCCATGGTGATATCTTATCCCTCCAATAAGTTACAAGTGTTCTGATGTTTTGAGCCAACAGTATCTACATATCCGGAGACACTCTCATGGTTGACGAGTTGAAAGAGATCCCCGAACGATATGCAGGCCAAAATATCGATCTTATGCTGATTCATCTGGGTGGCACCTCCATCCCTGATCCTCGAATACCTGCCCTCACCGTTATGGTGACCATGGATGCTAAACAGGGGCTTGAGCTTGTACAACTTATCAAACCAGACATGACAATTCCAATCCACTACGAGTATGTTTAATATATCGTCTCTCCTTATGACTGTTTCTGGTCTTTACTTTTATTTGTTCCATCCATTTTATTCGCTGGATATCACAGCATTTTCGAATCGTGAAGCTTGTGCTTCTAACGCGAGAATACAGTGATTACGACGTCTTCCTTTCGCCACTGGAAGATTTTAAAAGGGCCATGGATGAAGCAGGATTGAGCGATAAAGTAGTGTACTTGGAGCGGGGGGACCAATTCGATTTCAGAGTTAAAGGGGAATAGAGACTTGGTAGGATGATGCGGGTCATGAAAAACGAAACATATCAATTTGTGACAAGAACAACGAAACTGATACTTTTGTCGAAATCGCGAGATATTTTGGGCGACATCCACTTCTACATCCCGTACAAATATACTTAGTGAGAGTGCTTAGGGCTGACGAGCCTGGAGATGTAGCTAGAAGAGCGTTATCCCCTTTGCGAATAATCTTGTTATATGCGTTTGCAGTCGGATGAGAAACGTAAGTAATGTCTTCCATACTCAATATTGTGGCATGTGGCGGGCTGTGAGCCGAAAGCGAAACAGAAAGCTAAAAAGATCAAGACCGAGGTTGGCTGATCTGAGAGAGATAATGTGACGTTGTGCTCGCGTGACGTAGTGGTCATGTGATTCGCATCCGTAGCGAGGGGCTCAGAATATTTATCTGAATAACTTCTGCCTCGTTTATTAGCGGATCTCCCCAAACAACTCCTTCAAAGCGCGTCCGCTCTTCCTCATACAGGGACTTGTTCCCTCCCCATACAGCGACTTGTCCCTTTCTCATAATCTCAAATCATATCTTTACTTTACCAGCGGCATCGCCGTCCGCCTTCCGCTATGTCCTTCGTCCTCCCCCATCTCACCACAGGTTGGCATGTCGATCAGGCTATTTTGAGTGAGGAGGAAAGGCTGGTGATCATCCGCTTCGGTCGTGACTGGAATCCTGACTGTATGAGACAAGACGAAGTGTTGTACCGTAAGAAGTTCCTCTCTCTTTGTAAGTCACATTTGTTAATCTTGCCTCCAGGTATCGCCGATCGAGTGAAGAACTTTGCGGTCATTTATGTGTGCGATATCGACCAAGTTCCTGACTTTACACAGATGTATGGTTAGTAGTATCTCTCCTACGAAATTCTTTTGGTACCAGCTGTTTAAACGTTTTCTTAAGGATTGCGCTAATATTTAGTTTATAGAGTTGTATGATCCGATGACGATCATGTTTTTCTTCCGAAACAAACATATGATGTGCGATTTTGGGACTGGAAATAACAATAAATTGAATTGGGTACTGGAAGATAAGCAGGAACTTATCGATATTATTGAGACGATTTATCGTGGAGCTAAGAAAGGGCGTGGGTTGGTGGTCAGCCCTAAAGATTATTCTACTCGGTATCGGTATTAGGGCCCTGAAACCTTTCAGGTTCCCTCCTTATATTCTCAGTGCGTTGCGGACTGTATTACTTCATTACGTGAGCAAGCATATGACAACGAGGAGGTTCCTGATCTTTCAGTGCATCTAACGGTGCTAGCGATTCTGGGCTGAAAAAGGACACAGTTCACAAATAATGGCTTTAATTCTGAGTGGAGTTCTGGGTTAACGGTTTTTGTTTTTTAAATGGCTGGAAAAGTTAGTTGGAACATGGGTGGTGTTACGGATTCAGACTTTTGGGCGTTAAGCGTTAGAACTTTCATTCCCACATCATTTCTTGTCGCATCGAGCTATCATAAACCTGATATCTCTATAACTTCTACTTTGCATAACGTCTAATGCCAAATATTTTATATTAACTGTCGACGAACATCAAGCCTAACGTGGCTATATGCAATCAAATAATAGCAATCGCATTAAGCGGCTTTACATGTAGGCTTTCCAAAATTCAAGTGGAACAACCATTAGCCTGACATCTAGCACTTATTGCTGTGTAGACGTAGAGTAAATGCAACAAAATTCAGTGCAGACAAAAACCCTAGGGTATTACCAAATAGTAGATCACCAATGATAGCTTAACGTATATTCGAAATGTTTAATAGTTAGTTATACTCCATATGCTACTTAGGAGTCACAAGTCACTTCTTGAGGATAGGAACATTACTCTAGGGGCTCCCTAGGAATACGACATAATGTACTGCGGGGCTTTTCACGGACAGGCTCTTCTAATTTGTTTGTCTCCACGACAAGAGGGCCACACGTCACATTATGCTTATCCCCGCGCGAGAAGAACGATCTCAGGATTCATAAGATTTAAGACCTGAAGCTTAGAAAGTCATGTACGAGCTACCTCTCACTGCAGTTTTCCCCAGCAGCAAACCAGCTGGTTTGGGGTTGTTACTTTTCCAAAGGTAAACCTTTGTGGTGCTCAGGTCTATTATTGAACGCTCTTATACTTGTGTATCGCAAAAGATATCTTCGTACAGGTCAAAATGTACTCCTTGAAAACAAGAACATCTAAACAGTTACGCTCATGGCAATATTCAAGCGTCCGGTAAAAAACAAATGACAAAGTTCAAGACCGTGTAAGTGACAAAATTGATATAGAAAAGTCACAAAAGTGATCTAGGTGTATTGCAAGGTAGATACAAAATGGAAATGAGAATTTGCCTCTTTTGGATGCCAGGATGGATTCGCTTGCATGGGTGGTTATTATCTGACAGCCCTTTACGTACTGTATTATGCAGCCCAGTGTAACATTCACAGGAGTCATGATTTGACAATTCTGCTCCCTGTCCTCAAGGGTGTCACCCCATACCCCGCACTATGATTTTCCAACAACAATCCTCCGCCTTTTGAAAACCATTCTAAGATACGTAAATTTCAGAATTAAAATCGAACAAACATGCTGTTCGTACTGAGACTCCTCTTTGCGGCAGGTTTGGTTCTCGGACGTGTGACATTTCCAGGAAAACTTATAACAAAGTCTTCTGAAGTTCTCAGCGGATATGACTATATAGTTGTAGGAGGAGGAACAAGTGGCCTAGTAGTTGCCAACCGGCTATCGGAAAATCCAGGAAAGCGAACTCTTAGAGCTTTCTCCAACCATGACTAACCTTAGTAGCGATAACTGTTCTCATTATAGAAGCAGGGCCATTGTGAGAAAATGTGTCTCTAATAATTTAAACTGTTGTGCTTTTTCAGATTTGACGCCTTGCTAAGGTTGTTGATAGTGATCAGAATGAAGACTTCATAACAATTCCCATCCTTTCAACTGGCAACATTCCCGTTCTGGGAAACGGAGCACGGGGAACACGGTATGATTGGAACATGACTTCTATTGTGCAGCCAGGATTGCAAAACAGGTCTATAGCAACTCCAGCCGGAAAGGTTATCGGCGGCGGGACGGTTCTGAATGGGATGGTCTTTAACCGTGGCTCCAGTTCAGATTATGATCGGTGGGAAGTGCTAGGTAACCCAGGTTGGACGTTCGATGCTATGTTGCCATACTTCAAAGAAGCTGAACATTTCACCCCTCCGCAGAAGCAGTTGGCCAAGGAGTGGGAAATTGAATATGTGCCAGAATACCACGGAGAGGACGGGCATGTCCAGTCAAGCTTCCCCGATTTCGTGTGGCCTTCAACGGGTAAGCATGTAACCACCCTTTCGTTGAATAAGCTTACCTATTGGTAGCGAACTTTATAAGATCGATGCAGGAGTTAAATGTTCCTATCTTAAAGGATTCGATGGGTGGGAATGCTACAGGTGCTTACTGGTTTCTACTGTCTCTGAATCCAAAAGATGAATCAAGATCAACTTCGCAGGGGTTCTACACGCCGAGTAGAGAAAATCTGCATCTTCTGATCAGAAACCAGGTTACAAAACTTTTACTTGATACAAGTGGAACAAAACCTAAGGTTAGAGGTGTTGAGTACACCGCCGGAGAAACCGCAGAAAGGTACCACGCGATGGCTGGGAGGGAGGTAATTCTGGCTGCTGGTGCATTGCACACGCCCCAGCTTCTAGAGCTCTCTGGGATCGGTGATTCGAGGATTCTATCCGGTCTTGACATTCCAACGGTAGTTCACTTGCCCGGAGTTGGGTCCAATTATCAAGACCACCCGCTGCTGGTCACGTCTCAAACAGGTATATCTTCTGCAAGATGGAATATCTTTCCTACTGATACTTGTCCAATAGTGGATATATCGATCAATACAGGGAACTTTAGCAACGCCACCTGGAACGCTGAACAACGTGCTTTGTACGACGCCAAAAGAGAAGGTATTTGTCAAAATTTACTCTTTCCAGAATAGTCATTAATTCTGAAATAGGACCATATACCACTTCAGGCGGCAATTTCTTTGCTTTCCTTCCCCTCTCCACCTTCACCAACAGCAGTGTGCTCAAGACTCTCGACGGCCTCGCAACTTCCCAGTCTCCATCCACCTACCTTCCCTCCGACACTGACCCATCGGTACTGGCTGGATACAAAGCGCAGCACGCAATACTCACAGAATCTCTGACGTCCCCTGCCGTTGCAAGTCTAGAGTTTATTTTCGACGATAGCGTCATAATTCCTTCCCTGCAGCAACCGTTTAGTCGAGGCACCGTACACATCAATTCCACCTCACCATTCATGCAGCCGGTAATAGACCCTCGATATCTCTCGAACCCTCTCGACCTCTATACCCTTGTCGCTGGTTTTCTTTATGCCCGGACAATTCGCGCGACACCCGCTCTCCAAGCCATCTCCGCGCTAGAAGTGTACCCAGGGTCATCCGTATCAAGTGAGGATGAGGCGCAGATTGAGGCGTTTGTGAGGGGAGGAATAGATACTGAAAACCACCATGTAGGTACGGCTGCGATGCTACCACGGGAACTGGGAGGTGTGGTGGATAGTGAATTGAGAGTTTATGGAGTTGAGGGCCTGAGGATCGTTGATGCGAGTGTGATGCCGATGATTCCGGCCGCACATTTACAGGGTACGGTGTATGGGATTGCAGAAAGAGCAGCAGCTTTCATTTGGGGTGGGAAATAGGGAACCTGTGCGAGTCCTTTGTTAAGCTTTGCTATCCTCGTAGACTCTAGCGAGACGGTGGATGGAGAAAGCTTTTAGTTACACTTGCAATTGATTGAACAGAGACTTAACTCTACAGCTTACTCCAAACGGCTGCTGGGCCTAGTCAGAATGAGCTTTACAACACCAAAGCCACCAGAGGAGCCACAGAGCTACAGTGGGAGCACGGAGGAGAGAGGTGGGCGATGATGAGAGGACTGTTATGTCTAGGTTTGGGAGAGGAAATTCGGTACAGTTCACGTTTCAGAAATTCAGGTGATCATTAGATCCAGAGGAAGCGCAGGTGGAGATGTCAAGGTGTGGTATATTAGCATACAGTGTGCATGCGTTTTGCTACGGAAAACGACACACGGCCAAAGCCATTTTGCGCCCAAACGCGCTTCGACCGACAAAGGGCGCATGCGTCCAAAGACGGATGGCGCACGTGCCTCAGGCCAAATGATTGAGTCTCCCAGTGGTCTCAGTCTAGGGCTTCTTCCCCACCGATCCCCAGCGGTGTAAACGGCTTTGGGGCGATCCGGTGCCCTGACCCTGACCCCCGACCCATCCGGAATAATCCGTCCATCCTGCGCCACTACTGTAGGCTCTTCTTATGCCTTGCTCTCCGGGCGCGAGTCCAGATCCACCAGTGGCACAAAGGTGTCGCCGTCTTGCATGCGCGGCTTGGTCGAGAGTCCATTGCTGCTCAGATTGGTGAGCTTGGAAGCGTTGAATGTGGAGGACCCGGTGGTCGCGCCACGCGTGGTCGAGGAGAAGGCGGCTGGGAGGACATGCCGGAGGAGAGACCGGATCGATGGCATACAGGCACAGATGATGCCCATGGGGACCTCGATCGTGCTCCAGACGCCCATGTTCGTGTAGTCCTCTGCCAATGGGTGAGCACGGTGTCCTACTCTAACCTGCACATGGGGTAGCGTGACTTACGTGTGACGTTCTGCGTGTTCCCAAACTGGACCAGATACTTGAGGCGGAGAATGCTGACGGCGGTGACACTGGAGGGGGGGTTTGGTTAGCGCCACAAACGCATGTCTCATACTCAACAGCAGCCGCACTCACAAAAATCCAACGCTAAACATGAGCATGATGTGAATTTTCTTCTTTCGAGACATGGACAGTTTGTAGAGCTCCGGCAGGGGCAAAGCCACCATGCAGAGGTCCAGGATGATGTTGAACGCGGCGCTCATCCAGCTTTGGAGGTTGATGTTATTGCACTTTGCCGGGTAGGTGCCGTCCCAGCGTTTCCACGCTCCATTAATCGGCCGGCATTGCCAAATCGAAATGATCTCGAAGGCAATTAAATACCCTATGTTAAACGCGATCAAAGCGTAGACGCTGTATTTGAATCCTGGACGTGGGAATATGCGAAGATAGAAGAGCAGGATGGAAATTTTGATGGCGGGAAGGCAGGCGAGATAGATCAGTTCGTCCCAAAAGAAAATCTAGATTCGCGTGAGCATCTGGAGGATGCAGCACGATTGGAAACTGGGACTCACGTATAATACATATTCGATGTTTTCGAATGACACATTCCAGATATCTTTGCCCAGTCCGTGAATGCCGACTTGCCAATGTCAGACAGTCGCAGAGGATTCCGCGAGTGGGAAGACTTACGCGGGACTGAGAGCGCACTAAAGGGAATAGCAAGACACTAGATTTAAGTCAGGCGCAGATCCACTAATTGAACATCAAGAAGGGGAAATTTACCATCGCCAGAGCCATGACATAGTCATCCAGGGTGAATACACCAGCGTCGGATGTCAGTTTAGACGTGACCCGTAGACCGAATGCGATCAACGCGAGAACGCCAAAAGTAACTCCCACGACACTTACCAGCCGAGATCGATCTCGACCTGGTATCCCACAAGAGTCCTTCGAATATTTTTCGGTTGCTAATACAAATAATCAGTGCAATTCCGCGGAAGTAACGGGGCAACGGACTCAATTGGTCTCGAATGGAGCATTTCTGACTGACGCATTCCGTGATAGATGCTGACAGCGGCGCATTCAGACAAATGCAGGTTACATTTGTGAGTGAGCAGGACGACTGCAGCGTCAGCTGCTCGATGCATTGCAACTGATTTCGTCAGTATCGTGAAGCCTAGAGGAGCGAGCCGATTGCCTTACCCCACACAATGGCAAGGTGTCGCCAGCCGTACTACTGCCAGGGCCGGCAATACTGAAGCCCGCCTGCAGGACCACTAGAAGGAAGGATACGACAACCGTGAAGGTCCTCATCGCTGCCGTAAGTAAGGAGAGTGCAAAGAGCGTAACTAGAGGCAGGGAAGAAAGGGACTTGATATAACGAAGGACGGCAGGTGCGTAGGACCCTAATGCAAAGGCCGGGCGGGCCAGAACTCTTTAAGACCCTTCTTGCGATACCAAGCTCTCCATTTCAGGGCATGTAGCACGGTTCACCGGTCGTGTAAACGGGTAGGTATGCCCGCCTATCAGGGTTACAGCAGAATAAGCATCAACGGCTGGACACCTGGTCATCATATTGCAGAAAAAGTAAACCCTTGGGACGCTTGCAACGACATCCATCACAAGCATATTTGCAATCTGTGCAGTCTTGGCACAGCAACTTCGATGGCAAGCCACGATCCATGCTGTCCCGTTCTTAGACGTTTCAAGCCCCTATGTTGACCCCATTCATGGAGTATGATTTTGACAGCGGCCCGGCTCCCCACGACCTGTTGGCCCACCTTCATCCTTGACCCTAATGGCTGAAAAAATACTCGACATCGCGATGACGGGGTGTGGCTGATACGGCGGCGCTGATCTACATTCTGTAGCGCCTTCAGGTCAAAATAAGCAAATGCGGGTTAAGCCCAAGCAGGGAATTTCGTGAGCCTATCGCTGCAGGGATGTTGCCCCTGAAATTCAACAGCCGGACTGATATTGGCACGACTGGTTTGCCGGTTTACCATGAACTCCTTCCATAGGTGGGACGACGACAAATCGGAAATCAACCTTTGAATTTACCAAGACGACGATCAGTTTCTGTCTTCCAAACGCATCGGCACCTGCAAGAGGGACGTTCGAGGCAGTGAATTGCGAACTATTCTTGTCACCACCCTCACCTAGATGCAGTTCAACCCCAGAACTGACTGACGCTTAGAAGTTTGCACTCCTTTTCTCAAGATTAATAAATTTGTCGCTCTATTAGCTATTTTTCTAACACTGGCGGGAAGCCGGAGAGATGGTCCATGGCTTTCATCTTGGCCATCAGGCTGCCGAGAAGCTTCCCAACGATCTGCGCTGTGTTTCCCCACGGACTGCCAAGAACCGGCTGACATACGACCCCTTGACAACGCCAGTTCAAGACGGGTAGTTCATCTGCATTTATATGCATTCTCCTATCTCGCAAACGTGGACCTTACACAGAAAGACAGGCATGCGTGGGTGGTTATGCGTTCGTTCCGCCCGGCTTCATTGTAGGTGATCAGCGTGACCCTTGGGCCTCTGCCTTGGCCTGGACCTTTTGTCAACCATGGATATCTCAATCCCAATGGCGTGGCAGCTATATGCCCCACGTGAAAATCTACTTTTAATTCTTCCACTAAGTTATAAACAAAAACAGCTGCCAGGGTTACATCCGCAATCATCGGAGGTGGGAGATTTCCACATTTAGCTTTGACTTTAAGGGGTTACTAACAGGGACAGGGCACAGTATGATAAATGGAACTTGACATTAGGCGAATCCTTCGCTCCGGTTGGAAAACTCTGTGATAGGGAGCGTGTATCCGTCAGCCCGAGATACTCGATTGTAGGTGAGTAAACCACCATAGGAATCCTTCTCTGGAACGTGCTGTACCTACTAAGTACACCATAGCCACAAGCAAACATTCCACAATGTCATCAAGTGCGATTTTTTTTTCATCGCCGAAGATGACTTGTGTGTAATGAGAGATATCTCATCGATGATCCTCACCAAGTTCATCGAACGGTACAAGATGTTCGACGTCGCCCGAGAGTAGTAATATCGTTATCTCCCGATTTTTCCCAATTCAAGTTGTGATTTTCTAGATATTTGAAGCTCAACAAGTGACTGCGGAAATCGAGGGTCGTAGAGTGGATTTTGGATATTCAATTGCCTCGAGCCGCTTATTTTCCAGCCTTGTAAGGTATTCCTTGGCAAACCCATAGCACGAGTTTAAGCACGGCAAAACGGAACTGACGTTTATCACCAGGCGTAGAGTCAGTAATAACATCCGATCAACGAAATAAATTCCTGATAATTTAATTCCTGTGTAGTGAAAATTGATAAAGGAAACGGTTGAGCCACAGGAGAAGTGCTGCTAGCAAAAGCCTTTCGCATGCTTCGATGTTGAAAGCACTCCCACTTAAATTCATCGGTTCCTCCATTCATCCATCTATTACATAGCTTCCATGACCATCCGAATGCTATTCAATAATTCACTTTTCATAGCTTCACCAACTATTATCGCAAGTAAAAATGGCCAAGGCTCACATCGACTGTATAGTCAGTGGACTGAAGAGGTAGACATCTTTCCAGAAAATGAGGCTGTAAGTTAGGTGGTTCGCTAGTTGCCACCAATCGTTTGGATTGTGTGGCCTGGAGCTTACCCCGAAGTTTCTGCAGCTAACCAGTCAGCACAAGGTTGCTCTCCACAATCAGGAGACGAGATTTCCGAAACATCCGATTTTGATATCAGGAGATTTTCTGATTACGCTCACCACATTTTACGTTCTTGCATGGTACAATTAACTCAGACAAACCTCTGGGCTGATACCTATTACCCATGAACCTTCACGATACAGTGAGCCAGCCAAGCAGGCTTAGCAGAGTCTTGGAACCTGGGCAGTGTCCTTCTGCGTTGACTTGCCACCCATAGAGTATTATTATAATACGTAGTACTCCATTTATCGTCTTAACGTATATTAAAGCGATGGAGTTCCCCAGCTGAACCTGCCATACGCTGCGGGTGAAGTTCCCTTCAGAGCAGAGTGTATTGATGCTACCGCTTTGGTGCTTAGTGGAATGCCGAGGCGGGGAAAGCCTGCATTACGTAGCTATCGTTGCGGAAGGGAACCAATGGAGTACCGTATTTGGCCATTGGACTTCTACAGTTCAATGGTGGAGAGACACAGTTCATTGCTGCCCCTCCACGTTAATAGGTGTTATTCCCTCCACTTACACACTTTTATCCTGCTGCTGCCCTTCATTGTCTATCTTCCCTCTCAAATCCCCATTGAAAGAAAGCTAGCCAAACTATTCACCCTTTATTGTGGCATTGGATCCAACAGATCTTCTGTTCAGATAAGTTCTCACTCAGATTGAGCTCATCTACAGACATCAACACAGCTCAACTCAAACACCCCGCCATCATGGTGCATCTAGCCACCATCCCCGCCGACGAGGAGGTTAGCGCGTCACTCAAACTCCCGGAGACTCTGACCCAGAATAACTTCACCACCTCAGTCTACGGCTCCAAGTTTGCTGCCCAGGAGCTTCCTAAGCATGAGATCCCGGAAGAAGAGATGCCCAAAGACGTCGCTTATCGCATGATCAAGGACGATCTATCACTCGATGGTAATCCAATGCTGAAGTATGATAGATATCACTTCCCTCGAATGAACAGTACAGGGGCCAATGTTGCTGACCTGCTCGCTCTTTACATTTAGCTTAGCGTCGTTTGTCACGACATACATGGTATATCCACCTTCGCGACAGCCTGTTCAAGTTGAAATTTCCCATACTTTAGCGATGCCAAGGTAAATATTAACAATGTATTCGCAGCTAACAATGAGGTATAGGAGAAAGAGGCCGAGGATCTCATGACTGAGGCCTTTTCAAAGAACTTCATAGACTATGAAGAGTATCCACAAAGCGCTGATATTCAGAACCGATGTGTGTCCATGATCGGTCGTCTTTTCAACGCGCCTACCAAAGATGATTCCAGCCCTGTTGGCACTTCAACTGTTGGCTCTTCAGAGGCAATAATGCTCTCGGTTCTTGCCATGAAGAAACGCTGGCAGAAGAGCCGTAAAGCTGCCGGCAAGTCGATCGAGAATCCCAATATTATTATGTCTTCTGCAGTGCAAGTCTGCTGGGAAAAAGCTGCCAGGTATTTTGAGGTCGAAGAGAAATACGTTTTCTGTACGCCCGACCGATACGTGATTGATCCTAAGCAGGCTGTAGACCTCGCGGATGAGAATACCATTGGCATTTGCGCAATCCTTGGAAGTACATATACGGGTCAATATGAGGATGTCAAAGCGATCAACGATTTATTAGTCCGCAGAGGTCTGGATATTCCTATACATGTTGACGCAGCAAGTGGAGGTTTCGTTGCTCCATTTGTCGTTCCTGATTTAGAATGGGATTTCAGGCTCGAAAAAGTTGTTTCCATCAACGTCAGCGGCCACAAGTATGTATATCTGCTCCAGAGGCAATCTGCTAAGTCATTAAAATCCTTTTCTTTTAGATATGGACTCGTGTATCCAGGAGTAGGATGGGTTATATGGAGATCAGTAGAATACCTTCCACAGGAACTCGTCTTCAACATCAATTATCTCGGAGCTAACCAGTCATCGTTCACTCTCAATTTTTCCAAGGGTGCTTCTCAAGTTATTGGACAGTATTACCAGCTTATCCGACTGGGCAAACGTGGATACCGCTCTATCATGATGAATCTAACATATACAGCAAACTATCTTGCCAATGCTCTGGAACAGCTTGGATTTATTATCATGTCGGAGAAGAATGGGAAGGGTCTTCCGCTGGTAGCTTTCCGTCTTGATCCGAAGTCCAATAAGCATTATGACGAATTCCATCTTGCCCACCATCTCCGTTCTCGTTCGTGGGTTGTACCAGCTTATACCATGGCTCCACATACCGAGGAGATGAAAATGTTACGTGTGGTTGTCCGAGAGGATTTCAGCAAGTCCCGATGTGATTCTCTTATCTGTGATATCAAGCTTTGCATGGATATGCTTGATAATATGGACCGGGACACGATTAAAAAACATGAGGAATTTGTCAAGACACATATCTCGCATTCACACAAAGCTACTCATAGCCATTCACAATTCAAGGGGGAACGGCATAGCTTGCAAGGTAAGACCGGCAAAACTCACGGGGTCTGTTAAAGGGAGGCTTCTACATCTAACTCTTATTCATCTGCATGGGCGAGGGCTGGGAGTGGCCTTGGGGCCAAATAAACCCCCAGTATTTTTGCGGAAAAAGGCACAGTCCTTTACGGGCATCCCTTGCCCTAGATGCTCCCTACACTTTGTATTTACGTAGTACATGTAGTAGTATTAGGCGTACAATCCCAGGCATACAGTATTTTACTTGGCGCTTATCCCACAGTGTCATAACTTGTGTCTTCTAATCAATCCAGCTACTTTAATTTGGTCTCAGCATGGTGTGAACGCGTACCATGTTACTCTTCTAGCCAGTTCGATCCGTGTTTAGCCAAATTGAACGTACGAGTAACTTTCCCAAAGAGCTCTCCACGGCACAACACCCCATGGCGCGGGGGAGGGGCCCTATTCTCCTCACCAACAGCAAACAGTTGTAGTTGTTGAGAATACTGATGATCTTGAAGTCATTATTGGGGGTGCGAGCACAGAGAACACCTGTCGTAAGGAGGATGATCAGGAAGGATTGATCAAGCTGATCAGGGCAACACGTATAGGTTGAACGTCTTATTTTCGCCTCTTTAGAGACCCATAATAATTAATTCAGTGGCTCAACTCAGTATGATATATACCCCACGATTGGCGTCTGTAGCTTCTCAAGACGGAGGAAAGCTGACCAAGTAGATCTTTTTCCTGCCCGCCTTATATTTGTTTCTCGAAAATCTTAAGTCTTCAACTAGATGTTTCACATTTGCTTATCAGCAGTTATCGTTTTTTATATCCGGAAGTGCAGTATAGGCGTTCTTGAAATGTTTTAGGTCATGATAAATATGCTCAAGGCAAAGCTGTCTCGGAAGAGAATGGAAAAAGTAAAAGCTTGATTGTATTCAATTCACGTTTTATTCAAGATATGGATCTATTATAATCTCAACTTTAATCGGCCATATCAAATTAGAGCTGCAAGATGATATGAAGATCCCGCTACCCGTTAGAGCTAAGCATAAATCGACATTCTGTTGAATCAACCCTTGGGAAGTTATTTACCAAGTCTCTTTAATTAGGTCAGCGCCCTTCTCCGCGACAGCATAAACAGCGGTCTGGATATTACCCTGAACTTCTAGGGGGATAATACTAGCATCAATTACTCNGCAGATTCTTTGTTCCGTACACTCTGAGCGTCGGATCTACTACTCCGCCATCTTCTTGCGGGAGCATTGAGCATGTTCCCAGGATATGCCAATTTGTTTGAGAATACTTCTTCGCATATTCTTCTGCATTATCTGGTGAGAAGCTGCCATAGCTTGGCATCAACTTCTTCCTGCCGTTGGGTCCATCCTTTAACTTGGATGCGAAGGGTTCAGTGAAGGCCAATTTGGAATCAACTAATTTCAGACCCTTTGCCAGGACATCAATGTCAGAAGGATGGGACAAGTAGCGAGGGTCGATGACAGGATGGTCATTAACGTCAGAAGATTGTATGTGTGTTGACCCCCGTGAGAGCGGATGGGTGAGGGAGACCGCAAAAGCTAGGTAATTGTCCGGGTCTGAGTAGTCCCATAAGCCTGTGCCGTACTCTGGTTTACTGAAATTTGCACCTCCTGGGTACGGGAAAAGCCATACCGCACAATCCACAGGACTGAGAAGCCTCTCCTTGTGGATCTTTATCTGCTTGGCGAGACCCGTGTTGCTAGATACGTGAGATGCAGGAAATTGCGCTTCTACAGTCTCCTGTAACGTAGATGCATCGTCCAGAAGATCACGATAAGGCATGTATATAGAACTGGTTAAGTTGTTCACAAGGGGGCCGACCGGATTCTTAAGATATTCGCTGATCAGGAGTTCCATGACTCCGGGTTTCTTCAGGTCCTCTATCGTGGGGACCCCTGGCACAGTTTCATATACCAAACCCGTAACGATGTGGTCTTGAAGATTTTCCCCAACTCCAGGGTTGTTTATCATGACTTCAATACCATAATTATCAAGGACTGCTTTGGACCCAATACCCGATAGCTCAAGGATTTGAGGAGACTGGATTGTCCCGGCAGAGAGGATGACTTCTCTCTTGCAGTTTGCCGTGTATTTGTTTCCGTGGACCACAAATTCGACGCCAGTTGCAGTCTTGTCACCATCAGATTTTGCATTATTGAATATTATTCGCTGGGCCATAGCTCCGGTGATTAGATAGAGATTCTTCCGGCTGGCATTGGGCTGGTAATACTCGTACACGGCTGAGCTACGTCTGCCAGCCTTTAAGTTAATCGAAAGAGCTTGATCATAGAAACCGATCGAGTCCCCAATGGCCGTTTGGCCGCAGAGCCCAAGATTCTTAGCCATCTCCAGAGCGAACTGCTGGGCAATGTGCGTGTCCTCGGCCCGGGGCCACGAAGCCTGGATGGGCCCGTCTCCTTCACCAATCCATTCTTGCATGCGAGTGGTGTCCATGAGCCTTTCAGTTTCTGGAGAAGGTCGATTGAGCCTCATTGATTTCCTATAATACGGGAGCAGACCGTCCCAGTCCCAGCCAGGGTTTCCCAGCGCAGCCCAGCTGTCAAGACACTGTTTGGATGGTTTTGCGAGCATGCTGAAATTGATGGAGCTGGAGCCTCCCAAAAGCTTTCCGCGCGCACAAGCATGTGCTTTCCCGTCTTTTGCTTGAGGCACGGTTTTGAATAGCCACTCGTACTCTGGCTTGTCATATAGCTGGGAATGGAGCAACGGAGTGCGGACAAGTAAATCATCAGATCTATCTAAGCCAGCTTCGATGACACCAACAACTATAGAGGGATTTTCGGTGAGACGAGCTGCCACAGCGAGACCCGCAGTGCCACCTCCTACGATGACATAGTCGAATGGTTGACGAGCAAAGTCGGCAGCCTCATTCTTAGTTGTCTCTGTCATGATTGGATACAATGGTAACAAAACGCAGCTAGATTCAGTAACTGTACTATTATGACCACGAGGCAGCGCTATTAGCGAAGGAATTGCTCGATAAGTCAAAGGAATCTGGTGGATGTGCGGGCTATATGAAGATATTAACTCCGCACCTTTTGACTCTCGGCGATCCCCTGCACCCCTGAGCAAGTTTACGTGATTCCCAATAGATCGGCACCTACCCATGGCCTGTGATATGCGCGTACCCATAGTCACGTAAATGGAGCATGTAGCTATACGCCTTGACCCACCTCAAGAATGAATGATAATGCTAGCTACGCTACGTACGTAAAAGCAGCCTAACTGGACCGAGCTTGAGTATAACTTTCAACAATGAGTTAAAACGAGTCCGTAACCAAATCTATACTGTTACAACTGTTACAATCTACAGGTTATCATCGATCTTTAGGCTCATAGATAACAGTTTCAATTGAAGTACTGAATCGACTAGCTACCATAGATTAATAATCTTATATCATAGAGTGTCTAGTCAGGCTCCCACCGTTGCTTACAGGTTTAACTCGATAAGGGCGTCAACATTATGCTGAACTGTAAGCTGACCATGAATCTAAGGCATATCGTAACATACTATGTCTCGTCCTCGTACGCAGTATCGCAGCAGCAAGCTCGGATGATGAGGGACGTGGCAAGGTAGGGAAGACCAAAACCTGGTAGGTGCCAGCTCGTCCAATTCCAGGGTCCACGTCTTGCTCTCCTAAATGCATGGAACCATGCAGACCCCTGCACAACTGCGACAAAACTGTCGTCCTGACATGCGTCTGTCAGCTAGCGACATCATGAGGATTTCGGCATGTTGTCGGCTAACGCGGAGGGGAGATACGAGATGCTCATGTGGGTCGTGTTTGGGTTGGCAAAGCCAAGTGGCTTGCTCTCCAGCCCCATTGACCCGTGCGCCACTACCGAAGCGCGCGTCCTCAGCCTAACCACGGAAGTGGAAATGATTTGAAATCAAGACTTGCTAATGGAGAGGAAAAGCTCTGCTTGCATAGGCCCCAGCATCAGACATACTGAGTATCTTCGTACATCATATCCTCAACGATATGTTCATCGCCAGGCTTGATTAATAGTGGTATAGACTGGTCCTGCTAACTTCTGAATTAAAAGGGATCATTGGAAAAAAGAATACCACAATATAAAGTCCCCCCATTAGAACCGTGTGAATGTATGAAATACTGATACACTCTGGGCCTAGGGCTGAACTTGTTCAGTCACCTATTCCTACGCCTAATGATGATCAAGTTGTGATCAAAGTCATAGTTTCGGGGAGCAATCCTAAGGACTGGAAGGGGCCTGACTGGTATAATGTAGTTATCAATCAAGGTGATGATATTGCTGGTATTGTGCACAAGGTTGGCACCAATGTTAGCGAGTTCAAGGTAATGTGAACTGCTTAAAGATTGATTCAACATCGGATAAGAATTTTAACGAGAGTGGAACTACAGGTCGGCGATCGAGTCGCTGCATTTCACGAAATGAACAGTCCACATGGGAGTTACGCCGAATATGCAGTCGCGTGGGCTGATACAACTTTCCACATCCCAGCTCAGACATTGTTTGAGGGTATGACTTATGGCTGAAGTTAAAATGCTCGAAAATGCTGCTGACATCTCTTCCGACAGAAGCTGCAACTCTTCCGTAGGCCATCTCTTATACCATATTAGAGGCTATGAGAACGTAGCTAACGTTTTAAATCTAGACTAGCAGCTCTGACGGCAGCCCTGGCCCTTTTTTCTCGTCTTGCCTTACCAACACCGTCCGCTAGAGCTCAGAGGCCAATGCCCTTGATTATATATGGAGGATCATCTGCCGTTGGATCTTTTGCAATTAAACTAGCGACTCGGGCCGATATCCACCCCTTATTCGTAGTTGCAGGTGCAGGAGCTGCATACGTTGAGAAGCTGATAGATGCTACAAAAGGAGACTGTATTATTGACTACCGTCAAGGAGCTGATGCTGTTGTAAATGATCTCCAGGACAAACTGGTTGCTGCTGGTCTCGAGAAAGAAGGTTTCAAACACGTATTCGATACAATTACCAACGATGTTAGTTCCCGGACGATTGCTCGTGTTCTGGACCCTTTTGGTACCGTAACATTTGTTCTGCCTTATGATGAGAGCATCTTACCTTCTACAGTTACACATAGTAAGACATCTGTAGGTTTTGTCCATCGGCAAGATGGATACTGGCCAGGAGATCCTGAACTCGGCTTTATCTATAGCAGACTATTTTCGCATGGTCTGAAAGAAGGCTGGCTGACTGCTCACCCTTACAAAATCTGGCCAAATGGGTTAGCAAGTGTAGAACAGGCATTGAAGGACCTGAAGGATGGCAAAAATAGTGCTGAGAAGTATGTATTTAGGATTTCCGATACGCCTGGAATAGCCCACAGTAGTGATTGAATGGAGGGTTAGCATATAGATGGATTTGCCTTTTAAGAAATTCGATTTCGTACACCAAAATAACTCACATCGAAGTATCAAAGCACATGTGAGAAGTGAAGATTCATTTGAGCTAGAATAATATTGCCGTCCATACATGGAAGAACAAGAGAATAACTAGGAGAAAGGAAACTTTAATTGAGTCTTACGCAATTGAAAATGAAGGCCACAATATAGATATCAGTCTCGGAATCGCTCCTCTCTGATTTTTTATTCGTGGTTTCCTTGTTGTGTCTTAAGCGTGACTAACAGGCTCAGGGCAAGGTAAGCATTTTGAAAAGGAAGAATAGCATATGGAGAGAGAGGAGCGAGAATTCACTTTCTCTTATTATCTGCACAATTATAAATATATCCTCTTTCAGCCCTAGAGATACCCCTGCATTACTAATCAGAAGTAAAGAAAACTTTCCATCACCGTAATGGTGGAGGCTAAATGTCAAGTTCTAATTAAAGATCTCCCAACCCCAATCCGGACTTATTAGTCTACCGTTGGCGCCACGGTCTAAAGCATCTAGACCCTTCATTTCTTCATCAGTCAGTTCAAAAATATGTAGATTACTTGCCACCCTCTCCCGCCGTGAGCTTCGGCCCAAGGGAATTGTACCTCGCTGAACAGCCCAGCTCTGCAGAAGCTGTCCAATGGTACAGCCTCGCTTCTCAGCCATTTGATTGACGGTGGGGTCTTCAACCAGCCTTTCTTTACCCTCCTTTGCCCTTCCACCTAGCGGGGAGTAATCCTGGACCAGAATATTCTTAGATTTGCAGTACTCAATCAGTTCAGTATTTGGATTCCACGGATGGACCTCGACTTGGTTAACTGTTAACGGGATATCCGGGGAGACATGGGGGAGTAAAGCTTCAAGGTTCTTTATCGAAAAGTTCGATACACCTAGTGCTTTTGCTTTTCCTTGTCGATAGATATCCTCCATCTTTTTCCAAACGAGATGAAGATTCTCGGAGTACTCTTTATCAATGAGGGGTTTTCCGGCTGCAAAGTCTAGCCACTGGATCCCATCTTTACCAGGTACATCGCTGTTAGGAACCGCCTCCGCCAGATTAGTAGCAACGAACGCAACGGGCCAATGCATCAGATACAGATCAACATATTCGAGCCCAGTCTTTTTCAGACTTTGTTCCAGGCATGCGGCTGGATCACGAGCCCACTGAGGCCAGAACTTCTCAGTTATGAATAACTGTTCTCGTGGGACTGTGGTTGCCTTCAGAGCAAGCCCCATCGCATCGTCTAACTTTTTTTGTTCGTCATTAGCACATAGTTCCACTAAAATATTCTAGAAAAAGTTCTGTAGGGCCATAGTATGTCATGCACTAACATTATATTTCCAAGCAAGATCAATTTGCCTATATCCAACATCGATCGCGTAGCATATCTCCTCCGCATCCTTAACTGGGTCACCAGAGGATCTAGAGAATCCGTTAGAAATAGCACCAGGTAAGTCATAAATGCAGCTGACGTTACTCCAAGCCCGACAGATGGGATCTTCTGTCCAGTTTTAAGTACAAAATGCGTCGGAGGAGACATTATGGTAGGATGCAGCGTTGTGGATGCTCAAAAAATTAAAAATTTCAAGCTTGGGAATAGTATTTTTTGGGACATATAGGTATGGTGCTGAGCACATGAAATCACAGGGCACCCGGCGTTTGATGGATTAGAGAATAAGGAGAAGGCGTCATAGATTACAGGCTGCCAGAGGAGCATGGAGTAGAGAATGTCGCGTGGCACTGTGTTCTCCATCAGTGGGATGGAGAATGCTTGAAGTCGTCCCCTGTGCCACCCCCACTATCGAGCATCAAGAATCTCGATATGGTATTGGGAGGCGGGTTAAGTGCGCCTTGCATCGGACTCCATTTACCCGGTACCGATCAATGTCGGAATATCTCCTTCAAATTCTTTTTATGGTGAATACTGTAATTACCACCTTTCCACGCCGTAGGCCTAGAGCTAGTGGGGCCATGCTCCGTTTAGACTCCAATAAGCTAGTAGTAGAAGCCCACATGCGTCGAGACAATCCTTTGTAGTCTGAACTAGTGACCAATAGCCAAGGTCTAGTGTATTAGGGCGACCCTTAGTTGATAAAGCTTAGATTACGACCTGAAATCCTTTACCTCTCTTCTATAGTCATGTTTTGCTCTACGGCCGCTTGTATTTTCAAGCTTCTGCTTATAGATATTTGGTCTGTTTAGCGCCGGATCTACTATTAATCAAACAATTTCTCATATATTCACACATCCGATTTCTTCGAGCTTTAACCTTTCTATAATCTAATTAATAATCGGAGATATATACTACCCCTTACTAAGTATTCCATTTTTATTACGTGGGTCTGATTGGCCCTCTTGCCCCTAATCCACTAGAGGGCTGGCATCAAAACAGAAGGGGCTATTACCGATACTGTGGTACGCTATGATTTGTTTGATGTGGGCCCAAAGGGCTCTGGGGGCGGGTCCGGTTAAATATTGTTGCCCGCATCCCCAAATTTGGGAGACAGGGAGTATCAATATTGCCACCAATCAAAGCTATTACCGGCCGGCGCATACGCGTTTCCTCCGACCGTTGTACAGGAGATATTTACACCAATTCATAATCGCCACCGATAACGGCACTTGCGCAACTAATCCTCTACGAGATACAATTTTCCGCACTTTACGCGCTCGTCCTTGGCTGTACAGTGATTTGCGATCCAGTATAACCGGGAAACTATTCTGTTGATTCAATAATCGCACAAATTGAGTTCCAATAAAACTTGACCAGAAACTAGAGGTGCGTTGCAATGGTATATTTTATCAGGCCTGCCAAGCCTAAAAGTCGCTATATTACAGGTCATTCAGCGAATTACGCAGGCAGCTGTCCTGTGTAGCAGGCCAATACCAACAAATTTTCATCGGATTTGAGTATCCTCTCTTAATCACGGTGGGCATATGCTCTCTTATCCTCAGAGATGACTTCCCCCGAGAACGGTCTTAATGGCTGGCTGCGCTATGCAGCGCTTCCAGATGAACTCCGTGCTGGTGCCAAGCAACATTCAAGTATTGTGCTCTTGCAGAATAAGAAGGACGAGAGTAGTCCTGTTTGGGTTGCCGGAAAGGAGCTCCAGGACGGAATTTTCGGTATCCTAGGCCAAAAGACTGAGGTTTCGGTCAGTGGCGCAAGGGGCGCATCATTGTCGGCGTCCATCACTGTTGGGACCTTGGACGCTTTTTCACTCGCGGGAGGTGACATACAACAGATTCCTAACCTGAAAGAAGATGGATTCTGGCTCAGTATTAAAGAGGAGGGAAACGATGCTGCAGTCCATATAATAGGACAAAACGAACGTGGTGCCCTCTATGGAGCCTTTGAGTACTTGTCAAGATTAGCGCAAGGCGATTTCTCCAGCGTATCTCATGCTGCTAATCCGAGTGCGCCGATCCGATGGAGCAACCACTGGGATAATCTCGACGGAAGCATTGAGAGGGGATATGGAGGGCCATCGATCTTCTTCAAGAACGGAGAAGTCGTTCAGGATTTGACACGCGTCTCACAATTGGCTCGGCTTATGGCGTCGATTCGACTGAACGGTATCATAGTTAACAATGTGAATGCGAACTCGACTCTCCTGAATGAGAATAACTTGAATGGTCTCCGCAGGATTGCTGATTTGATGCGCCCCTATGGAGTCCGCATTGGTGTCGCTCTCTACTTCGACGCCCCCAAGGCTCTCGGTGGATTGCCCACATCTGATCCACTAGACCCTGATGTGATTGCGTGGTGGAATAAGAAGACAGACGAGCTGTATGAGCATGTCCCTGACTTGATTGGCTATCTGATCAAAGCCAACTCAGAGGGCCAGCCAGGACCACTGACATACAATCGCACGTTGGCAGACGCAGCTAACATGTTTGCTCGTGCTCTCAAACGACATGGCGATGGATTGGTCATGTACCGAGCCTTTGTGTACAACCACCATTTGGATGAAGCCAATTGGAAAAATGATCGTGCAAATGCTGCCGTCGAGTATTTCAAGGACTTGGATGCCGAATTTGATGACAATGTAGTAGTTCAGATCAAATTTGGACCGATCGATTTCCAAGTGCGCGAACCACCATCACCATTACTTGCCAACTTGCGAAAGACCAATGCGGTGATCGAGTTCATGGTGTGCCAGGAATATCTTGGTCAGCAGTCTCACTATGTGTACCAAGCACCTCTATGGAAGACCATTCTTGACTTCGATATGCGAATTGACGGGAAGCCATCGCTGGTCCGTGATATCCTTTCTGGAGAGAGATTGAACTGGGCAAGAAGTGGCTATGCAGCCGTGGTCAACATAGGAAGTGATACAACATGGCTTGGACATCATCTGTCTATGTCAAACTTGTATGCTTATGGTAGACTGGCTTGGGACCCTACCTTGGATGCGTTGGCCATCGTCCAAGACTGGACGCGGTTGACTTTCGGCACAAACAAGACTGTTCTGGATACCATTACAAAGATTGCAATGGAAACATGGCCAACATACGAGAATTACTCTGGAAATCTTGGTATCCAAACCTTGTGTGATATCTTATATACACACTTTGGACCAAGCCCCGGCTCTCAGGATGGAAATGGCTGGGGCCAGTGGACACGTGCAGACGCAAAAGCCATTGGAATGGATCGCACGGTAGCCACTGGCACTGGTAATTCAGGCCAATACCCTGCCGAAGTAGCTAAAATATTTGAAAACATCGATACGACACCAGATGACCTTCTGCTTTGGTTTCATCACGTACCTTATATCCACCGCTTGAAGTCAGGGAAGACAGTTATCCAGCACTTTTATGACGCGCACTATGCCGGAGCCGAGACTGCACAAACATTCCCGACCCAGTGGGCTGCCTTGAAGGGGTTAATTGACGATGAGCGTTTCGAGCACGTCGCCTTTCGCTTTGCCTATCAGGCTGGCCATTCAATTGTCTGGAGAGATGTCGTCAACAGATTCTATCTCGCCAAATGCGGAATCCCCGATGAGAAAGGCCGAGTGGGTAATCATCCATGGCGGATTCCAGCAGCAGCGATGCAACTGAACGGATATAACATTGTTCATATTGCTCAAGCGGAGGCAGCGTCAGAGGGGAAAGCCATCACCACAACATCGAAAGATGCTCCCGGCACAGCGACAACTACGATCAATTATGCGTCTGGCGTGTACAACATTGCCGTAGGCTACTACGATCACCTTGGAGGACAGGCACAGTACGAGTTGTTTCTGAACGACAAATCAATCGGCAAATGGAAGGGCGATCTCCGAAATAAGCTTGGTCATGATTTCTCAGAATACCTCGATGGCCACTCAGCAACGAGAGTAACGTTCCCGGAAGTCCAGGTGAATAAGGGCGATATCCTCAAGATTGTAGGTCAACCAGACGGGAACGAACTTGCGCCACTAGACTACGTTGCCATTTTGCCAAATGGCATCGTGGATTAGATTGGACAATTGGAGATTGAACCTATCTAAGAGACGCGTTCTTATATTATTATCCGTTTCCCTCCTAGAAGCCACACTTAAGCTTCCGTAACATGTTCTACAAATATCAAATAGAAGGAAGGTTAATTAGATAATCTTGGCTGCAGCTAAATTCTGAGCCATTAAAATCGTTGTAATGTCTACTACTCAGGGACATAAAACATTTATAGATCTATATACCAGTGCCATATACCTGAACCCTGTATACCAGGGTACGCTGTGTTGCAACCTAAAGCAATCAATTAGATAACGACGGCTAAGGTGGATCACTTAATCTCAAATTTCCTTTGGAACCTGGGCTCAAAAACGCATTCAAAGTATCCGGCCAAGGATCTTACCATTTTCTGTAATACATTATCTGCCCGACTAATCTTTCATCACAGCCAAGCTCAGTGTTACTACTACTGACATAGCAAGTGAGATAACAACCAGTCCGGCTAGTGGCTCAAAGATATGATCACAGTGATAGCTTACGCTTGCTGACCGGGAAAACTAGCCGGATCTGACACCACAAACAAGCATCCAGGGATACCGACGGACTAGTGGCGATCAAATGTGAAGGTGCGAACAGGACCCACGCGGATGGTACTTGGAACCGGCAATACGGCTTGCTTCTTTAACCCCGGAAAGGGCCATGATAATGACTGGAAGTGGAAGATCCTCTCGACCGAAGGCGTTGGAAACCCGGTTACGCATACACCGCCCACCGGCTGATATCGGTAGGATCTGGCGAATTGTGAAATCATGGAATGTTAGGTGTGGTGGGTGCTGAACATGACCTGTCCACCAATGCCCCAGTCCTCTCCGTGGTCAATGCTTACGAATGAGGGAGGCGGTATGTTCTCCAGCTCTGGTAACTAGGACAGCGTAGCCCATACTGTGTGCCCAATGGCAGTCATGTGGAACTCGGTTTACTGGATTTTGAGACCCGTCACTTGCCGTAGTGCTGTAAACTGTGGTCAAGTCGGAAGGGAGCCATGTCTAGCGGAAGCTGGAAATATTGGATTGGTCTATAATGCATTATTTGGTCGCACACAATGGTGTGGCCTGTTCATGCCCGCCACACAAGGCACAGGAATCTTAAATCAGTCAAGCCTTTTCTCAATTACCCGGTTCTATCCTATTGGTGATGGAATATCCTGAATTCCTCGTATTCTACTGTGGTAGGTGGAGAAATAGCCCTCCCTGTCGCAGGATGGTTGTAGTCTGATGGGAATCCTCCGGTGTTGGGTCATCTCGCTTCAGCGAGCACATGGCGCAAGAGACCCAGGTGCGGTACTGATCATCCAGGGTGGGGGGGTTATGTGTGCACCCAGGCGGGGCCCCGCAGGCTGCTACAGCGCTGTGCACGAGGCTCTGGGGGAAGGAGAGGATATGCGGCTTGGGAGGGAGTGAGGATTGTATATCAAGACTATCAACACCCTCTATTTTACGACGATCATTCTCTATCTCCTGCATCACACAGAAGGAGTCCCATCTCCTTGGCAGCGTATCTTCAACTTTATGCCCTGACTGGACTGGTGGTCTCATCCATTCCCTCCTGCGCTCTACCTGTTCTTCACCATGGCCGAGAAGGAAACCGCCGCCAGCACGGCGATCCAAAACGACAATGCTGAGGCCCTCCGGGACATCGAAACCAGTGGCTGGGTTCGAACTGACTCAGCACGCCAGGCCACCGACGCCGAGCATTCCCTCACGATCGTGCAGGGTATCAGAATGTACCCGCAGGCGTGCTTTTGGGCCTGCGTGGTATCTCTGGTCTACATTATGGATGGTTATGATACTGCCCTGATGGGCTCTCTGTTTGCCTTCCCCAACTTCCAAAAGCGGTTCGGGGTACCCCAGGTCAACAAGCCTGGTTCGTACCAAGTGGAAGCTAAGTGGCAGACGGCCCTAGGCCTGGCCAGTCCGCTCGGCAACATCGTCGGCATCTTTGTCAACAGTTACATGACGGAGCGCATTGGCCACAAGCGCTCCGTTCTTGTGACCATGTTCTTCCTCACGGGCTTCATCTTCATCTCCTTCTTCGCCCCCAGTGTCGAGGTTCTCTTTGTCGCTCAGCTGCTCTGCGGTTTCGCCTGGGGTGTGTTCTACACCCTTGCCCCCGCCTATGCCTCTGAAGTCACCCCCGTCGTCCTGCGTGCCTACCTCGAGACCTTCGTTGTCCTCTGTTCAGGCATCGGCCAGCTTATCTCATACGGGGTGCTCGACGGGCTGCTGGGCAACACCACCATCTGGGCTTGGCGCATCCCCTTTGGCGTGCAATGGGTATGGACTGTCGTGATTGTTCCGCTCGTTGCGCTGGCCCCTGAGTCGCCCTGGTGGTTGGTGCGCAAGGGCCGTCTCGATGACGCGGTCAAGTCGATGAAGCGGTTGTCGTCTAACCAGGACGAGACCCAAATTCGCAATGCTCTGGCGCTAATGGTTGAGACGACCGAACTGGAGCGCAGCATGACCGAAGGCGCCAGCTACATCGACTGTTTCCGCGGGGACAACCTCTGGCGCACCGAGATCGGCAGTTTCGTCTGGCTTTCGCAGGTCTTGGTTGGCTTTGGAATCACCTCCTATGCCACCTACTTCTTTGAGCAGGCTGGGCTGAAGCCGGCTGACGCCTACAAGCTAACGGTCGGCCAAGGTGGCTTACACTTTCTGGCTGTGGCACTTTCGGTGTTCATTACGGCACGGTTCGGCCGACGACCGATCTATATTGTTGGATGTCTTATCATGTCCGCCAGCATGTTTGCCATTGGATTTATGGCCATTCCGGGCCAGACCCAAGGCCTGGGCTACGGCTCAGCAGCCATGTACTATGTGTGGTATGCGACCTACGAGGCCACCATCGGCCCGATCGCCTACATCGTCGCCAGCGAGGTCTCTTCGACGCGTCTGCGCTCCAACAGCATCGCCCTGGCACGAAACGCATACAATGTGATTAACATCGCTGCGACCTGTGTGGTTCCCCATCTGCTCAACCCGAACGCGAGTGACTGGAAGGGCAAGTCAGCGTTCCTGGCCGCGGGCTTCGGCATCGGCTGTGCCGTCTGGGGCTGGTTCCGTCTGCCGGAGCTCAAGGACCGCACCTACGAGGAACTGGACATTCTTTTCTCCAAGCGCCTCAGTGCACGCCAATTTGGCAAGTACGAGTTCAACCGCCAGACCGAGATCGAGGCCAAGCTGGCCGACACCGAGCATGTCGAGCACCACGAATGATCAGTGACTTGTCGTCCCTGGGTTTCTCAAGTAATTGTTGTTCTCATGTAGGGAGTGACATTTGCGATCAATCTCTATGGATGCACGGGCCTCTGTTGACCCTGTCCTCTTGTTGTAGTTAATCCACCTTTGTCAAGTTATTCTAGATAGCTGTAGAAAAATTGATCTAGGTCATCATGATACCCGCTGGTACTGAGAATCCACTTCGTGCTCGCTCAACTAGATCGACGTGATGTTCATCTATATTACTGAGCACCCGGATATGCACTGTAATGTCAGAAATGGATTTTGATAGGCTGTCTTCCATCCGATCAGCATCTGTCATCTTCGCTGTACCTGCAGCATTATCTCCGGTGTTCTACTGCTGTTTGTGTTTCTATGGCATGTAACCGTCGGTATGGTATGTGCCGTGTCTCCTCTGTTTCTTACCACGGCTTTAAGACATGGTTACCTAGCTTCTTGGCGTCTCCCGTAATATTTTGTCTAGTCACTTTGTAAACCTCCGAATTTTTACGACCGTTGGAGCTAAAGCCGTGATCGCACAGCTTGCTCCTATCAGTTTGGACACGCCATCGCCCTCAAGGACTATGGCAATTAGCCGTGGCGACGGGAAGTTCAGCCGTGGCTCTGCTTTCTATTTATCCTGCCCATGCGCTTGGATGATTCCGCGTGGAGGCCCTGCATCGAGCTTTGGAGAATCCCTGCTAGAGGTCTGCGGGGTTCAAGCTATTCTGCCCCGCCCGCCATATTTCCACGTATTAAAATGCTTGGCAAAGCTTGTCCCTGGAACCCGCCGAAAACGGAATATTACACCGCAGAGGGGTTGAGAAAGTCAACTCCAGAATGAGGAAGATCTTTATAGCCTAATATTTTTGCTGACGCGGACGAGAGGAAAGAATGGTCAATGCGGAAATGTAAACTGGGAATCATGTCTTTCCATTCCCTGCTCGAAGTGCCCGTGGGGTGCGGGGCAGCTAGGGACATAAACAGCTTCTCAAATCCGGTGTTGCCTCTGGCTTTGGTCAGAAGACACCCCTCACCAGAACATCCGGTATCAGCTTCAACATGGCTCTCTATGGTGCGTTGTTAACAGCCGTATGGCTGTCAATAGCTGGCCAGTCGGTTGTCCTTGCATCCCCGTCATACAATACAGAGCGTTCCGTAAAACCCAAGGCCACTGTTCTTGTCGATACAAACGTTCGGTATCAAGAGGTGGATGGCTTTGGTTGTTCCGAAGCTTTCCAACGAGCTGAAGACATCTTTGGAAAGGAGGGTCTGTCTCCCGAAAACACGAAGTATGTGCTGGACCTCTTGTACAATGAGGAGGTTGGAGCTGGCTTCACAATTCTTCGGAATGGAATCGGCTCGAGCAATAATTCCGACAGCAACTTTATGAATTCCATTGAACCGTTTAGCCCAGGCTCTCCGAATGCTCGTCCTCACTACGTGTGGGACCACTATAACAGCGGCCAATTCCCCCTCGCACAGCAGGCATACGCCCGAGGACTCCAGACGCTCTACGCTGATGCCTGGTCCGCTCCAGGTTATATGAAGACCAACAATGACACCAACAATGGCGGATACCTGTGCGGTGTCGCGGACACTAGCTGCTCTACAGGCAGCTGGTTGCAAGCTTACGCGAATTATCTGGTACAGTACGCGCGATTTTACCAGGAGTCCGGCGTGAGAGTCACCAATATTGGATTCCTCAACGAGCCTCAAGAGAATGTGGATTACGCTTCTATGCTTTCTGATGGGACCCAAGCCGCAGATTTCATCCGAGTTCTAGCTAAAACCATCAAGGCTTCAGGATTGGACCTGAAAATCAACTGCTGTGACGGTGTAGGTTGGGAACAGCAAGAATCAATGATGGCGGGACTTAATGCCGGCCCTGATCCAGCAAGCAACTACCTCAGCGTCATCACAGGACATGGATATTCCTCTCCACCAAACTTTACATTGAGCACACACCTGAAGACTTGGTTGACTGAGTGGGCGGACTTGGACGGAGATTATACGCCCTATACTTTCTACAACGACGGTGGGCCCGGTGAAGGCTACACATGGGCAAGAAATATCCAGGTCGCATTTGTCCAAGCGAATGTCAGCGCCTTTCTCTACTGGGAAGGAGTTGAGAACTCAACCAGTAACAGCGCACTTATAAACCTGATTGGAAACACGGTCGTTCCCTCAAAGCGATTCTGGGTTTTCGCTCAATTTAGCAAATTCGCCAGACCCGGTGCCCGACGCGTCGAAGCGACCAGCTCCGAACCGTTACTCACCGTTAGTTCCTTCTTGAATAAAGGTGGAAGTGTGGCTACTCAAGTAATCAGTGCTGCCACCACTGATTATACGGTCGACTTATCGGTCAAAGGCTCTGGTGGTAACTTTTTGGTCCAGCCGTATCTGACTAACAACGCGAATAACTTGACGCAATTACCACCGATCCGAGCTAACAGAGACGGCACTTTTACGACATCAATTCCTGCTCTTTCCATGGTGAGCTTTGTTGTAGAGTGAAACTGCTCAAAAACGACAGAAGATAGCATAACAATATTCAATATGACGGATACGTATACATGCATAAGACTCTTATCACGATTCTTGATATTTTATACCAAAAATCATTTGTGCCCCTCCGTATAGGCTTATGCTCGTCGAGATTCCATTGATTGCTCCCTAACGTGAAGTATATTTTAAAGATCACATGATATATCATCTTTCTGATTCACACGACCTACAATAACTTAAGTGGATTAGATTGACTGGACCATCAGAGTTCTTTGTCTTCTGACACCAAAGTCGGCGTCGCATTTGCTTAGCCAAGGCGTAACTTTACAGGCTGGGGCGGAGAATTTGGGTGGCCGAAAATCGCCGGTCGGCTAGGACATACTAGGCTTAGTGGAAACACATGATACTTATCCCCGCGTGGGAAAGAAGATTCCCAAACCGTGTATACGTGCTTGGATCATCTTTAGGTGCATATCAGCTGTCCTTTAAGCTACAACAATGGGCTCGAAAACCCCAGAAGGATATCAACAGACACCCCAGGGTTGGTAATCCAATGCTGCTACTGATATTGTGCTGAGTCGTGACAGGACATGTCTCGAATGATGAGAAGCCGATTAATCCGACAAAGAAAGGAATTTCTCGTGGTTCCGCTTCCGCCGATGTTGGTCGCGGCAGCATCGGTGAGAGTGGAGATGGCAACGATGATGACGATGACGACCATGATGAAGAGACAACTCAGACACAGGACGTCTTAGGTAAACCTTTAGGTAAGCGTTAATAGTGACCTCTCACCAGCTCTGTGTATGTTGCCGATCCTAACATTTGTTTGTAGATAAGAAAAAGAGACACAGAAAATCTAAAAAGAAGGGAAAGAAGAAGGCAGAAGCCGCCCCTTCGATCCAGACTTCTCCACCTCGTATCCCGCTCTCTGCTCTGTTTCCATCCGGGATCTATCCTGAAGGTGAACGTATGATTTATAATGAGAATACGCTTAGAACCTCTGATGAAGAGACCCGCTATGCGGAACGTCAAGCAACATTTGACCAATCTTTTCTTACCGACTACCGCCAAGCGGCAGAGGTTCACCGTCAGGTACGTGAGTTTGCACAGAAGGAACTCATCAAGCCAGGAAACACATTGCTGGATATTGCAGAGGGAATCGAAGACGCTGTTCGGGCTTTGACCGGCCACCAAGGCTTGGAGCCAGGAGATGCATTGAAAGCCGGCATGGGATTTCCGACGGGTCTATGCCTCAACAATGTTGCCGCTCATTACACGCCTACCCCGGGAGGGAAAACAATTATCCTCCAGCAAGAAGACGTGATGAAGGTTGACTTTGGCGTCCATGTCAACGGGAGAATCGTGGATAGCGCGTTTACAGTCGCGTTCGATCCTGTGTATGACAACCTTCTTGCCTCTGTCAAGGAAGCAACAACTACTGGAATCAAGGTCTGCCCCACCATTCTGTGTTTGAAGCCTAACTGATTAGCTGTAGGAAGCTGGAATTGATGCGCTTATGAGTGATATTGGTGCTGCCATTCAGGAAGTCATGGAGAGCTATGAAGTTGAAATCAAGGGTAAAACCTTGCCCATTAAGGCTATCCGCAATATTACTGGGCATGATATCAAGCAATACAAAATCCATGGCGACAAACAAGTTCCATTTGTGAAAAACTCAAGCCGCACTAGGATGGAGGAAGGAGAGATATTTGCTATTGAAACCTTTGGATCTACGGGCCGTGGTTATCTTCGAGACGATGTAAGTCATTGTAACCCGTAGAAATACAACAGGATTCTGAATATTTGACAGGTGGGAGTCTATGGATACGGCAGAGATATGAGTATATCACCAACTAGTCTAGCCCTTTCTCAATCTGCCAGGTCTCTGCTCCAAACAATTGACTCCAACTTCGGGAGCATTGTTTTTAATACACGGTACCTCGAGCGGCTTGGAGTACAAAGATATCATCTTGATGTAAGCATCCATGTGGCGTCTTGTTCATGACCGACCGCGTTTCGTTTGCGCCGGTCATGAACTCCAAAAACAACAAGCTAACCATTTTCTACTTATATGTAGATGCGAAAGCTTACTCAAAGTGGCATTGTGAACGTGTACGCTCCACTTGTTGATGTGCAAGGCTCTTATACTGCGCAATTTGAACATGTGAGTCAGATCTTCCTATATAAACTTGGTCTGGAAACGTGATCATGTGGTTATGATCCTATTCTAATTGGTCAAGACCATCCTCCTTCACAGTACACACAAAGAAGTCATCAGTCGTGGTTCGGACTATTAATGTAGAGAGGAATCACTTTACTTCAGTTGTATCGCTTTTTTCCAACAAGTTGCGAGGACAACAGTTCTCTTCTATTCAGATTCAACATCTGAAAATGCAGTTTACCCACGAATCTGATCTTTAGTATCCTTAGTCTCTCTCTAAATTGAATGAATTCAAATGCACCTCAATATTAAGAGTCATTTCTATGAAAAATTTCCACAGAGCTGTAATGTTTTCGCATAATTCTTCTAGATGAACTGTAACTAAGCAATCATTGTCTCCAGTCCTTTGATCCCATCAATCTCTGATGAGCTTAAATTTATACCGAAATATTTTTTCAAGGCCTCCACTCGATCGGCTTCACTTTTGATCTCCTGTAAGACGCTAGTTTTTCCGTATTTACGTTCCCTAACGAGAGTTCCGAAGAGCGTCAGATCTCCAAGCACTCTCTCCGAAGCTAAATCGACAATGAACCTCATGCACACTATCTTGTGCGTGAACCAGGAGTCTGGACTATGACTGACGGTGAAATTCATTTCTTCAAAATCGTTAGGAAGGAATTCAAGTTCGGGGAAACAATAACATGGAATCCAATTCTTAGTCTCGTCAAAACGGACGTTATAGATCCAGAGAAGCTGATCGGCCGTTTGATGAGTAGTCCCCGGTATATTTCTACGCTGGATAAGGATCTCAGTCCCCCCTGAACTGTCACCAATAGTTCGACAGGTGAATCCATCCTGTAGAGGAATTGGAAGTGTCGGACCATTACTGCCAAAGCCAACATCGACAACATATCTCTGGCTCCCGATGGTCACGATGTTAGCCATATGGCTCCTGAATTTGGAGTAATTAGTGAGAATCAGCGGTTGCATTACGAATGGCTGATACTTACCAGCCGCCAAATTCCAATTCACTTAGATCTTTGTCCTGGTTTCCCGGCTTAATGAGATTTGACACTCTAGCTCCAACCGAGACAACATCGAACTTCAGACTTCTAAGGATTGCAGCAAAAAATGTATTATTTTCCATACAATATCCCCCTCGTCCGTTCTGCTGTTTGATACACTTCTGAAAAAGGTATGGTACATCGAGTGAAATTGTGTGGTCGGGCGAATAATGTAGCGCCAGATTCTCAAACGGAACCTTCATTAACTGGCGATGAATGAGTTGCTTCAAGAATTGAAGCCTCTCATCTGGGCTTCCACTGTATGCAAAGAGACGCTCATGAGCAAGAAGCCCGAGGTAGTCAAAATACTGCTCAATCTCCTCTTGGCTGTAAAGAGCGGGCAATTTTGGAAGGGGCATCTTGCCGATGGTCCAGCAAAACGTGGGCAATGGAAGGCTAAGATGCTCCTAGAAATCCGATGTCCAAAAGACTCTCTGTGTAATCGCTTAATAACTAAATATAATCTTGACTGGGAGGAATCCTGCTGCTAAGAACGCTTAACTGTCATTAAGGTCGGAAAAGTTCATCCGATAGGCCAGAATGATTCCGATTACGTGACGAAGTGGCCTAGAACGTCACTTGCTTATGTAAATCTTCACTGCGGAATGGGGCAATGTTGAGCTGCGGAATTGGAACGTGCAGAGATTTGAAACATGACTTCAAAGGCCTGTTTTAGGACGAGTAGTAATTCTTCAATAAGATCAACTAGCAATTGCTATTCCCTACATTGAAGGTGAACGTGCTCTGGACAAATCGGAGCTGATCGGGTCGCCCAACGAAGTGGTTTCCCAATCGCTACGGGTATTTCTCCTCGGCATTACTCAGCGTTGTAGTGGATCGACTGCACCGCCGCCCTCCCCCATCGATTTTGAGTTAAATCACGCTGCTCTAATGCGAGATGTCTACAAGTGAGTACGAAGTCCCAATAACGCGCCCTGATACTATGTCAGCTTCGCGTCAAAACTATGGGATGAAATTCACTCGGTGGCCTTCGAGCCGCATGGCTTTCGCGCAACCCGAAGTCATGGAGGCAAAATGGCTGTATCTCATATCTGATATAAACGATTCATTTTTCTGAGGTGGGCAGATGCGTTTCAAAGAGATGACTAGGAGGCAATTTTCCTCAATAATAGATACTGAATAATACCCTTAAAGCAATATAATGAGTATGCCTGCGATACCATACACTGCCGAGCTTGCGGCATTCGCAGCCAACGCCACAGCGGCGAGCATCTCATCAACCTTCCTAGCACTTCTTCCACTATTCATTCTCGATACTTCATGCACTATGCTTGCTGTCCTGGGCCAACCGGTCTACAGGTCCGCTGTAACCACTGTCGGCATCACGTACGGCCATGGAAGCAGTGAAGAAACCTATATTGCTATCGACCGGACACCGTCATCACTCTCCGGAGCCATGTTACTGAACGGTTTAGCGGCTGGTGATTTTGAATTTGAACATGTAGTCAGCAATGCACATCCTGCTTCGGCTATGTTTCCGGCACTCCTCACCGTAGCAGCGGTACATCATAAGACGGGGGAGGATTTCCTTGTTGCGATGGCGGTGGGCTATGAACTTGCCGCGCGCATTGGTGCCGCAAGTACAACAGCAGTCGAATCGGAAAGAGGATTTCATAATCCAGGCTTAAATGGTGATCTTGCTACAGCTGCGGCAGTGGGTCGCCTGATGGGTTTGCGTGCTCAAACGATTGCTTCCGCTATGGGCCTTGCGGGATCCATCTCCGCTGGTCTTCTTGCCTTCGTTAATACCGGTGCAATGACCAAACGATTTCATCCAGCACGTGCTGGTAAATTGGGTGCAGAAGCCGCCTTTCTAGCTCAATCAGGTGTACAAGGGCCTGAAGATGTTCTGGAAGACGCGGACGGCTTTGTTCACGCATTTTCTCCCAACCCGGGGCCTTCTCTACTCACCGCAGGTCTTGGAAGTAATTGGACAGGAGAAAATATGATTCTCAAGCTGGCACCGGTCCATGCTTTCGCACAGGTCTCCGTATACGCCATTAACAGCTACAGAAACAGTACAGCCCAGGAATGGAGTGCAACAGATATTTCAAGCATCACAGTATACAGCGGCCCTGGTGTTCTTCAACCGTCACATCGTATCCTTCATCCGGATACACTAGTATCCGCACAGTACAGCGTTCCATTTGGCATAAGTTAGCAGCAGCGCTCACAGTTGATTTACGAAATCCACTCCAGTTTAACGATGCTTTACTCTCCAACACAACAACGCAGTCAATATCATCCTCAATGCAATTTGTGCAGATCTCCGATGACCCAGATTTTGTGGGGGGATACCTTACAATGAGTCTCTGTGGCAAGACTGTCAACATTACAGCTGACCGATATCCAGGAGTACCTGGCATGTAAGGGTTTGAAGAAGCTGCACAACACAAACACCAGCAGGTGATCAACGCTTTAGATATCCCGGTCCAGGGTGCTGCCCTACAAGATCGAATTGCTTCGATTGCCAATCTACGTGATATGTCTGAACTTTGGCAAGATATGTTGAGGGCTGGTACTGCGGCTGCACGAAACTTTAACTCTACCGGTGCTTAACACCTATGATGGTGGTATTAGTACGAATGGTTCTCAATTATGGCTTTTGGCCGGAGATACTTTTAAAATCTTGAAGAATATTGTAATATTAAAAGGTTTATATAAAGTGACTTAGAACAACATGGAATTTAAGAGATATATATTAAAGACAACATCCTGATTAATTAGATACTTACATAGTAAGGTTAGAAAACCATAGATGAAGCGTAAGAGCCCAATTACAGCATATGAAAGAACCTATGTACTTTTCCGCAGCTTTCGTCTGCGACTGTGCGTCTATCCCCATCTGTGCCTGGTTGGCAAGGTCAATTAGGCCAATTGCTTCAGTTATAATAATAACATTCAGTTAAGCAGTGTCATAAATGTCGCTATTTTACTGAACGAGGACAGCATATTCAAGTCAGTACACTTCCAGCCGAAGCTTCAGCAGCTGCTGCTCCCTCCATTGCAATCACCTCGCTCTCTAAAGCATAATTCTGATTCGCAGCATTGTATCCACCACCGGAATAATTCTCCCCACCTGAGTAACCTTCATTGTTCCCCGAATAACCTCCATTATTTCCACCACCTGAATAATTCTCTCCACCCGAATAACCCTCATTATTCCCTGAATAGTTGCCATTATCTCCCTGGTCATCGTCGCTGGAGAAGCAGATACCCATTGGAATAAACTTTTATCCAAGCTTTCGTTGATGAAATGGTAGGTTTCTAATGGATCCTATTCTAGCAGAGGATTGTCAGCACAAATATTAGATAGTTTTAAATCAATGGGACAAATGAGGCTATTCTATCCAGCATGATAGTTATAGTGCAATTATACTAATCAGTGTATTCTGGCATATACAGAGATAATTGGCGATATGAAATGCTGCTTACAGAGTACTTTATGCTAATAGCAGGTATCAATCAGGATGTGCGCGGCCCTGGAATGTTTGTGCAGCTCCGATAATGTCTAAGAATAAATCTCTCATGTAAGATCAATAAATTCCTTCTACTGATATGAGCATGGAGAGCCACAGGGGTTTTAAAAGGCGAAATAGAAACCTTTGTGAGGCAATAAATCGTCTTAGAAAACTATGAAAATTAGAGTGGCTTTTAAAGCTGGAAGAATAGGTGGAATAAATAACATCAAATGTGCTAGGCTTTAACTTAATCAAGCATTGTGGAAGCGATACGTGGATGTACGGTCCGCTCATATGGCGCACGAGGGAACCACTTAGTGAATCAGAATCAAATACGCCAGAGTATCACTGAACCATGGAGCTGCCGAGGGCCAAGCCTTGTAAACGGTTTCTTAGCTGCAATACTGCAAGAGCCGTGTATCTATCTATAGAGTGCCCACTTCCTTCTGCATTTATCAGGGCGACCACAGCGGCATGTTCTACACCAAACCAATAACACTATTACAATAAGTACATGAATTGGCAAGGCCGACAAGGGCATTTCAGCTGTGCTGATATATTGCGGTAAGTACATTACAAATCACACTGTGACAAACTCATTCAGCTGCAAGCCTCAAAAGCCACAACTCTGGTTTTCTCTGTAATGTTGTCCATTCTCCATTCCCGTGGGTAAAGCACCACTTCCCTCATCGCTCTTTTTTTTAAGTCCGAACCATAATTCTAGCGTTCCCTTCACTAGGCTGAGCTTAACATACAGTTGGCGTTTTCCCCAGGACTAGACTGTAATTTCGCATCAAGGCATTTCCTAGTTAATCGCTTCAGGCACCAGATCACAGTGGAATTTGTTTGTTTCTGGCTGGTAAATACTGATAAACTTCATGCGCATGCCAAACCCTGATCCATATTCGTTATAGGAGTGTATTCAGGAGATAATCTCATTGGACAAAATCGTTGCCAGCAGGATAGTAGCAGTTCAAGTTAGTTTTGCTCATAATCTGAGCCTTTATTCTGGGCTGATACTTCATTTAAGCCTAGATTTGGTTGGGCTGACTAGCTGGCGAACTTCCGTTCACCCAATGTGTCCTAGCCCTTGTTTGTGGTGGCTATGTATGAAGTACCGTTGAGCCGTTTGCCATCAGTGCTGTCACCCAAAATTTACCGCAAAAATCTATCAAAATAGCCCCTTGCAAATTCAACAACAGTTATACCATACAATACCAACTTTTGTCATTTGACTATTTAATCATATTATAGTATATACATAATTTTTTGGTAATAATATTACAGATAATTTAAGTTATATAATAAAGTAGTCTTGATTTTATAACTTAAAACCAAATCTAACATTATTGCAAATGCCCGAGAAACAAAAGAAATAAAAATCTACAATTATAATTAAATGGTATCTTTCCAATCATAATTTTGAATTTTGAACTACTATAGTTGTTGAGTTTGCAAGGGGCTGTGCGACGCGATGTATCCTCCCGTTCTAAGCGGCAAGTTAAGGGATTCAAATACAAGACTCCGGTGTGGACACGAATACCCCTCTTATTGCAGTGATACTGTACTGTACCGTCGGACTGAGATCTGGTGTAATTTTAGAAGTCTAGGTTACGCTGGGAACATAATGGATGGTTGGTAAAAGCTTAAGCTTGAATTGAGTTTACCATAAGAAGTAGGGAAGTATAAGTAGATTTAGTAGTAGTTTTAAGCTGCCTTCCTCGGTTCTCTTATAAGGTCTAGTAATTGAACGCCTTTAGATTTCCCCTGACGTAGACGCCGGAGTGTCCTCCAGCATCGCCTCAGCGAGAATACCATTCTCCACTCCCTGTTAGGATCATCTCTTCCCCTAATAATTTCCCTCGATTCTGGCAGTTGGACGTCTCTCAATGTTGTAAACGAGCAGAGCTTAGCGCCGGTTTCATCAACGTCAACGACGCCCCATCTGACAGGGAGCCGCCACGCATCTATGTCCTTATCTGGCCGATGGCAATTGGCACTAATAGCCGCGCTGCAGCTGACAACTAGGGGCATTGCTGATTCTGCTGGGAAGGTTTTCAGAAATCCGGAGACTAGGATCCCAAGAGGAATGCAAAAGCCAAGAAGAAGAGCTAGAAAACGATTAGTAAAATATTTTCACCAGCTTTTCCTGACAACTCATAGCGGTAGAGTTCACGTGTGGCGGACGCACCAAAGATACATGGCATGATGCTGTATCCTGAGGTAGTATAATGAGTATGATACGTGTTGTAGATATCCCAGTCTTGTAAAACGACACCGACGACAAAAGTGGCCTGCGACAACAGCCAGTGCTCTATGGCAAAGACCCCCAAAATTGGGAGACTATAGCGGAGTGGCATCGATATGAAGTAACTAGAGCGTTGAATTCCCACAGGGGCTGNAGACTCGTAGTGTTTTTCTCTCTATGGAAAATCCCCTCCATTCATCTGCCATTGTAAGGCAAGACAGAATGGAATTAAGTGCAACGTATAAATACGAGAGAAGGACTTGCCAGATATTAGCAATAATGATGTTTGGAAATAGCTGAGTTTAATATTAGCAAATCAATATCGTAAGGGCAATTTAGAGGAGAATATGACTAACTGTTGTAGGTTGATTCCAGGAGATGATTTCAACAATACTAGGAACTCCGAAGCCAAGTCCCCATAAATCCGATATACTCGTACCCGGTCCGTACTTGCTGATAGTTCTCACACCCTGCAGTGTTAATGCAAGAGCTGCAATAAGTACTAATGCAACACTTCACAAGTCAATTTAGTCTAAACATATTTGGCACAGAACAGGGATACTTACGCAATAAGCGTGAACGTCCAACGCCTGATACTTGCAGCTCTGAACCACTTAATATCTCGCGGCTGCCATACTGTATTTTGAATAGCATCGTTATTCCAGGACTCGTTATGCTCAATGAAAAATTTTGAAATGGCGCCTAAATGCATAGTGAAGCGGTCGGGTTCCCTGAGAAACGAGTGTATTGCATCACCAAGCGTGCACAGGCTGCGGGACCTCCTTTTTATTATGAAAATTATGCAAAGGCATTTGATGGCGTTGCAACACGTGACGGCTATGAATCATAAGCTTCCTACTGAAAGTTGTTTCCTATGTTAGAAATTCAATACGTACCTAACATCATCGAAGGAGCGCACTGAAGATAACACATCTCTGTCAGACCCTTGATATTGCCGCCAGTCTCGACAAGGCAGTATTGAATGGATGCGCCATTGTAATTCCAATTGTCAGCAATAGAAGGAGGCTCTGAAGAAAAGTTTTGGCAAGGAAGCGAAGAACTGTCGCAAAACCCAGTAAAGGTACCAAGTTTCCAAATAAGAGACGCCCCAAAATCCAAGATAGACGAATTATCGTAGAAATTTCCAGTTGCGTTAGCTGGGTCAAAAGAGATGAGAATTGTATTTGGTCGCCATTTCAGAGGATTCATTGACTGCAGGATGCAATCATAATTCGATACGTTGGCGTATGCGGATGGGTTATTAATGTAATTGTTGTGAATGTATGAGACGAGATTAAAGGAGCCACCCATTCCGATGGAATGGTCCCAGTCCCACGTATTATTTGGGATGGTACTATATCCATTCAACGTGTCGTTGCTCCAGGGACCACCGGTGAGGTATGACTCGCGCGCAGTGACCCAAGCGCTCACGTTGCTCGTTGAGCTGGAAAAGACAGTAGAGTTATATCTTACAGAGTCATTAGTTGAGGATACCAAGGGCAGCCACGCTGCTACTCACAAGAAGTGTATAGGAACAGAAGTGAGAACAAGACAGATCCATATTAAAAGATTCGTCCTCGAAATGTGCCGTAGGTTCCGAAAACTAGGCACTCCAATATCCAGCCATGACCCTTTTGCGTGCGCCGTATCGACCTCTTCTCGAGTCGGTGCAACTACCAATTGCAAGCAAAGATTGGAAGCTCCAAGCAGAAGCGTACTCAAAACGTTAATGAGTACGTGCAATATCGTATCATATCTTGCCACAAGGCTACAATCCTCGTGGAGGATGGTTGTCGCGCCTTTTATGGTACTCCCAAGTCGAGTCCATGCTAATAAAGACAGAGTCAAGTTCAGTGAGAAGATAGTGACGGTGAGCGCAAAACAGGTCCATAGCACAACCTTTCTTCGCTTCCGTTTCGTGCGAAAGGTTATGGCGTGCGTCTCGTCTTCAATGACCTTGGGAAACCAGGGCGCGAGAAGTTCAACCGTACCGAACAGAGGTAACGAAAGCCCAACGCTTGTCCCATCCATGGTCTCGTTCTCAGAAAAACTGACAGTCGAGTTGTCGTCAGAAGCCGGCGCTATCGGTGCCATAATCTCGTACCCACTTTGTACGGGCTCGATAGCGACCGAATCGTTAACAATAGGAGGAGTAGTGCAGGCTGCGTTCTCTGAGGCGACGACTTCTTGGACGAGCATGCCGTACAAGAAGGACAACGGGCAGCTTGTAAATATGTGGATTAAGGCCTTGTGATATCAGTTGCTTGATTATGCGATAATATAAGTTACTCGAAATGCCAAGTCACGATAAGTTTAACATGCCCTTGGGAGAAGAAGCACTTTGACCTGCTTCCAGATAAGCAAGCTTGAGAAAACCCCCTCCCCCAGCCTTGGAAAGTCTCAAGTTGGCCTACAGATCCCAGAAACTCAAGACATTTGGGCCAGTGGCGGGTGGGTGTGGCCGTGTTGGCAGTGCCAGGTCGAAAGGAATGATGAGATACACTGCGCCACCTCCAACCAGGACCAAATCCCGCCCAGCAAGCCCTAAAGCTGGAGTCCGCGCTGGAGCCTTAACTGTCTGTAACGGCAATCATCTCCTCTAGGTCTGTCGGATTGGTGGAGATTTAAGTGCTTGTATAACCACCCAGCCTTTCGTTTCCCTCGTGTGTCGCCATCGTATTATCACTGCCTTTAAGACAGCCCTTGTCAGTGGATCCAGTTCAATCTACACGCCTGAGCTTATTACTGAGGTATCAAACAAAGGTGTCAGGAATTGGGTGCTTACTGGTATTCACCGCCCAACAAGACACTCACATATACTTCAAGGCATAAATTAAGGCATCCACAAGCACAGTGTCCGGTTGGGCGGTGAATACTGGCATCGAGCCTCGCATCGGATCCTCTTAGAGCAAAAGATGAAGAGCCTTCTCATGCTGCTGTCAGCCCAAGCCCGCATTTGAGCCAATACCATTGATTTCTGCGACTGTACTGGCTTGCGAGTGCAGCTTCAACGTATCGGAAACGGAAGCTCATGCGTTAGCTTGTGTTGACTCTCCGATTGCACGTATCATTGCTTAACAAGAAACTAAGCGTACAATGCGATGCAGAATCCTTCGCCCATCTACATACTAAAGTCAGACCAATGGATCGACAGATACTATTTTAGTGGCTTCCGATGCGACATAATCTGGTCTACGTTCGCATGCGTGTCGGTCGTCGTCATTGCCCGTTATCTACGAGCCTCCGACCCAGCTCCTCCGCCGTCATGGCAAACGGCTCGACGGTCACGCCTACCAGCTACATCGGGGTATCGATCCATGTTCCTAGTATCAATGTAACGATCCATCTTATCCTGCTGAAGACTCTTTCTTTTCAAATCGCCTATCGGCGAAGCCCTGGCTTGAGCGCACGGATCTGGTCGGCCGAGGACTTCGTGAGCTGTGCCGCTGCCTGCTGGCGAGATAGGCAAGAGCAGCCAATACTTGCCAATATATATATGTTCGCCACAATATTTTGCACAGATCTTCACTATTGCCAACCTAACAACTATGTTGTTTACCAGCTCTCATTTTTTTTAAGATCCCTGGCGGTTTATCCGGTAAGTGAATATATGATCTCCAGTCTGCGGAGTGGCTACATAGGTGTAAAACACGGTTGATTCTTGGTGTTATATGGTTTGTGCAGCCACACGGAATTGTTACATTGGTTGTTCCCAAATAGGACGATAGGGAATTGCTGAATGCCGGTGACCTTAAAACACAAAAGAATAGCAAGATTTCCTTGTGACTCGTACAATGAATTGTATTTTTTTCTTTATTGGTATACCAACGTCGAATGTTAGTGATAGCCGAATGACGGTGATACGGTCATACCAGTAGGGCTTGGTGTATGTATTGTTCCCCGGATTTTGCACAGAATTGCGGAACGACCCCAGCCAGCTCCTTTCCCCAGCAGGCCCACTACTGTTGAATCCGTGGCTACATCTTTCGCTGGCTCCGGGAAACCCCACTCTGAGCAACAATAGGCCGAGACTATTTACAGCATACGTTTCAATATAGTGGTACCATCACCCTCGGCTCACTAGTGCTGGGCTGTTCGGGTTGTTAACACGTTTGGCTGAGCCGGATAACGGTCCAACTCAATTGTCCGGTCAGTCGACACTCAAGTCGTTGAATTTTACTTCTCAACTAGCGACTGGCGTCCTTTCGTCATTCATGCAAGCTGAGCGTTCCTAGATTGTCACCGGTTATATCCCCAGGTTCCTCATACGACCTAACTTCCTTTCGCTTACCTCTAACTAGTGATTCTCATGATGTTGGCTTGCGGTTACTCTGTTTATTTCAATACCTTATTCTTGCCGGTTTGCCGGTTTACGTCGTTTTACTATATAGAGCCATAAAATGGATGACGGTTGTATAAACAGTCTAGTCACAACACTCCGAACTTTCGGGTGGCCGAGAAACTCCTATTATTATGTGAGATCACCGTATTTAGAAAGGTGTTCAACGTCTACTACTCCTAGTCTTAGGCCCACCAACCAGTAAACCCTAATGAACAGTGAGATGAATGTAAAGCTAGGCCTCTGGTCCCCGGGCAAGTATCCGACTTTGATACTCCCGTCGCCGGAAAATAACCCAAGGACCCAGACATATATCCTTTGACGTAGTACCGGATCACCCTTCTTTCCGAACTAGCTTATACTGTTAATTTAGATGACATACCCGCCTACCTCTTTGGCTCTCGTTGCTCTCTTGATGGTTTTATGCAGCCAGATTGAAAAACCACCCTGGTGATATATTGTGTTACTGCTATAAAGGGGGCACCACTCTCCGCATTCGGGGCTGGGATCTCCATTTCAATACAGCTTTGATTGCACGAAACGGCCCTTATCAGTAGCTTCTTCCGCTTCTCGTCCATAAGATAATAGCACACGATATAAGTTTGAATATTCTGTGTTTAAATCAGTGCTTGACTTTATTCTGGCTGTCATGTTTGGAAGGGAGGCAAAACGATACTTTGGCCTTCGCGGCTCCAAACTCAATGTTGCAATTGCAATGATTGCAGGCTTGGATTTCTTGTATGTTGCTCTCTCGCAAATTGTGACTCATACATGCTAACCAATCGAGGTAGATTATTCGGATATGATCAGTACAGATCTTTTGCGAACCAAATCTTTCTTATTAATATGCTAATAATTACATAGAGGCGTCATGGGTGGCCTGCTAACTCTACCTTCCTTTACTACCGTCTTTCCCGAACTTGACACCACTGCAGCAGGTCTTGCAGGCTTGACCGCAGCCCAGGCTAACCATAAATCTACCATTCAAGGTGAATTTTCCAACTCAACCTACTGCGGCGCTGCTGACTAGGCACCAGGTGTTTCTATCGGTTCATACACCATCGGTTGCTTTGTCGGTGCCCTAGCTTGCCTTAAGGTTGGTGACTGGCTTGGCCGTCGAATGACCATTTTTGTTGGATCCTCTATTATGGTTATCGGGGCTATCCTTCAGTGTACTGCATTTGGCTTAGCACAGCTCATAGTAGGAAGAGTTATAACAGGTGTTGGTAACGGTCTCAATACTTCAACTGTCCCTACATGGCAGTCAGAGTGTTCGAAATCCCATCGCCGTGGCCAACTAGTGCTCATTGAAGGGGCTCTTGTAGTTGGAGGCGTGTGCATCTCTTACTGTGAGTCCCTTTTCCCATCCGGTCTCCAGTCAATCATTCTTCGTGATACACTGCTTCTATTCCATTGTATATACTTGTACGCTAATATGAACCAGGGCTGGACTTCGGCTTCTCTTTTTGCGAGCCTTCCTCCGTATCTTGGCGCTTCCCGATCGCCTTTCAATTGCTATTCTCTTTTATTATTCTCGCGTTCATTCTAGAACTTCCCGAATCACCCAGATGGTTAATTCTCAAAGGTAAAGAAGATGAGGCACATAACGTATTGTGCGCCTTAAACGATCTACCGCCTGATGATACCTTCATTGTTAGCGAACTCCATGCTATCAAAGATAGTGTTGGGGAAGGACAAGCGTCCTGGCACGACATGCTGACCAACGGGGACCAACGCTGTTTTCATCGCCTGGTCCTTGGAAGCGGTACTCAGCTGATGCAACAGATCGCCGGCATAAACCTTGTAACATACTATAGTGCAGTTATATATCAGAACGAGATTGGTCTGAGTGGATTCATGGCTAGAATCCTAGCTGCATGTAATGGTACCGAGTAAGCATAATTCATTATGTCAAAAGCTCTAGCACCATGGCAACACTGACAAATGTGGTAGATACTTTTTAGCATCTTGGATTAGCCCCTTCATTATTGAACGCGTCGGTCGCCGCAAACTTCTAATGATATCCTCCATAGGCCTCGCTATTTCCATGATTATCCTGGCTGGGATGACCAAAATCGGCGGATCCAGAGCTGGAATTGTTGCATGCGTCTTCCTTTTCGTCTACAATACTGCATGGGCTCTTGGTTGGCTGGCAATTCCATGGCTCTACCCCGCTGAGATAGTTCCATTGCAGATTCGGGCACCTGCAAATGCGATATCTACCTCTGTCAACTGGGCTTTTACTTTCATGGTGGTGATGATTACGCCTATTTGCTTTTCGTCAATTGGCTGGAAAACATACATCATCTTCGCGGTCTTCAACGTCTGCAATATACCCATTGTGTACTTCTTCTACCCAGAGACTGCGTACCGCTCGCTCGAGGAGATGGATATTATTTTTAGCAAGTGCCGGAGCATTTTTACAGTGGTAAAAATTGCGAAGGAGCAGCCTAGACGATATGGTAGACATGGGGAGCTACTTATTAACTATGACGATACAGAGGAGCATCTGAAGATCACTGGTAAAGAAGGCGTCAAGGAGAGTTCATCCTTAAAGGTGACTTCTACTCATCATGAACTACTGGACTAGATCAAGGCCTCCCTTAGCTCACTTACACTTGCTGTTCGGGCAGTGTAAGCTAGCCCTCATTCTGAGAAAGGTGAACCTCAGTAGTCTCGACGGATAGCTAGGATTACGTAAATGGGGGCAAATAATACCGAATCCCCCGTAAGCAAATAAACTTTTCCACTGCTTAAATAAGACCGCTGCGTATTGCTATTTTATCGAAAACAACTGTTGAACTGGACATTATAAATTATCACGTGCTAATGGCTTTTTTTAAACACGTACAAGAAAGGGATCCATTTATTGCGAGTTGGAGTTTTTGAGAGATGGGAGCCGACCATGCTTAAAATTATGATGTGAAACAAAATGTTATTGAGGGTGCCGGTAGGCCTGGTGATTTGAAGAAGGTACGTTTTGAGACCGTTGGTGCTCTGATCTGTTCGGAATTACGGGCCGTATAGCTGTTAAGTCCAGACCACATCAAGAAAGCACCATCCTTAATTATGCTTCTTTCTTTTATATATAGTGTTATGGACCCAATAATATTTGCGTTTGGCGTAGCATCGCGCAAAAGGTCCTTCAGACTGCCGAATGGATCCGTATATTCGAGACGGTGTCACAGTTGAATGGGCGTGACGGGGTGCAATAACGGGGCACGCGGAGCCGAGCCTACAGGGAACGGGTAATCTTCGGCTGGCGCTATTGAGTGGGTCAAGGAGAGTGAGTAGAGGATAACCACCGGAACGATGTGCAGAACTTAACCTATTATGCGTTATGCGTTATATCACCATACTACGATAAGATTACTGGCACATGCTTAATCTGCGCATTGATTCCTTATCCTGTTGAAAACACTCAAAGTCATATATAGCCCCTCCGAGGTTTAGCCAGCTGCCATGTGGTTCAGATTTTTGGATGGTGTCAGGGTGTCCATATACCCGATGTATGAAATGCAAAACAAAGATACGGTTGATAGATGTATTATAAATACATGAGTACTTCACTCGTGATACTGATTACTTCTGTGCATCTACATATCCATCGGTAAAACATTCTCGCAAGACTTTCAAAATTTTCATAATGGCTACCACGTTTGGTCGCGCTGCTTACCTTCAGCATCATGATCCTGAGATCAGAATCTATTATGTCGAATCCTTTCCACCCAAGAGTCAGAAAAGGAAAGGCACCATTCTTTTGATTCATGGTTTCCCACAGACATCATATGCATTCCGCCACGTCATGGAACCACTTGCTCAAGCTGGCTACCACGTGATTGCACCGGACACTAAAGGCCATGGCTACAGCAGCAAGCCAATAGGGAATATCCATCAGCAAGATCCATGGACCAAGAAGGCGCTCTCAAGAGACCTCTACGATCTTGTTACAAAGCAGATTGGAGTCACAGAGCCAATCCACATCGTCGGGTACGACATCGGCGGCTTGATCACACACGCCTACGTCTGTCAGTTTCCCGAGAGCGTTGCCACCGTGACGTGGGGGGAGAATCTACTCTCTGGGTCCACCTTCTACGACAAGTATAAACACACGCGATCGATGTGGCATTTTGATTTCCAGAGCCACAACCCGGAGCTTGCTGTNTGCTCTCGTCCAGGGAAAGGAGAGAATGTATGTCAAGTATTTCTTCGATCGGCAGGGCCAGAACTTGACCGTGTTTACTCCTGATGTCGTGGACTTTTATGCCAGTCAGTATAGCGAGCCCGACGCGCTGCGGTGTGCATTTATGACTTACCGCACATTTGAGGAGGATGCAGAAGACAATCGGAGGTGGAGGGATGAGTTAGGCAAAGTGAAAATAAAGAACATGATGTTGTCTGGCGAAAGAAGTTACCACGCCGATGAGGCAGTGGAGATGGCGAAAGAATTCTATGAAAATGTGCAAATTGGTGTCGTCCCTGATGCAGGACATTATCTTGCCGAAGAGAACCCTGAAGGGTTCGTTACTGAGTTGTTGAAATTTATTGAGTCTTGAGTGGCTAGCCACAGGTGCTAACATGCTTCACGGGATCAAACTATTATTATTTAGTCCGGTGCTTTGCACAATTTGCCTCTCGGTCCTGTAGACTGACAGATTTCATTGAAGAAAGTATTAAAATCTACACTATAGCATTAGTGACTTCAAATACTACATCACGAATATGTAGTGCCAAGGTTTCATTTATTATCAATGCTGACACTTACAATTATGGGTTAAGCCTCTCCAAAAGCGTCCACCTTTCTTCGACATTAGGCATTTTCTCATAACGCCTCATTTATAGAGAATTGCATGTGGGAAGCATATGATGGATATGAATTACCCCTAAAACAGGTGGATGAGAGCCAAATCGATAAATCATCTGGTGGAGGCGAGTGATATATTTCTAGACTACCTGCTATAGATTAAGAAAAATGCGCATCATGATATCTATATTCGTCGAGGTAGACATCTCAATGCCGCCAGTGTATATTTTACGGGCGGATCGGATGTTGATCAAACCTGAGAATGGAATTCCATATTAAATATGTAAACTATTAGGGCGCACTATAGTTCCCTTATAAGATAAATGTCTTGAGGAAACAAAAGGATACTACGCCGACGGTAGATCTGTGCAATAATTTCCAGCAGATAACTCACCTGTGAAGTTACAGTTTCATATCAAGGATAAGGCTTCCTAAAAAGAGTCTAGTCGAACACAGTCGAGGGCTGATAGCATGTGACAAGTCTAACGGGGTATCCTTCGCCTAAGTCCGGGTATATGGGATCCCCCGGATATATGAGATCACCTGGATATATGCACTTCGCCTGGAAAAGAGCACAACTTTTCTAGTCTAGTCTTGTAACCGACACCGACATCGGTCAAATCTCATATACGAGATACGACTAGGGGTTGGGCCTGGTACGCAAGGCGCAGTCGCTTGATCAGGAACCGTAACGAACTATGGCTTTAGCCCTACTGTCTGTGCATCATGGGTGCATACAAAGGTGGAGAAGAGTATTTCTAGTTTGGGTAAAACCATATTTACTCATAGATGTGGTATTGCTTTTAAAATATAAAATTTTCAGGTCTCCCCGTGGTGACATCTTCGTCATGTCAACCAGACGCTGGCATATAGAGGTTGGATCTTGATGCAACATAATGTCAGCTGTCACAAATGAAGAAGCTGTGAACGTCGCTGTTGAGCGTAACAAAAGGAGTGATGGAATTTCTGGAAGGGAGGATGTTCGAAAAAAGAAATTCAGGCGTGTGAATAAGGCATGTTTTCGCTGTCGTGAAAAGAAAGTGAAATGCGATAGTAATCACCCTAAATGTTCAGCCTGTGCGTCATCGAATGAGCTGTGCTCCTACGAGAATCATATACGAAAGCGCGGATTACCACCAGGATACATACGTTTACTAGAGACGTTATGGGGCTGTGTCCTATCTACAATCCCAGATAGTGAAGAGACAGTTGTTTCTCTATTAGTGGACAGAATTGCAAAAAGAGACGGACAGTGGCGATCATTGATGTTGAAAAGGTGGAAATTTAGCACAATTTTCAAAGAGATCATACAACTTTTACCAGTGATAGAGCCTCTGCTTGACAGGGATGCTGGCTCTGAATTAGCCGCATCTGAAGAGAACGAAGAGTCTCCTGCCAGCCATGAACTGTCTGAAAATCTCACTACGCCGTGGAGAGTACCAGAGACTGGGCATGGTAATAGAGATTTATCGTCCGGCTATCCACATGATGAGTTCATTGGATTCAATAATCTCTCTACGTTTGATGATAGTTCTCAAGGTGAGTGATAGAAGGTTTGAGTTTTCTCCGAAACGAGGAAGATTTCTGACTTGGAGCAAAAGACCACAACCAATTGAATGGCTCATCACACGAAAATTTCATATCACTTCCTGCCAATTCTTGGGTCTATCTCGACATTTACTTCGCCTACACTCATAATTGGCTGCCTATTATTGATAAAGGCGAAATATATAAGCTCACCCATTCTTACCCTGTTCCACGTTCAGTTATATCTGAACCTTCTACAGGTTCGGGGATACACGCGGCATTATGGGCAATTCTAGCACTTTCCTCTCGTCAGGACTCTGCACAAAACAAAAGTGCCGAATGGCCCTCTGAAAGACTCTACAAGACCGCGAGAAAGCTCATTCCCCTAGAAGGACAATTATTTGAACTCGGTCACGTTCAGGCGCTACTCCTTCTTAGTCTTATAAAATGCGGAGAAGGGCTTTGGGATGATGCTTGGCTTCTAATTGGTCAAGCAGTACGTCTAAGCTTGCTTATTGGATTGAATGACCCATCTTGTTTGTTTAATGAATCACAACGGGCATTTTGTCTAAACGGTCGACAACTTCATGTATTCCTCAGCTGTTTTATTCTCGACACAATTATTTCAGCTACACTTGGAAAGCCATGCCAGCTACGGACAGATGCTATCAGAGATGTGGGTAGATTAAAGGAAAATGGGGAGGAAGAATGGACTCCATGGACTCCAATCCCAGGCTTCTCCGGTCAAAATTGCCCCAAATCATCAGGAAAGCGGCTGCTACGTACTGAGAGCACATTTAATCAGCTATTGGACTTAGTATCTATACTTAACAGATTTATAAACAGGAGATCCGACTCTAACAGATCTCTGTCATCTGCACAGTACAGTTTTCTACTGGGCCAACTTCAGAACTGGAGTGACAAATTACCGCCACAATGTCGACTTCCACTCCATTCTGAAGGTATTTTGAAGGATAACTGTCCGCCACCACAGGTTTTAACCTTACATTTGTTGTTTGCTTCTACTCTCGCAATTCTTCGAAAGGAAGCCAATATTGGGGATCCTTGCGATATATCACTTCAAACATTTTACGAGACGCCTTGTTCTACATTGCCAGCTCATATCCTAAATCTTCTGAAATACTATTTGGAAGTTCACGGTATGGTTGCTATTCCTCCAGTTCTCGACATTTCTATCACATCAGCCCTTAGCTACGCAGCAATTCCAAATTTACATCTTGGTCTCGACAATCATGTGTTAGGTGACCTAGAAGAAGTGCTATCTCATCAGAGAGGAGTGTTCACCGAAAATAAGAGACCTCTATCACAGGTCCCTTTAGTGACCAGTCATTTGGATAAACCCATGTCGACCCACGAATTAGAGTTTGCTGATGCACTCAATCAACAACAATTACAGTTATCTGACGACGTCAGCAATTGGTCATCAATCAATGACTCTCAATTACCCGGAATGGATAAATCTGGGAACATGATAGCAGAGTTGAGCCACAATGGCTGCAGCGAATATGAAGCTCTATTACGCCAGTCTTTGAGCTCCGTTCATGGCACTCCTTCTTTCACCAAAAACAAGGCAGCTTTGAATATGGGGGTGAAAATTTTCAATTCTCAACAGGATCTTTCTCGAAAGGATGCAATGGCAGAAAGCATTGGCTGGTTTTATGATGGCTCAGATACTTTTGATGGTCTCGGACTGTGAAGATGCTCTCTCCTGAAGAATCATTTCTTGTCGGTACTTTTATATTAGGGCTTTCTTTTATAACAACTAAATTGATTTGCGACCATAATGATAGTCTGCAAGTATACTACTTAAATCCCCCGTCTTCTTTGAGGAGGATGAAACTTTATCCGGCTGCATAATTGTCAACATGCTTGACTTGCCGAAGAGAGGGCTGCCTTGCATGAAAGGCAAACTACTCTCAACACTGCTTGTAATTCCTTCAAGGCTTCTACGAGCAAGATCGCCATGTTTAATCTTACTACCTAGCTTGTACCTGCATTATATGTCTTTGCTTTCACTTATGATACACCTCAATAATTCAGAGTGATGTAGATCTTCGTAGAGTTATCTTCGTTACGTAGGCTTAGATGTCTTTAGCAAAGTAATTAGCTTGCGCCATACATCACGCCGCCTTATAGCCTCTGACAAATGATGATATTTAATGTGAGCAATTTTAAGAAATTTTCCAAGTAAGGGTAAAATATTCCCTCCGGTCTAAGGACCAACATGTCTAAAAGGGTTTATTGGAGATTGACAGACACACATACAGATCACGGTATTGAATAAAACCTGAATGTAATTCCGGGTACACGAAACGTAGCGTACATTGCATCTCAAGGTGGGTCTCCTCGTCACGCAAGGTTTTACCACGGGAGAATGATGATTCCGGATAAAGTCAAAAGAGACCAACCAGCGAGAACAGTGAGCTCCGTGCCACGCCGAAACCTCGGCACCAAAATTATATACTGGCCCCCGGGATTTTGCTCATTTGTTGAAACTAACCTTATATTTAATCAACTAACCTGGTTTATTAGCTTGCTCAAAAGGTGAGCAAATTTTAACATATCACCCACTTGTAAGGTGAAAACGAGTCAATAATAATGGCGTCCTGCAAAGTTGCTATCGCTACAAACTCTCTGGGCAAGTCGGCGGCTGGACATCACATCTTTCGCAAGCTTGAGGCAGCTAAAAGACATGGGTTTGATGGGGTTGAGGTGGCATTCGAGTGTATTGAGGCTCATGGAAAGCTATTTGCGGATAAACGAACCCGAGAAGGTCGCCTGCGCACCGCTACACGAGATATCTGCGACAAGGCCACTGCGCTTGGGCTTGCAATAGTTGCATTAAATCCATTTGGAGCTTATGATTCCCTCGTGGAACCCTCGGACGTTAAGTTGCGCCTACAGGAGGCAAAGCTATGGTGTGAGCTGTGTCAGATCATGCGATGTCCTATTCTGCAAGTAAGTAATCTTAACCACCCATCTGATATAAAACGCTGACAAAGAACTCTTTATTTCCCTGCCAAAGGTCCCATCATGCATCTATCCAATTGATGAGACCAAAACAACGTCTGATATCAATGTGGTAGCAGCAAATATGCGACAACTTGGTTTAATGGCACAAGAATACGATTTAATCATAGCGTATGAAGCGCCATCCTGGGGCATGCACATTAGCACCTGGCAACAGGTCCACGAAATTATCACCATAGTCAATCTTCCTAACGTGCGCCACTGCCTCGATACGTTTCATATCTCTTCCAAGGAGGCTGCAGACCCCTTTAACCACACCAGCCCGGTTCGACCTGACGGGGTCGAACGACTTCAGAAGAGCCTTGAAGAATTGAAAAGGACAGTCGATCCTAGTGCTATTGGATATGTACAGTTAAGTGATGCAACTGCAGCTGATATAGAGCAGAAAGGATATCCACTAGCAGACAAGAAACAACCACCGTTAATGACACTGTCAAGGAACTGTCGCATATTTCCATGTGAACCACAATATGGAGGTGTTTTGCCTGCGCTGGATGTGGCCAGGACAATTCTGAATGATATAGGATACAGAGGATGGGTGTCTATGGAGGTCTTTCATACAGATTTATGGGACAAGCGACCTACGTATGTTGACTCATGACCATTTTAAAATATATGGAGAAATGTAAAAGCCCTTAAACTAATACTTTGCGTTCCAGGTTGCCTGACGAATGGGCAAGAAGAGGAATGGCATCTTGGCGAGAAGTCCTCCTCAGATGTAGCCGACAGTCTAGGATGTAACGATATATCCTAAGTTAGGTTCTGGCTGGGAATGTCTCCTCCTAGTCCAAGGAACTCTCATCCCTCTCTAATCACGTATTGTAACGCCATTTGCGTCTCAGCAGAACTGAGTCAGATGGTCCTAATTTCAGCTGTGAATATATTAATAGCGCAGATATATGAATAATTAAAAAAGTCATGTCTTTCGATTGTTGCAAACCAGAAGAGAAGATAGAGTGAATGATGTTTACTCGATTTATCATTCCCCTCAAACTTTCCAATGCCCAATTCGTCATAACGCGGATTTTTGTAGAATTGGGTACAGGAGAATAATAAATTATAACTTAGAATAGTCAAAGAGAAGAGTAAACTGAATCAACAGAATGGAACCCTTGAGCAACGTAGCAGTGTTTAACCGCGACCGGGTTCCAGATTCACTTATGATTCTCTAGTTGTGGGATTTCGGAGCTCATTAAGCTTAAAGTCATAAAAAAAAGGATAGGGAAATTATACGAGCAACAGGCGCACAGTTACATATAATATTTCCGATTGCGAGATATAGGCCAGAGGATCAAGAACGCTATCGTGCATCAGTTAACGGATGAGGAATGTTATGAACCTATCAATGTGTTTTGGCGAATGGAGCCAAATGAAAGGAATACCGATTGGTCTTCAAGAGGTCATGGGAGCTGTATAGCACAATGATCACAGGATAATTTACACTTATTGTATATGTAAAGTATGGTGTGATTGTATTTCAAAGATATCTGATGGAGATATTATTCAATTTGCCACTGGACTTATTCCAACAAAGTCCGTTGTTCGTGTAAATTGTATGATAGAATTTGTCTTAGGACGGAAGGCTCAATAATACAATATAATCTGTCCAGTCAGCCCCTACAATTCAATCAACATAATTACGCTCATAACAGAGCTCCTTGCCTCTCATTAGGACCTTTTAGTTCCTGGTCGAGGATGGCTGCCTGGGCAGCCCATCTTCCAGTGATGAACGCGAGAGCTAACCCGCCGCCATATCTCCAGTTTGAAAATCCGCCAGCATCCACCCCAGATATGTATAGACCAGGTATGGTCCTTCCATCCACGGTGAGAGCACGAGCAGAAGTGTCGATTTTTAACCCACCGTATGGGAATGTGATGGTCGGTTGCACCTCGACTGCCCACAAGGGTGCATCTCGATCAACCAATTCTTTGTGTGGTTTCTTGATTCCTCCACCGATTGGGGCATCGAGTTGAAAAGCTCCTCTATTACTACTGTCAACGGCTTGATTATATTCGTACAGTGTTTTCTCTAGCGCCGCCGATGGCACTCCCCATTCCGCCATTTTGGACACTAGCTCGGAAACCGTTGAGGCGCTCACGACGTTTCCCCCCGCAGCTCGAGCTTGTTCAATTCGATCAACCGTGCCAGCGTTTGGGAAAGGACTGGATCCCGCATAACGTAGTCGTATGCTCTCGTTAAGAATCAAGTAACCCTTGCGACCAGGTTGTCTGGCGAGTTCTTGATTGTTGACTTCGTCACCCAGAGTTTCGTCGCAGAATCTTTTACCCCTTGAGTTCACCATAATGCTATCAACGGACTGAAACTGAGCTAACTGTAGGAACTGTGATGGATCAACATCTCGTTGGTGCAATGGAGATGGAAAAAGGTGTCCATAGAATGTTGACATGCCCCGACTTGTCCCAGTGCCGGCGCGCTGTGCAAGACGGAAACCATCACCCTTGCTGTACGGGTTGGTTCGAACGAATATGTCATCAGATCCAGGACCAATATACTGAGAGACCAGTTGGGGAGAGCCTGCAAAGCCCCCTGTCCCTATGATAACTGCCTTGGCCTTTATATTGACTATTGAATTATCTGATCCCCGGAGGATAGCACCTGTAACTCGAGAACCCTCAACGCCCGGCGACTCGCGAACTAATTCCACAGCGGTAGTATCCAACAGAATTTTTGATCTTGGATTGGAGCGAATAATTCTCTCGGACGTACTCAGCCATGCGTGTATGTCGATTGGGTAAGAATGCCCAATCGACATAATCGGCTCAAATCGTGGATTTACTGGAACTCCATTCTCCTTCATCCAACGTACCGCAGAAGGATATTCGGATAAAAACTTGGTTTGGAGATCTGGTTCACCCAACGGAATAGCCTTAAGAAAAGCTTGAATATCCTTTGGCGCCCAAAACATGCCCGCTGAATAACGAGCAGACCCACCTAAGTGCGGCCCTTTCTCGACGATTGTGCATCCGATACCACTCTGTGATGCCACAATACCTGCGGACAATCCGGACATGCCACCTCCGATAATAAGTACATCAGTGCTAATATTATTGGCCATCTTTGCTGGTGGGAGAAGATATTTTGGAATAGAGGTGAAGGGTGATGGTAAATCGAGATGGTAATTGAGGAGAGCTTCTGAGTTCTACTCAACTGAAATCTTTTTATTTCCAATTTGGACTACACCCTAGTAATAAGGTCACTCGGATCGAAGCGTCGGCCATATTATTATCGGAATTAGGGTATCGACAAACGTATAAATGTCATTGATCCGGATAGAGTATTATCCGAACAGCCATCAGGATCTACCTTTCTTACATATATTTTAACCTGAGGCCTCAACGGGAGCTCAGAACATCATGTATCCACCTAGTGGTAAATAGCTGAGGGATTCGTCGTCTGAACAACGATTCAAAATTTTAGATAAATTTCCGCTTGCCTCTACCAATCGACCTGGTAATTTCCAACTTGCCAACAGAACAATGTCAAGTCCAACCATTGATCTACACTCTCTCCCTGAAGGCTCCAGGCCCAACAGTGCCATCAGAAACAACGGCCCCAATCACCTTGCATTAGAGCGGTACAAATTGCGAGAGCTGGCGGAAGGATGGCCAATGTACCGGTAAACAAGCTCTCGTGGTGTGTTATCCTGTTTCTTGTGGTTTTCTAACTCTCAGGTTTAGTGACGCATGCGAATGGGAAAATCTCAAGTCCATATTCCACCCTAACGCCTATATATACACGACCTGGACAGGCCGTATGTCCTACGAGGAGTTCATCCGAGTATCACAGATTGGCATGGACAGCGGTGCTTTCATCATGCATCGCATCCACGGCTCAACAACAGATATCAATCCCACTGGTACTCGGGCCACTACGAAGATGAAAGCCACCATCACGCAACGATTCCTTATAGACGAATGTCAAGTTGATGCCGAAACCGACTGTCGGTTCTGTTTTTTCTGGGAGAAGGATACTAACACAGGGAACTGGGGGGCCCGCCTCGCACGGCACTGGTATGAAAAGGACAAGCTGATTCCCGTCGATCCGAGGAGAGTGCCACGGCTTGACGAGGAGAAACTCAAAACATATCCCAATGGCTATCGTTATCTAGCATATTGCCAGGAAGCAACAATGGGGGTAAAGGTCAAGATGGACATGCCGGGCCATCGGCGCGATAATGACAACGTGAATGGGCAAAAGCACGATCTATTGTACTGGCAGTGTAAGAAGTGGGTTGAAGGTGAAGAGATTGATATCTAATTGTAACTTTCCTATAGATCGCTATCATGGTAGTTCACTGTTCCTTACGAACGGAATGTCTACAAAGTTAAGGTAGTTGGCAGCAATGTATTATTTCAAGATATGTACCTACTGCTGGGTTCGAGAATTAGATTACACTATATTCCATGGCCTCCTTTCGGAAGGTGCAGAATGTGAAATAGATGGAACTCCCCACGATAAGCCAGTTTATACTCTGAAGTAAGTAAATATGATGGAAAGCGCAACAACTGAAGACAGCCTCTGTAAGCACAAATGAAGTTCATCTACTCACTTGTCTAAGCTCTATTCTTTGCCTGCATGAAAAGTCTGGTGTGTGGTGGTTCTACCGGCGATAACTACATCGTTGTAGATCATCTCGGTCCTTGGAAACGCAAGACCTGTTCTATTTCCCGCGTATTCAGCCAACTTTGTGGAGACCCCAAGTTCCATACAAATGACTGGCGATGATCCCCACCATCTTCGCTGAATAAGTGAAATCCAAGGATACGACTTCCCATAGAACAGGGACCACCTGTTTTGTCCTTAACAGAGTTATCCCTGTATTAACTATCGATTTAGGTGTAAAATTTCCACCAAGATACGAATTTTCTCTGCCAGACCGGTTTCTATGTCATTCTGCTCCGGAAGTCTAAAGCTATCAACTTTTATTCTCCCAGTGTCTAATACTACCTCCTGAATCTCCACTTGATCCATTTTAGTGTGGGTTCAAAATTATTGGCGTGGAGACACAGCAACGTATATGGATGGTCTGATGTGGAGGGATGAGCCCCGGACACGTCCTGGGAATTTAGTATCCGGTTTGTCTTTGACAAAGTCTTATCCGAGGTGACCCACGAGATGGTTATGCACTCCCCATGAACAAGCGACACCTTGCAATCCCGAGAAAGTATCCGGATTCCACATAGAGACTGCTTGCCACTGTTAACAAGCTACTGCTTGTGCACCGATCAAGCAAAAGATTATCCGAACGTTCGGGTTCCTAACAGAAATGGATTTTCATCTCTGAAAGATTGATAAAAGATAGTAGATTTCATATAAGTACCTACTACTACAAATCCTTCTCTCTTCATATCACTTTCTCATACCGGTTCCCTTTTTAATACAGAATTTGAATTCCAACCCCTATAAATTTGTTGAGCAACGCAAAATGGCCCCTAATAAGCTACTTGAAAACAAAGTTGCGATCATCACCGGGGCGGGTAGCGGTGCGTTTGGAACCAGTATGAAAAGTCTGAATGATACCCTAACAATCGAGGTCGTAAATATTTAGGATTTGGAGAGGGAGTTGCTAAGCTGTTTGCTGAAGAAGGTGCTAAGGTCCTCATTGCTGATATTAACGAGAAGGGAGGCGAAAGGTTAGTGGAGATTTGTGAATATTAAATTTCCAACCTGAATAATATTCCTCACAAGTGTTTCCCAGGGTCGCATCCGAAATTGCAGCTTCTGGTGGGCGGGTAGCGTTTGTTAAAGCCAACGTCACAGTTGCAGAGGACTGGAAAAAAATACTGGAGGTGGCCAAAACCCATTTAGGTGGAGCCGACATTCTTGTCAACAATGCTGGCTGGACTTACCGGCTGAAAGATTCTCTGGAGGTCACAACAGCGGAATATGATCGTAAGAATATATACAGCCTCAGGACAAACTTGAAGGGTTCACCATCATTTTAGGCTTATTCGACATCAACGTCAAAGCTATTTTCCACTCTGTCAATACTTTTATACCTTCTTTCCTTGAACAAGGTAGCGGTAATATAATCAATATCGGCTCTTGTATTACAGCTAAAGCAGCACCCGGCCTTCTTTGGTACGGTGCTACCAAGAGTGCAGTGGATTACGTTACTCGTGGCCTTGCGGCAGAATATTCATCTAAAGGCATCCGCGTAAACGGCATCTCTCCCTCGCTGGGGGACACAGCACTAATTGGTGAATTTCTCGGAAGTGCACCGACAGCTGAGATGAAGAAATTTAGGTCAAGTGAGGCGCCATTGAATCGATTGTGTACTCCTTTGGATATTGCAAAAGCAGCACTCTATTTTGCGTCGCCTTACTTCAATGATTTTCAAACGTATGTTTCCCATACTCATAATATCTAGTGCCTCATCAAATAACTTGAGGGTTCATAGTGGCATTCTACTTAGGGTTGACGGCGGCAATTATGTAAGAAGACAGAGCTCTCTCGAAGGAATATTATTAATGAGTAATATAGGTCTAATGCAAAGTCGTGTAAAAAGTTTTCGGTCCTCCGATCTGACTATATCTTCTGGAGTTGCGAATACTAAAGATGGCAAGTGGCGACGCAAAACGGTTCTCAGTACTACGCTATATGGATGAATAACAAGATCTTTCGCACACTACGAAAGCATATCAGTGTAAAAAGCACCAACACAAGAAAATAGAAACTAGGAACCATACATCATCTATGCCATTCAAATGTTAACCTAAAACTAGTCGTGATTCCGCACTTTTCCAGCACGCAGCGGTATCAGCTGCCTCAGCCCATAGCAACAAATCAGATAAAAGGTAATTACTGGAATCTCGTAAAGTAACAGAGCCTGATATCTTGGTAACAATGTTCAGTGATATGCAAACACACAATAGTCTACCTCTAGGAAGTGTCAATTGAGGGGCGTTGATCAGGTTGGTTACCCTATCTAGGAGATAAAGAGAGGTAATACGGGTGGCCTGAACTCGATTTGCTATAGTTGAGCACGTAGTCGTGTATTGATTAGTTCAATTCTGTTATATTTATACTTATTCTGCGATGGGTGTCTGCAACTCTGCAAAAGAGAAATATTTTGTTTTAGTTTATTTGTAGGAAGTGCGCGCTGGACCTGGAGAAGACACTTCCGATTCAAAATCAGCAACCCAAGATGTAAACACATGATTTAATTATGTTAACAGCGCGAGAATATTAAGTTAAAACTTGGACTTCAGATCTGAAGACTGCTCTTGTGAGCCAAAACAACCATACCCACAACTATGAATTGCCCTTTCATAACGATGTGAGAAGGATTCTTTCTAGCTGTTTCGATGCCAGAACACATGGTATCATCTATCAGTGGGAAAAAAAAGCTCCAAAAAGATTTCACCACCTATTGCATCGCTGGATACGCCGATGACAGTTATTTGGACTTAATTCATATATAGCAACAGAGGCTTTGTTCCGGGTCCTAACACAGCTGATGGAGGCCAACCGAAAGAAGCAAATAAGTAGTCGGAATCATAATTTTGATCAAGATTCTCTATCCGACACCAACTATTTAAAGTCAAACAAAACCTTACATCGGGTATATCTTTTCTGAAGTATACTCACACCCACGAACGAGGAGGAGACTATTACGACGTGCGTCAATATGTATAACCGGCCGGTAACTTGGACATCGGTTAAATCCGTATCCCAATTATCTATAAATGAGACATTCCTTCCGAAACGCCGGTAGTGTTGTAGTTCTGTAGGCCAGTTAAACAGTGTTATTGTTAGGACCTAAAATCAGCTCATAGATCCCTAAGCCAAAATGTCATCATATGAAACCCGTCTATTCATCAATGGCAAGCTGGTAAACTCCCAGCAAGGGAAGACTTTCGATCTGTTGGTAAGAAACATTCTTTGAATTATAATCAGAAGAATTTTCCCTTTGTAACCAAATCACCGCAGAGCCCGATTGACAATAGTCGCGTCGCTAAAGTTCCCATTGCCACTGAGGGCGACGTTGATGCTGCTGTTGAGGCAGCAGAGAAGGCTCAGCCGTTCTGGGCTGCTCTTCCTGCCTATGCTCGAGCAGACGCGCTTCGAAGATTTTCTCAACTTCTTGTGCAGAATGCCTCAAAACTAGCTGAGGTGTGTCAGGCTGATTTCCATTCAATTAAATCATATTTAGCTCTGACAGTCAATAATTAGCTGGATGCCATCTGCATGGGAAGACCAATAAATGCTCACCAGGAGGATGTCGAGGAGGCTAGGAGAGCCATCAACTACTTCGCTGGTTTGGTAGAGCTTGCATACGGTGAATCTTCTCTCGATTACTCGGATCATGTCAATTTATCACTTCGACAACCGTTTGGAGTCGTTGCATCCATTGTCCCTTGGAACTTTCCAGTTCTTCTGGTAAATTTATTAATGTCATAAACCCCTGATATAACCTGGTAACTGATACCTATCTATTAGTTTTGCCTTGAGTTTGGCCCGGCCTGTGGTGCAGGTAACGCTTTAATTCTGAAGGTAAATGCATTTTCTGTCACATGCGAATGATAAGCTAATGCATATTCTAGACATCTGAGAAATCACCCCTCAGTGTACGTAAAGGGTCTCATAACTCAAGAATTGCTTTCAGACAATATCGATTCCGAAGGAGATTAGGCATTTTATTGACTTCTATCTTGCAGGGAATTTTGCTCGCCCAGCTTGCAACGCAAGCAGGCTTCCCTCCCGGGATCATCAACGTAGTTTCTGGAGCAGGATATACGGGAGAATTACTTGCATCACATATGAAAATTCGGTGAGAACCACCATGCCTAAGTATATCCTACCATTGATTGTAAAACCTTTTCTAATGCGACTGTATGGTGTTTAGAAAGATTAGTTTAACGGGATCAGCTAGAGCTGGTCGAGCAGTCTTGCAGGCAGCCGCTCGATCTAACTTGAAAAACGTTGCTCTGGAACTCGGTGGCAAATCGCCTCTTATCGTCTTCTTAGATGCTGACCTGGAAGCTGCGGCCAAGCTATCATCCAGATCCATTACAATAAGTGAGTTTGCCACCGCTAAGAATTGCTCCGAATCTTTTCGTCTAATTGATCTAGACGCCGGTCAGATTTGCACAGCATCCTCAAGGGTCTATGTCCAAAAGCCAGTTGCCAATACCTTCAAAAGCCTTCTCCAGGCTGAGTTCAAAGCGCTTAAGCTCGGAAGCCCAATGGATAAGTCAACCGGGCTTGGCCCCCAGGCTGATGCCACCCAGTCTGCAACCGTTGCACGCTATCTTGACATTGGAAATCGAGATGGGGATGCGTTGATAGGAGGAAAGAGAGCTAGCGTTGGGCCCAATTTTATTGAACCTACCATATTTACTAATATCCCCGATAAGAGTCAGATCAATACCGAAGAGGTATTCGGGCCGGTGCTGGTGGTGCATGAATTTGAGACTGAAGCGGAAGTTATCAGACGCGCGAATGACACTGAATGTATGTCCTATTACTACCGAAAGCCGTCTTCTCACCGTATCCTATTCCGTTTATATATGGCTGACTGGAACATATAGATGGTTTGTACGCCTCTGTATTTAGTTTGGACATCAATCGCGCACTTAGAGTTGCTCGTGCACTGGAAGCTGGAAGTGTCGGCGTGAACACTACGTCACCAGACGGATCGTACAACATGCCCTTTGGAGGCTATAAGACATCAGGAATTGGTCGTCAAAAGGGAAGCAACGCTGTTAAATCATGGCTCGAGGAAAAGTCCGTATATATTAAACATGCATGATTATAGATTGCTTAGTTGAACTTGGCAGGGGCGTGATCAAGTCAAGAATGATATATCTTCCTCACTTAGACCGTCAAGACGCAGTTATCAAATGAGTGATGCCGAAGCATAGAGAAAATATACTCAATACAAATATATCAGAACCTGAAAGGTTGCCATATTTAGGTGTACTGTACAACATGCAGTAAATGATGCCGTAGCTCATATGTGTTGGTTGACGGTATACCCAAGTCCCGTTTAATGACTTAATTACAACTCTTTCAATTTGAATAGTTCTATAGACTAGTATTTTAGTTTTGCTCTGTTATTCTCCCAATCGTCTCGTAAGCCGATCATTACAGAGCTACATTTGGCTGCCATTCGATCATGTCGCGAGATAACAAGTTGTAATATCCAACGCATTATTAATTCAACTTGTTGTCATGATCATGTGGCCAACAGAAGTCTCGTTACCTTCTAGCGGATAAAACTTTAGGAAGAAAGGTGTCTCCTAAGCTCAAAAATCAAGCTTCGTCCTTGTGCGGGACTCAACCGGGTAGCGGTATGAGATATTTTCACCGATCGGATAAGCCTCTATCCAGCCCACCATCGATCCTGCGTAGCATTAACCCAACTATCGATCGTACCACGAAGACAAAATTGACAGGTAGATTTTGGTAATTGTGAGAGCATGAAGTAGACAGACTTCGTATTGTTATTTCTCGCCACGATTAAGAAGCTTGTAGGCAGCTCCAAAGTTCATCATATTACAATGGGAGTTAAGGGGAATATTTAATAAATGGAGTTTATATTGTATAATATGAAGGCCTTTTAATATTATAGATTCATATAGCTTTATCTCTTGCTTGCGAAACTGTTTGGATTCTTCAATTTTAGTGATTAATTTTGCACCGGAATTGTCAGGCTCTCTCCTATTTTTAGCTGACATGAAATAGATATTAGTTCCGTGAGATAGGTCCTGCAATTGGTCAATTGTGTAATCACTAAATATGAGACAACTGATTTCAACCCTCTCTTACACTAGTACTCTTGGGCCGGATACAAAAGCTCAAATAGAAATTTCGCATTACAGTTTATGCGCACCTCATTTCCCATGCCCGAGAGTAACTCGCCTTTATTTTAGCGAGAAAACAACTAGGCCAAACGGCAGAATCATGTGTCTCAATTTTCATCTCCACGCATTTCCCGCACTATAGATGGATGCTCCTCTGCCGCAACGCTTTTAAAATGCGAGAAATCGTCGGTTTCGGAATATGTGTAGGCTCTGCCCAGAAACATGGCAACTCTTGCACCGCTTGGACCAGCTTCTTTAGCCCTGCCATGCCTCTCTGGGCATGAATTCTGGGTATATCATCCCCAGGTGCAGAAAGAGAATGATTAAACACTTCAAGGCATAACGGTCCTTGGTATCCCGTAGCAATCAGCGCAGCTACAACCAATTCCACCGGCATGTAGCCACCATGTGTCAGCTCCAAAGGGTAGAGTCGATGGCCTCTTGACCATGTCAAAAGACTTGGAGTTTGTGAATCGGCTAGTTTCGAAAAGATATGTGGATTAACTAGCTCTGCATCCCCGCATTGGACATAAAATATCTTCTCTGCCGGTACCGTCGCGACCATACTCGCCAACGAAGCACATAATACTTCGATTGACTCCTCGATCGTTGAATAGAACCGCCCATGAGCTTCCGGGTTCACAATGTCCGCATACTCCACACCAAGAACATGGAACGTATCTATTACAAGACCAACATTAGGTCGGTTTGCAAAGCGAACTGCTTCCCAGGTAGATGCCCATGTGTTCCTCCTAGCCCAAGATATGCCTTCATATCCAATTCTCAACAGTGGCCCACCATCCATACGTGAATATGCTGCCGCCATGTCACCCAGCTCAGCTAGGTCCCTAGCAACCATGTGTAGGTCAGACGTAATACTATTGTTTGGGCGAACATTAGCACATATGTATACGAGATCGGTGTCGAATGCTCTCATGAATGGAAACCTCTTCGCGACTAAATCAAACGCCATCCGACGCTCGACAGGATCTTTTAGGCCCTCAATTTCTCGCAATGGTTGTGTGCAGACGATGGACATTCCAAGAGATTTTACCAAATCTCCCAATTTCCTTGCAAGGCGCAAGTTCTCATCTGTGGCCTCCCAGAGTTTGTCGCGAGGTAGCCCATGTCCTTCCAGGTAACCGGCCCAACAATCGTCGAAGAGGTCGATCCATCGATATCCTGCGTTTGCTGCTGCCTCCAACCGTGGTGCTAATCGATGATATTTGCAGACTCCTAAGGACACAGAGGCAATGCCAAAGTCATTTTTGATTGATTGAGGCGGCCACGGAATCGACATGACGGTGACCCACGTTGTTTGGTCGCTTTGTTGTTACGAGCTATTGAAAAAGTGATTTTATCAATATTTTCTCTCAGCCCCATAAACTCTGAGGCTGCCATTTGCACCCAGATATAGCAACGCTTTAATGCGTCGTAATATTGTGCTATGGTATATTTGTAGTGGTCGAGACAACTCTTCTTATTATGCACATCTTGCCAGCAGAATGACTTTATCCGCGGATAACCATTCTTCCTGTAAACCACTTATCCCGAGCCTTGTCTCCTAATTTTCCCTTCCGAACACTGGATAACAAGTCAAGTTAAACCCATGGGTTGGGATATTCTAAACCCCCTATTGGTACTACTCAAATGATGATATGGGAAAAGCCATGATAAAAATATTATAAAGGTGTGTGGAAGGTCATGTGATAAAAGCAAAAGAGGGAACCAATGTATTGTCTTAGGGTATGAATATAACACAATTCATGGGGAAGATTCTTCGATGGATAGATTTAAAAACCTGAACTTTTCAGGGCGGTTGAATTTTGAATAGATACTACAGCTGACTTGGGCTTTGACCGAGATATCAAAGTTTGCAGCTGGGGTCCGTTCCGACAGGAATGGAAACAGGCAATCCATCCTTATCACTCAAGGCTTTCAAGACTGCTTCACAGACCCTTACTGCAGCTAATCCATCTTCTCCAGAGCATCTGGGCTCCTCTTCACCTTTAACAACTCTTGCCAGATGTTCTATCTGATATTGGTAGGGAATTCCATCTGCAACCTCCAAAAGCTTTCTTTTCATTGGGACATACCACCCGAGCTCAACCCCTTTCTTCAGAGCTTCTTCCTTCTGATACTTCCAAAGACCACAATCTGGTGTAGTCACAGATCCATCAGTGCCAAATATTCGAATCGTATCTATCGGCATCGGAGCCTGAGCAAAGGACGGATTTTCACCGCTAGCGGACTCCCAGGAATAGGGACTAGCGACGTTGTCGCTAATAATAAAAGTCCCGACGGCACCGTTCGCAAATTGAAGCATTATGGCAGCGCCTTCCTCGACCTGATCTTCCGGATCCACATTCCAATGAAACCTTCTATTTGGCGTCTGAATTGCCCAAACCCGAGTAACTCGAGAGCCCATCAGGTAGTGGAGAACATCAATCTCGTGTACGAAATTTGACCAGATCGGCCCGCCCCCGAGTTCTCGCGATGTGCGCCACTTCGAGACTTGGTAATAGCTGTCATTCTTTTTGGTCGTCCATTGGCTAGATATGGCAGTTATAGTACCCAATTGCCCAGATGTGATGGCATTTTGAGTCGCTGCCAGTGCAGGGTGAAAGCGACGGTGATGACCAGTTAGGATTTTACAGCCCTTCTCATTTGCAAGTTTGAGGAGCTCGCCAGCGGAGATTGAATCCGTTGCCAGCGGCTTTTCCACCAGAATCGCTTTCGGAGATGCTAAAAGAATGACATCTCTTGCAATTGACACATGTAAGCCAGATGGCACACAGATAATGTATGTGTCTGGATGTGGGCTGCCTGAGGAGAGGAGTGCTCCCACAGATTCAAAATGAGGAACACCATATTTGGCAGCCAGATTTTGACCTGGGGCAAATGGATCGATAATAGAAACAAGTTCACATGTGGGAGATAACCGTAAACATTCACCATGCGTTGGGGCAATGGAGCCTCCTCCAACGAGAGCGACCTTGACTTTTTGACCGTTCATAGTGGTTGTATTGTGTATGCTCGTCGCAACAAGCGATCACGGCAATAAATGCGATCTATAAAAGTTTCTCGTTATTCACATCTTCACAAATTAGACAAACGTTAAGCGGCTGTATGAGTGCTGGTAAGATCCCTCTTGCGAGAAAGACTTTACCCGTCCGGCTTTTGAAAAAGGACCGACGGAAAAGAAGTATCTGGTACCGACCCCCCATAATCCCGGTTCCGAGGTCTCCCTAGATACCCCCTTATTTCTTTTTATTTCATCATTGATCTTTACCGGTTGAAATGTTTAATAATTGCGGAGGTTCTAAGCCAGCACTGGTTTCCGCAGAGTCCGGTGTAGAGCTATGTTATTGTATCCTACCTTACGGAGTATCTCTTCCATGGCAAGTGATATACTGGACGTAGTCGGTGCGGGTGGCGGTGATTCAGCACTGGGCGGTATCTATACTGCAGACTTTCTGCCATGTTCAGCAAGTTGTAAATATGTCAATTGATTGAACGGCTAGGTTTAGCTTCTGAAGCTGGTAGAAATTTCGCGGCAATATATTGTGTAAGACATCCTTGCTAAAATAGTATAATTACAGCCTGAATGGCAGATGTGGAGATATAAGCCATATTGAGTAAAGAATGAAGAAGTGGAGGAAACTGGCAGAATGTCTTCCGACAAGTTTATGCTCCATAAAATATTACTGCGAAAGATCCGTCGCAAAGACAGGACATGGGGTGTTACATGAAAGTCATGATGTCAACTCAAAGATTCGGTGCCAAATCAAGGTTGAATGGAAACGCATCCTGCTCGGTTTCAACGTTAAACCCATCAATGTCAATCGAGACATCAAACATGGTGTTCATAATGGCACCTAAATTGTTATCACCATGCATGTCTAAGCCCCAGTTTTGCGTCTGCGGGTACGAGTTGTGCACATCTTCTTGTCCTCGCGAACGGCCTTCGCGAAGTACTTCATGCCTCGAGCCTAAATTTTCGAAGAGCTTCATGATCCACCAGGACGGGTCCCAGTTATGTCGAACGATATGCCAAATCATCTGACACGCATTGAGAGCCATCTGGCCATTACTGGCATTTGTTGAGTCTGGATCTAAAGTCTGCGAGAAGAATACAGTTTCCGCCAAAAACAGACCATGGAAAGCTTCGTGTGGTAACAGCAATATTGTCGAGTTGGTGACCATGATGCACATAATCGTTGATATTTGTTGCGCAGCCTTCTCACAGATGTTGTTGATTGTATCATCCACGGGTGTAGAATTAGGCCGTTGCATGGCTGATCTGAAGCTGGAGCTGAAGTATAATAATATCAGATTGTGATTACATGCAAGGAGGAGGCACGACTGGAGAAATCCAAGTCTGGTGTCGCCGTCCCTCCATTTCAACTCTTCGGGTAAAGCTTCCCGCCAGCATCTTAACTCATGGTGTAGCTGTTCTTGATCATTATGGACGTCCAGACGCCTTCGTTTGGAAAGAATGATTTTCCGTAAAATGATAGAGACTTTAACAGTTTCTACCTGATAAAGGCTAAACGTACGAGCCAGTGGGTGATTGGCGATTACCATAGATTCCGTCTCGGACGCAAAGTCATTAGGTACAAGGACTTCAACATCGGCCAAGTCAATATTGATGCGCGATTGACGGCCCGAAAATCCTGACCCGCAAGTATCGCGCACAAACAGAGTCCACCATAAAATTTTCAAGAAGCTTTTGTACTCGGGATCAAGATCCACGTTAGCCATAGACCTGTGTATGCCGAGAGACTCGGCAATCGTCACTCCCAGCCCGATCCAGCTTGCATAATTCCAGTAGTGGTTGTGCCCACCTCCCCAGAGACTCAAGAGAATAGCACTCTGAAGGACAACTATCTTCTCGGTATAATATCCCACATCGAAGATAGCTTTGGCCTTTTTGTAGTAAAATAAACGCGCATGCTTTCTATTAGCAAATCCAGCACGATTCAAGAGCTCTTCACGGCAATACGTTGCCGCAGCGAAGCACACAGCATGTAGCAGCATCCACGGCAGGTTTTTCGATCTGTACTGTTCGATGAAGTTATCACGCCTCACCACCGGGTATAATGGGTACACGTCGTTCAGAAATGTATCCATTAGGTCGTCTAAGAGCTCGTAATCAGGGTATGTGAAACAACCTTTTGCTGTGAGGTAGGATATATCTTCTGAGGCAAGCTGTATACGGTTAAGAGATCCAGGCCATCCATCCGCTGACGAGGTACCAGGTCTAGAGGGGCTGACATGGTGAAGCAGAGGTTGTGTGTTCTTGTTCTGTGGTTGGAGGATCACAGAGATGGGGAAAGACTCGTCAAGATAGGTGATTGAGTATCCTTTGTTAACTGCTTCGAGGGACTCTCCTTTTTTGGTCAAAAAGCGGTCAAGAACAGACGCCCATGAGTTCTCGGGGTCAGGAGAGAGTGTGGTAGTGGACAGACATGTCACCGGTGAGCCTGAGTGCAGCCTTGAAGGGGATGTATTCGTGCTTGTTTGTGGTGGCCCAGTTATGAGATTTGGTGCATCACTGGTGCCACCTATTTCCGAATCTCGCAAATTGCTCGATCTCCTCCTTTCCACACGTACTGAGTCCGAAAATTGCCGCAGAGACGGTGTATCCTGGGTGACCGATGAGGCCAAAAATTCTCCGCAGGATANCGGGGCGTATTGTTGTAGCAGATGGCCTGGGAGATGAGCGGGCATTGTCCGTGGTGGGACTTGTTTCCTGGCGTTGTTGTTGTGGTCTGTTGTGTCCATTCAAACCTGATGGGTCGTCTGATATGTTATGCTCGTTTGTGTTTGCAGTCTCTTTGTTTGCTCTCTTGCGGGGATATGTGCCTCTCCTTGATTCGGTCAAGCGGCAGTCAGCGTTCCCAGTCTGACTGCATCTTGTGCATGGAAAGCCTCTCTTCAAAGCGTCGCACCTCACTCGTTTCTGTTGACAGCGGTGGCAAGCTTGTGCAGCGCGAATACGCCCTACTGGGCCGGCCGCAACTGCAGGTGAGGGCATGTTTTGACTGATGTGTTGTTCGTGTAGAAGGACGAAGGTTCCAAGATCTCCTGCTCCCTGCAGCAAGAAGAGTAGTGCGTCCAGCTGGAGGTGAGCTGCTTAGTAAAGAACTTGTTGATTGCTCAATGCTGAAGGGTGATAAGGAGAGCTGTGAGTCTCCACGATGCAGCAAAAAGGCGGGGACCCCCGCAACTGCCCTGTCTACACCTCTGCTCCCCCTGGGGGTAGAGGCTTTCCTCCAAGCCCAGGGCCTACCCGGTCTACCAATAGTTGGTCTTAATTTTCATTTATGGTACGTGCAATCGCACCTTCGAATCAACGTTGGATCAGGTGTGCTCGCCATGCGGTGTGGGGCGTGTGGGGATTTCATCACACAATACTGGTAAAAGCTTAGTGTTGCATCTCAGATTGCCTCAGCGTGTTCCTGACCTAGGGGCGAACGCGACTAAATTCTGGCGTGCGCTCCCACGAATGGTTACATTATGCCGCTTCCGAAGTTTACCCATCTACCAAGTCTTAGTCCGTTTAGCTGCAGCTTACTGAGAAGCCATCGCGATTATTATTAGCTGATCTACCGTACTTAGATTAACAACCCCGTCATCCTGTACGCCACGCACATTGCTCAAATTTGGAATAATAAGCTGGCGAGGTCTTATTGATTCTATAGTCCATTCCGACGGTGGTTGGAATAATCTCAAGCTCAGAGCAACAGGATGTTGCTTTGGACTGAGGCTCCTTGTATCGCGTGGTTCTGTCTCCTCACTGCAGCAAAGCGCATCCGGGAAGCGGAGCGGGCGTTAGTAAAGGCAGATGTGACGGAGGAGCGAAGTCATTCGCTCCACACTTACCCCAAGCGTGCTGCGCCACATCCGATACAATTACCGTATTATTGCCAGCAGCGACCCATGCCGCCCCTCCTCTTCTTTGCGGGTGGGGGTATCATAAGTTGATCCGCATGCTTTAAAAAGAGGAAGGCCCTGGCTAAATCCACACGACCACCTGGCAAAATCCACACGCAAACGCCGATACCGGATATACACGGACTACCTTATTACATACAAATTAGTAAAGAACCACTTTATCTATGATAAACCGCGTTTTCGCGTCTATAACGCGTATGTATTACGGGTTTTACCACCACTTTTTTGTTATATTTCCTACTACTGTTACTACTACAATTTGACGTTCAATTCAAGCTGTTTTTGTAGCAATAATTACTCGAGCACCTTTACAGTATGGTCCTGCACTTTCTGAAGCTGTTTATGATGATTTTAACATTTTTTTTGCTATTATTCAAGCACATACTCGTGAGAATAGATATGTTTTTTGTATTCGAAATTCAAAACTACATCGAATCATATATGAGTATAACTGTACTAGCAAATATAACCCTAAAAATAAAAAGTTTATTGTACATCTAAATAAATAACACAATAGTTCATCCAAAAAATATAGTTGTGAAATAAGAGTAATAGTATCAAAAGATACTATATCAGAGTCTTAGTCACTTGAGGTTTNTGAATACTTTATATAACCACACAACTTCTACAGCTCCTGTAACTCATATAACTTATAGAATTACTTTATTAAATCAAATTATTCGTAATTGTATAATATCCTTTTGGAAATCAGGAATTAACAATTCACAAATATTAAATGATTTAAATATAACTTTTCTACAAGTTCATTTAACAAGGACTAATATCAAAAATATCATTTAATTTATATATAATAAACAACTGAGTAGAAAAGTACTAATTCAATAGTTATTATAAGTATATAATCAACAGTTTCAGTTTTCTTAAATACTAATAAAACAAGTATAAACTCGAAGAATATAACTTTAATCTAATATATAAAATCAATTTAAGTAATAATTTTATTCAACTGTTATTTATCTATCTAATCTCATTTGATTTTTATAAATAAAATCCTGATATTTTGTTTATAAATTATATTTACAAAACTAATCGATTTAACATATCTTTACTTAATATATATGCTATTATTGGAGGAAATAAAATATTTCAAATTAATATAGTTTTTTTGTTAGAAAAAACAAAGAAATTATATAAATAAGTTTTTACCGAATTCCAAAAGATAATGCATAAATATCAGATTCAACAGTTATTTTTTATAATAATTGATAAGGAATTAACTTTAATAAAAACTATAAATATATCGTTTCTTAGTTCCAAATATTTCCTTTGTCGATAATATATAAATATGAATATTTTAACTAAAACCAAACAATATTTCCCTAGTTTAACTAAAAGAATTAATAGTATATGAAAACGAAACTTTGGTTTCGACGAATTCCTAAAAACTTATATAGAAATATTCAATTCTAATAGTCAAACTATATATATTAAAAATCTTGCAAAATTTCAAAAGTTCAATTACACTACTGTAAATTACATTATAAATATTTAGCTGATTTTATAAAAAGAAAAACTAGTATAATATTAGATAAATCAATAACTTTATTTTGGTGTTTTAGTTATATCTCCAATTGAAAACTGTTATAATATTCTTAAACAATATTTACAACGTTTAAATAAAAATCTTACAAGTATTTTCAACTGTATAAAGCTATTTTAAACTATTCAACAGCGAAAAATTCTCTAAACTATAACTCAAAATCAAGTATAACTAAAGTACAGTATTAATATTTCTATATTCACTGGTTTACTTGATCAAATCCATAGATATATGTTATAAAAGCTCTTTTAAAAAATATACAAATTACTTAAGGTAAGAACTCCAAATCCTAAATGTAAATATACTATTTAAAAAATTATAGGTTTTTTTTGTTTCTATATAATTTAAGAAAAAATCAAAGACGGAGGTGTTATTCGGGTTCAAAATCTATATCTACATTAGCTATATTATAAGTCAGCTAAATTAAACCAAGAATCTTCACTACTTAAAGTTCTGAATCTAGTTGTTATATATTATAAAAACAAACCAAAAAATGCTTTAGAACAAGGTAAAAAACAGACTGAATTTAATATTAAACGCTTATTTTCAGTTTTTGAATTGTTTCCTAATACAGCTCCTCTAACTGTAGATTTAACGCTAATACTTAAAGAACAACTATATATTATAAAACTGTTAATTACTCAAATAAAAATTATATATTTTGAACAAAGTTATACTAATAATTATAAACCTAAAACAGCTCGCGAAAGAAGTTATATGAACACGATTTTATTGTTGTACAAAGACGATTCTATAGAGTTGCTAGTTAACTTAGCTGATAAAGTAATGTTATAAGAGACCTAAGATTATATTGAAGTTGAGGTTCCAGATATACTAATTTAAGTAATGGTAGTAGTATTGTAAGATAGATAGATTTCATTACTTCTACATAAGTAACAGTACTAATCTGACTGTGAATTAATGTACCTTATATGCCTGAGGTTTGTCCGGTATCGGCGTTTGCGTGTGGATTTTGCCAGGTGGTCGTGTGGATTTAGCCAGGGCCAAAGAGGAACTCCAACCAGTCTCTACTGAAAATTGCTGTGTTTCTCGGAGGACGCCCTGCTCGACGAGCCCAAAGTGGTGCAATGTCATCAGAGTGGAGCGATTGGACATGGGACGAGGAAGGATATCGCTGNGTGGACAACGCGAGAGATAGAAGATGGTAAGGAGTTTGAGGTCCATGCTCCTTCACAAATAATTATACTTGTTAGGTAAATAAGAGTATGACTTTCGGTATCCTGAAACTCCAAGGACTGCAAGAACCGTTGATCCTCTGCAGGAAACCCCTACAATACAGGATACTGCCGATTTGAACATCAATAACGAGGAGGCAGCAACCCAAAGTACTGGTAAATCAAAGAGCCTCCCTATCCGCTGTAATGCAACTAGAGCCTGATATGCTTTACAAATCCTTAGAACAATATGGTCGTCAAACTCTTCCACCGTCTGATCGAGGTAACTTATATTACAGATGACTGGCTACCATATTCATGGTCTTATTTTAACATTATTCTTGTCTAGATTATCGAATACATCCTAGCTCCGATTTCCGAATTGGAAAGGTATATCCATACCCAAATATATCCGCTTATATCCCCGTATTTTACATCTGCTCACTTAATACAGGTATTCAAAGTCAACTGGAACGAACTTAGAGGTAGGGTTGCCGAGGAAACCATTCAATCATATATTTCTGTTCGTCGATTTATAGTCATTGATGACCGACTACCTCGTTGTAGCAAATGTCTGTAAGTTTTAACTGAAAAGCAGCATAGAATAAAATATATATATTCTAATCTAAGAGTTATAGACCTATTTTAACCTACTCCGGTTTGGCAACAAAGCCGGGAGTGAAACCTGAGCTACACTGTATGGTGTACTCAGGAGATAAACCCCCGCCACGTTTAGATGGTGAAAGCAATGAACTCTTGAAGCCTCCAATCAAAATCGAGATGAGAAGTTCGAGACATAAACTAGATCGGAGATCTAGATTAAATTTGTCAAATGTGTATACTGTGGAACATAATATTAAGGTGTGTTTCATAGGAGAAGTGCACAAAAATTATATTGGCCGACTGTTGCGATCGTACAACCTTGTTAATCTTCCTCTTATACAAAATTCTGCATCTGAGAGTTATGTTTCGCACTCAGCCACTGTAACAACTGACACAGCAGGGAATCTCGAGGATGACGAGTATGATGAGGTTGTTATTTCTAATGAAAAAAGCGGAATTCACTATCGTGAAGATAGAGACAATGTGCATTACGGAAATCATTATAATAAGGACAAAGCACTACATGGTGAGAATGATCATAGTGTTTTCAGCAAAGGAAAGGGAAAGCTTTGTGGGGAGAAAAGTCAGAATGATGGAGGGAGAGACTACCGGTACGCAAAAGAAACAACGAATGTTATGGAAGAAGTAGGTCTTTATGTCCATGCTGATTTCCAAATTACAGACATTCTAATACGCCTAAGAATCAACAGAATCAAGGTGATGCTGTGCTGCTTAACTTTCTGGGTAATCTTCGAGATATCTCAGAGCCTGATGGAGCTGAGACCTTGCCGTTACATGACAAAGAAGTCTCTCCACCGAACACGGAAGTGACGCTGGAAAAGACGGATCTGACACAAACCAGTGAGCTGCCCAAAGTTTCTGCACGGCTTCGCGATTCTGGAGGGAGAAGCTCTCATGATCACTACATGTCAAAGTTGGAAAAACTGGACCATATAGATAATTTTGACCATGGCCAAGACAATATGACCAAGGTGGAGCAGAAGAACACTGAGATTCTCCTCAAACTAGACGATGAATTCGCTAGTAGGAGTTCATCTCCTGACCGAAGTGACATTGAAAGCATATTTTCTATGCGATCTAGCCTGTCATCCCAATCCTCTCAGAGCGGTCCTTTTTGACACTTATTTCTGAATTAGCAAAGTTACTCCTCAATAATAAGGAGGTGAAGGACCTTTCTTTATCTGCTATCTCAAAAGTTGGTCCAGATAGATTCCAGAGAAACTTCTCCCGTCTGTTGAAAATCTATAGTCAAAGGTTGAAAGCCGAAACCTCTAATAAACTACAACATCAGTCAGCAAGCTTTACAGGTGGTTATGCACCGCAAACAGCAGCCGAGATGGCAAGATTGCTATACTATAAAGGCATTGTGAAACAAGGCATTACTATCCGATCTAATGAAAGTACTGTAGCATCGACTAACGACGAAGATGAGATATCTGTTTGGAGCGATTCGGACTAATAAGAAAGTTTAGATGATAACTTTCTCTCTGACTTCAACGAAGTCAAAGAATTCATGGTCTCAGCAAAGGCATTCTCGAATTTACGTCAAGACTTTCGAAGATGGCTTAGGCTTGACAAGGAAAAGACAAACGAGTATATATTTGAGAGTGGTGAACTCATGCAAAACCCGACCTCTCAACGAGAGCTTGAAATTGTTCCGATTCAGGAGAATCTGCCAAAGTTGCAAGACTCTGAACAACCGCTTGAACCGGGATTATTGGATATTTCCGGACCCGATAATGAAGATGGCCCGGCTGCCTACCAAAGTCAAGAAGAAGATACATCTATCGCGGCTGAAATATACAGTGAGCCCAATATGTGCACCAATATATACATTTATGACCATCTAATCTTTGGAATAGGCTATCCATATACAGTCCCTGAAATCATCGATAGCATCTTCGACATGATACCGTGGCCGATTTGGGAGCCACCTTGCCTCCGGGACGAACTCGAGTCCGACGGAAATGCGTATGTAGATAACCCCCCGCGGCCACTACCCTTCTTTTTGAAGAGTTGTGGCCAGAAGCTCTTTGATGGTTTTGTTGAAGTTCAGCCCGGATCCTTTCAACACCTGAAGACGCGTTTGCGAGAGCTCAGTGGTGGCCGCGGTACCTCCAATAAAATGCAGGGCGGTATTTTCTCACAACTACTCTATTCTATTTTTATCAGTATAAAACAAGCCTTAGAGAAAAGCTTATCATTGAAACCCAACACCAACACCTCTTTACCACTGCACAGTCTACATTCGACGCTTCAACAACAGCACTCAAATAATCAAGAAGTCCTCCATCTCTTATTGTGCATTGACAAAGGAGAATACTGGACGCGGTTATACCAGATTAGGCTTGAAAATATCGACAAAGATCACAATCTATTTTTATTCCTTAGAAATCAATATTTTAAGAATCGAAAACTGGGGTCTTGGATCACCTTAAGAAGTATTAAAACCTTATCCTTAATAAGAATAGGCCTTGACTAAATCTACTCCATTAGCGTGTTCTTAAATCTACTCTACCGATACCGGACATACACGGATTATGCGCTTACATACAAATTAGTAAAGGAACACCAAGTCCTTCTATGAAACACGTATTCCGCGTCGAAAACGCGACATATAGCTACTGATTTTTGAAGGAATGACAACTGAATCGCCTTGCTTATATAGGCCACCACTTCCTGAAGTTGTTTATAGTGACGTTCCTACTCTTTTTGCTTCGATTTAAGCTCATACTCGTGGGAATAAATATACTTTTTATATTCGAAACTCAAAACTACATCGAATTATATATAAGTGTGATCGTATTAACAAACATAATTCCAAAGGCAAAAGAGTTACTATATACTCTAGCAAACAACACAAAAACAATACTACTAAAAAATACAATTGTTTAATAAAAGTAACAGTTGTTAAAAATATAATATTTAATTCTTGGACAATCCAAATTTTGTATATTACTTATAATCATTTAATTTCTATAACATTTATAGTTTATATAATACACAGAATTATTTTTTTAGATTAATTTATTCAAGATAATATTGAATATTTATAGAAAAAGGATATAACTAATATACAAATATTGAATATATTATATATTAAATATCCTAATATTCATATAATAAATGTCAATATCAAAAATATAATTTAATTAATACAATTGAAAAAACTAAATAAAAAGACATTTATTCAGTAGTTGTTATAAGTTTTTTAAAATTCTTTTGTTACTTAAATACTAATAATATAAGTGCAAATTATAAGAATATAATTTTTATTTAATTTTTCGAATTTATTCAAGTAATAATCTTATATAA
>JMRO03000123.1:0-36562 GCA_000743665.3 Scytalidium sp. 3C | reverse complement strand
ATTTTGTTTTAAAACTATTCAAGTACTTTAAATTCAATACTAGTTTACAAACTATTTTATACTTATAATACGTACAATAATACTATACTATAATATAAAAAATTCAAGAACAACAAAAAATATAACAACAGTTCAAAGAAATTTAAAATAGAAAAAACAAATCAAGAAATAAAAATAAGAAATCGATGTTACTAAAACAAGATAAATTAAATAATTACAGTTTATAATAACTAAATTCTACAAATACTAACTTAACAAAAGAAATAACAACAACTTTTAAGAAGTATACTAAAACAATTTCAAAGATTTTATAATCGAAACTTTTAAAAAACTACCCAAATCTAAATTACAAAAACTATATAAAATTCTCTGTTATAATAATATACAAATCTTAACAAATAATAAAAACGTAATAATTACTTAAATATTTATAGAAGTTCTAAAAAAAGAAAAACAATTTTTATAACTTAACGAAAACTATAAAAACATTATACAAAATCTTAATAAAAGTCCTATTACTTCTACAGTTATTAAATAATTTTAAAATTTACTTATTAATCTATTTATTAATTTTCGAATACTTAATCAAACGTTCAGAACTAGATAATCGAACATAATCTTGATTTCTTTAAATAAATATCATAAATAACATAACTTAAATTACAGATTTAATTTTATATATTTGATTTCAACTACAAAATAAATTATTAAAGTCAGTAAACTTATTACCGAAAATAACAAATACAACAGTTACAACAGTAGTTTTAATAATAAATTATTAAATTTCAAAAATATCTGTGATAAAATAAATTTACCAAAGGAAACTTTTATAAAAATATTTCTAATTATATTAAAAAAGTTAATAAAAAACTATTTCTAAAATAATAAATTATTGTAACATATATTCGGAAAAATATATACTAACTTTCGCAACTATTTTGAAAAACTTTTATATAATCGTCGGAATTTAAACAAATAAAATAATATTACTTTAACTTCAATTATCACTAAAAATCTAAAAAAATCAATATTCGAAAACATATAATTATTTGTTAACAAACTCACGAAGTTTTAATATAAACTTAAACTAATACTTTAGATTACTGAATTTTTCTATGACAAATTAATTATAGCTTACGAAAGTTTCTTTGTTTACAAATATACAATCATAGACTTATTATCAGATTTAAGAGAGTTGATTTATAAACTCTGATTATTTATTTTATTATACAAAAAAAAGTATAGTTAAAGAACAAGTAACGAAGTTTATTTTATAAATTACTGTTATAAAACTATAACAAACAACTGTAATACAAATAACTGTCAATTTAGCAAACGAAGTTATTTAATATTTTTCCACTGTTAACTATCAAAAAAATATTTTATGTACAAATAAGAAAAATACCATTTACAGAACCATACTCTTTAAGAACAAGAAAAGGAAAAGGTTTAATTCAGAGCCTAATATATAAGCAAATTTAACTTCAAAACCTGTAACTCCGAAAAATACTTCAACGATTGATTCAGGTAATATATAATCGATTTAAAAAACAAAGAATTTGAAAAAGAACTAGGCTTTATTTTTGAGATTCTATTTATTAACGACGATTTTAAAGACAAACTTAATTAACCTCAGACTATAACTTTTATTTTTTTTACTTTATTCGAAAAATTCTTTACTGAATTAACTACTCTTGTTATCACAGAATTAATTAATAAAATTTTTATATATTAGTTTACAACTAATACTATATCTACAACCACCAACTACCAGGACTATATTTTTGAAGTCTCTGAATTACCTATAGAAATCTTCAATACATTTAATATTAAAAAATATAATTCGAAATAATTTTACAAAATCTTAGTTAATACAAATATTACTTAATATTCTACAACCGGTTACGACTAATTTCAAGTATTATAATAGTTCAACAATACTATAGTATTTGATAATTTTATACAAAAAACTGTAACAATAAAATTTAACAAAAAAAAAGTTTTATTTTTTATAAGTTCAATTATAGTTGTTATACCTATTAGAAAAATACGATTCTACATTGTTTGTGTTAATATACTATTTTTACTTTGTTTATCAAATATAAATAAATTAAATATGTATTTTAATAACTTTAAAAATAATTTTATAATATTAAAAGAAGATATACTAGTTGTACAATAATTCGAATACGTTTTCCTTATATAAAACATGTTACTATAGTCTTTTATTATTAAATCCTTGAAACAAAACCTTTATTATTTGATAAATGTTGAATTATAATATTTATATTATCGTTTTAGATACTTTTTAATAGATAAACTTGAAAAGATATTAGATTAAGCAAGTTACAATATCGATAAACAAACCTTGGAGTACTTTATAAAGTATTGTATATATTACTAATACCATAGAAAATCGTTAAAGAAATTCAAATTCAATTTCTGTAATAACGTTAGTTTCAATTATTCTATTATCATCGATATCTTTTATATAAAAAAAAAACTTATATTATATATTATTAACAAAAAAACACGTTATTAAATAAAGAGATAACTCTTAAATATCAGTACAAAATACACCTGGGATACCTTACGAACGTATTAGATAAACATTTATTTAAAATCTTTTGATCAGATTATTACTAACACTAAAAAAAACTTTGTTAACAAAGAACTCTAACAATAAACTATTATTATAAAAATCACCTTAAAAACTGTTTTTGTAGAAGTTCATAACTTTATTAAAATCGTTAAATAATATTATATTTACGTACAATATACTTACCAAATTATTGCAGCTAAAATCCCTGATCTTGACAGAAATATAACTTTATAAATAGTATTCAAAGTTATAAACGATTTAATAAAATCTGACGGACTTGTCTTTATACTCTTTGTTTATAATACTTATTCGCGAATAAGCGAATTCAATGTTCCTTCAACAACTGTAACATAAAAAATTACAGTACTCAAGAAAATTATAGAAGAGATTAACAGCATCAAAGTAAAACATCAAATTTAAGACATTTTCAACAAATGTAACAGCTCAAATATAAATAATATTCATAAACTAACACTAAATTTACTAATACTTGTATAAAAAAAAGGAGTTACTAGTCAAAAAAGCTACTAGGACAAACTATATAACCTTATTAACACAGACAACGAAATATATATATTAATACTATCTTACAGGAACATATTTTTTAGATCTACGTTTGTAAAACCGTATTTCACTTTTACAAAAAATATAGAAGGAATTGAATTACCAGAATCTATAGTTAATTCCAATTAAAACACTACAAAAGAAGCAAGTAATAATACTATCATTATTCAATTATTATAACTACAAAAATAATTTGTTAAACATAGACAAAAAAGATCTTGTAAATACTTTTTAATCACTGTTTTTTTGCAAAATAACATCGAATATAACTCAAATTACAATATATTATACGACAATATCATTGTTTTTTTANCAAGAATAACACTAATATACAAACTTATATAACAATAAATTTACAAATTTAACTAACAAAGAAATGTTTGAACTCATAAACCCCAAAAATATACCAAATAATATACTTATATTTGATACAAAGTTTGTTAACGAAATCAAAAATAAAAAAACAAAACAAACTTATAAAAAATCACGTTTTGTTATATAAGTTTATAACAATATTAGAAAACGTCAAATTTTAACTCAATTATTTATAATTTAACGTATTAGTTAGCAAATTATATTTTGTATCGTTTTTATAAAACACAGACACGTATATTTTTATCTACGAAATATTACACAAGCGTATATACAGTCATTTATATGTTTAAATCGTTATATATATATTCGAGTATTTCTTGAATTAGCTCAATTTCTCGGAGTACTTATTAGAATAATTGTACAAGTTTTGCAACCACTTTACAAAGTCCCTGAGTCAAGAAACCACTAGTATCAGACATATTATTCTTACTATATTAATACCTTTGTTATAAAACAATTAACATATAACATTTGTTTATTATATAGTAAAGAATTATTCAATATTATAGGATTCCAGACAAATGATACTTTAATCGTTACAAACATTTAATTCGCTTAATTCAAGCAAGAACAGTTGGAAAAAACCAAATTTTTAGTAAAAGAACATAAAATACTAATTAAAAGTAAAAGAGTCAAGTTCAATAGTAATATTATACAACTAAAGAATACAACTGTTACACTTATTCAGGAATACTATTATACTAATTTATAATTTGTAACTAATAAATTTACAACTATAATTAACTTACAAAAAGCTATACAAGAAAATCTTATTATAAAACAACAGTTTATAATACAATATACTAAAGAAATATATATTACTTCAGTTTATCAACCTAAAACCGCTTACGACCTATTAATAGTAATTCAAGCAATTGAACTAGAGGAAAAAGATATTGGAACTTTGAATAAATATTTCTAATAGCAAATCTAAAATACTATTAAAAGTCTGAAATTTGTTAAATTAAATAAGAATTCGTTACAATTATTAGTATTTACAAATACTTCGTTCACAAATAACAAAAACTTATTTTCTTAGATTAATTATGTTATAATATTAGTAAATAAAAAAAAAATAAGAATATACTCTATTAATCTTTAATCAAATATAAAAAAATCATTTGAAATATATTAGCTTTTGAACTTTATATAATAGCTCACGGATTTAATATAAAAACTATAATCAAATCAACTATTGAAAAAATACTAGAAATTAACTTATTATTTATAAATTATACAGATTCAAAGTTACTATATAATTGTTTTATTAAATTAAAAATTACCAAAGAAAAATACTTTATAATTAACGTAATATATCTCTGATAAATTTATAAACAACGTCAAATTACTGAAGTACAATAAATTCAAAAAACAACAAATTTTACTAATTCTATAACAAAAAAAAAGCTATTAAACGCTTTAAAACAGCTCTTAGATATTAATAAAATATAACTGAAAGTTATAAAATAAGTAGAACACGATAAAATTACTAGGAAAAACGAAAATAAGAAAAAAAGAAACTAAAAAACTAGTCCCGATTAAGAAATTAATATTCAACTAGGAAAACTTAACGAATTTTGATTATTTGAAATTACTTATAATACTCAACTATTTTCAAAGTAACTCCAGTATTTGTATATCACTGAACATAAGTATGTAAGTAGTACGTGCAGTATAAGCTAGTCCTGATTAAGATGCGAGCACCTACAGCTATACGTCGCACTCCTCCTACAGGAGGAGCATCATCAATCACAAGTACAACTAGTATATTACGTATGGATACGTACTGTACTACGTGCTTACAGGTGAACCGACAATATCTGATTCAAAGGCTTTTAAAGATAAATCTTTATTATTAAATAAAAATGAATTAAATTATTTGGGAAATTGTTTATCAATTTTACAAATTTTTATTCAAGCTATAATTAAATTACAAGGAGATAAATATCCAACTATTTATTATATAATTCCTTTAATTTATAAAATATATGAAAAACTGGAAATTAAAATAAAAGAAATAAAAGTAAGTTTTTATTAAATTTTAAATTTATTTGATTTTTAACTAATAAATAATAGGATATAAATTTTACAAATGCTATTAATTTAGGTATTGCTAAAATTAGAAAATATTATCCTAAAACAGGTATATCTTCTACAAATAAAACTATTTATTTAGCTTTAATTTTAGATCTTAGAATAAAAAAAGATAGACTTATAAAAATTAGACTTAATACTAGTTAAACCAGTGATATTTATAACAGATTATAGGAAGAATATAATAATTAAGTTAATTCATTTATATAAATTTATTTAATTCTAATTATTAACTAGTAAAAAACGAGAATCGTTATTAAATATATTACCTTCTTTAAATTCTAATAATTTTTCTAATAGATTAGAAGATGATTTAGAAGATATATATATAAACGAAGAAAATGAAGAAGATAAATTAATAGCTTATTTTGAAGAAAAAAGAATTAATAGAAATGTAAGAAATGTTAATATATTTATTTATATTTAACTAATTTTTAAATAGATTAATCTATTAGATTATTGGAATCATAATAAAGATAAATACCCTTTATTAGCTATAATTGCTAAAAGATATTTACAAATACCAGCTACTTCAGCTCCTAGTGAAAGATTTTTTAGTCAAAGAGCTTTAAATATTACTAAATTAAGAAATAGATTACATAAAGATACATTTGAGACTATAATATATCTTAAAAGTTGGGGGTTATTTAAAGAGGAATTATATGATAAAAAAGAAGTAAGAGATATAAATGAAATAGATTTTATATGTTAAATATATTGTATAAATAAGGTATTTAAAAGCTATATTAGAAAGTATAAAAACTATTAAACAAATAGCTAAAAACTATATTAAAAGCTGTCCAAAAACTGTAGATAAAAACGTACTAAAATCCGTATTAAATCCGTTAAAAAAAACCGTAGCAAAAAATATAGTGAAAACCGTAGCAAAAAACGTACTAAAAGCCGTCAAAAAACCGTAGCAAAAAACGTACTAAAAGCTGTTAAAAAACCGTAGTAAAAACCGTACTAAAAGCCGTCAAAAAACCGTAGTAAAAACCGTACTAACAGCCGTCAAAAAAACCTATTAAAAACGTGCTAAAAATAGTACTAAAAACCGTACTAAAAATAGTAGTAAAAGCTCTCAAATGGTTGATCAGATATCTAATGTATAAAATGTATAATATTGCATAAATATTGTATAAAACATTTTTATTCAATATTTATACAATATTTATGTAATATTTATACATTTATACAGTTTTTATACAATATTTATGCATTTTATGCACTGAGTTATTGAGTTAAATTGAATTATAACTCAAACTCAACTTAACTCAACCTTAAAATAAGCAATTCAAATTCAACTCAACTCAATTCAATACAACTTAAGTTGGATTTGAGTTTTTGAGTTTTTTTTAGACACACTGCTAATATCCAAATGCTATACTTAAAATCAAATTGATATCGAATAAATTTTATAGCTTTAAATATAGGATAAGTTATATAACTACCCAGATTTAGATTTAATTTTGCTAGATATTATATAGAAAGGCTTTTTCTTTATTTATATAGATTGTAAATGATCGAAACTTATCCTTAAGAAAATAAACCTATAACAGACCTAAAACAGTTATCTAAGTAACTTTCTCCCGTTAACTAATACAATAGCCCTTTTTTTCTGTATAGGATTTTGACTTAGCCTTAAACTAATCACCGTCTCCATGATGCGACGAATGTTTCAATACTACTAGCGTCGAAACTACTAATAACAGGTAGTTGGTTGTTACGAGACCACTCGGAACATAGAAAACCCATACCGAAGAACTATGCCAGGAGCGGAGTAGTTTCTTGCTCAACTTAGCCAATAAATCACGTGACAGACCCTGGGGACCCTGGGGGTCCAGAGGGTTCAAGAGCTATGGGACCTTGGGGGTCTATCCAAGGTCTATAGGATCTCATTGTCTATATAATGTACGTTTATTACCAAGTAAATAAGAGTTTCGTACTTAACTTCAATTAATATTCTTAAGTTATAAATTTATTATAGTAACGTTGCGAACTCGACTAGAGTAATATTTCTCGTGTATAACTACTATATTTTCGAACAATTTTACAAGAGATTTATATCACGTAGTATATTCCAGGAATATATTATAAAATTGTTATATTTTGAGTACTTAGTTAATAGTACTATATACGATAAATAATTATAGCGTCTAATATACTATCATTAAGTGAAAAAGCTGGCTCAGCAATTTTATATAGCAATAACATTAGTAGTGATAATAATCAACGAAGATTTAAGGTAACTTTACCTAAACCTTATAATAGTACCTGAAGTAAACTCAAGGCTTTTATCGCCTAATACAAGCTTTATATTATGTTCTATAGAACAAGGTTCGAAAATAAAGAAGCGAAAATTACGTGGATAGTTATTTTTTTACGTAACTTAGTTTTCGACTAGATTAAAGTTTACTTTAACAATTATATAGAAAATAGAAAAGTAAATAGTAATGATATAATAGAAGAAACCATAAAGATTTTTGCTAATTTAGCAAAGTTTTTTGGAGCAATTAAGAAAGTCTTTGGAAATATTAATAAAAAACGAAACACTGAGCGAAAACTTGAAATACTTAAACAAAAAGAAAATACCTCGAATTATACAATTGAATTTTAACGTTATATTAGTAAAATTAAATAGAATAATAAAACGCTAGTAACTAAATTTTATAAAGGTCTGAAAGACGATATCAAAGATAAGATTGCAAGAGGGGAATAATCTAATATATTAGATGAAATAATTACTAAAGCAATTGTAATTGACAATCGTCTATACGAAAAGAAACTCGAGAAACGTAGTAAAACTTCTGTGAATTATCGAGTTAACTTAAATAAGAAAAGAAACTACGATAAAAAAAATCTAATGGATTTAAATATTGTATCTAAGAAAAGACTTAAAACTTCAAAAGAAAAACAGCAAAGATACAAAGATAAGAAACTATGTTATAAATATAGTTTACTAAGATATTTTATTTCGAAATATCAGAATAAAAACAAAGGTAAAACTAAGAGTATAACAATAGTTCAAATTAATATAATTACAACTAAAACAAAGATACAATTTTAAAATAAATTTTTGAAGCTAATGTAAGATAATATTTCTTTGGCTGGAGAATAGCTAGTTCTCAGCGGGTTTAGTTAATGATTCGATAGATTCTTTTGAATCTAAAATATTTAAAGAAAAAACATTGATTAAACAGAATTTTAACTAAATAAAAAGTAACTATAGAAAGTCAGTAATAAAGTTACTATTTAAAAAACTAATTTAAACAGTATATTCGTCAGAAAAAATAAAGATAATTAAATTAGAATAATTAGAGACCCGAAGATAATAAGAGATTTAACCAAAAATACTTGGGAAGTTTTTACAGAAATAGAAAAAAGTTTTATTTTTAGAAGAATTACAGTTAATAGTATAGTTGAATACTGCTTCGAATATAAAAAAGCTGACTCATGTATAAGACAACCAAGATTAGGTTATAGTATATACTGATAATACAAGTTTAAGAAGTTAATTATCAAAGATAAAGTAAAAAAAACCTAGGAACTTAGATAAATTAGTATAATATAAGGAGGAACTTTAGTAGTTATAGACTTTACATTTAATAGTTAGAAAGCAAGTGTTATAATAGATTTAAGAAACTAAGGAAACTTTATTTTACTAATAATACTACTAAAATTGAGTTTGAGTACTATAATCAAAAAACAAGATTACTTAATAAAAATAGTAGATAGTATAATAGCCGAAGCTTTAATAAAGGTCGAAACAGTTTTATTATTAGTGGTTATCAACAATTATTAAAATATTATAAGTTTTAACATTATTAATTTAAGGAAATACGAAATTATATTAGAAATACTATAATTAAAGTAATATAATTTAATTATAGATTAAACTACGAAAAACGTACAATTTGATAGATACTTTTGTTCAAGTAATTAAATAATTAAAATAGAAATCAATATTATAGTTATAGTTAATAAGAACAGTAATGAATCAGAAAAAAAAGAACTTACGATTTCTGAAGTATATAAAGACTTTAGTAAATTGTTTAAAGACAAGTTTAATATAAATATATTACTAAAACACAGATTATAAGATTATAAAATACTAATAAAAGAAGAAAAGGAAATATTTCACAGATTAATTTATCTAATATTAGAAATAGATCTTAAATTTTTGAAGAAATACTTAGATAAAATATTAATAAAGAATTATATCAGAAAATCAGAATTTCTAACAAAGAGTTTAATATTGTTTATATCTAAGAAAGAAAAAAAACAAAAATTCTGTATTAATTATAGAATATTAAATGTTATAACAAAAAAAGATTATTATCTATTACTGTTAACTGATAAACTAAAAAATCGATTCGCGAAAACTAAGATTTATACGAAATTAAATTTGTGAGATATATATTATTTTATTAAAATCGCAGAAAGAGAAAAATAAAAAATTACTTTCGGAACTAGGTATAACTTGTACAAGTATTTGATTATGTTATTTGGGTTTACTAATACTCCTATATTAATACAGCGAAAAATAAACACTGTATTAGTTTTATTTTTAGATATATTTGTTATCGTATATTTAAACGATATTTTTATATATTTTGCGAATAAAGAAAAACATATAAAATATATTCGAGAAATAATACAAATGTTATAAGACACATACCTCAGATACAAATTATTTAAATACAAATTTTATATTAAAAAGACAGAATTCTTAGGATATATTATTATATTAAAAAAATTTTTAATTATACTAAACAAGAAAAAAAAGATTTTGTTTTAGGTTATATTTAAGAATATAACAGATATTAAAGCTTTTATCGGATTTGTTAACTATTGTTAGAAATATATTCGGGATTTTTCGAAAATAACTAGACTTTTTACTATACTAATAAGATCTATTGTTGTATTCAAATAAACTGATGAAAAACAAAAGGTCTTTGATATACTAAAGGAAATCTTTACCAAAAATAAAATCACAGTTATGTTTAATTTAGAAAAGAAAATTCGGATTGAAACTGACGTTTCAAACTTTGTTTTAGAAGTAATCCTTAGTTAATAAGATAAACAAAATAAATGGAGAATAGTTGTATTTCACTCGAGAAAATTTATAGTTACAGAATTTAATTATAAAATATATGATAAAGAACTATTAATAATAATAGACGTATTCAAAGAATAAAAGGTTTATCTATCAGGAGTTATTTACGAAATCGAAGTTCTTATAAATTACAAGAACTTCGTATATTTTACTATAACTAAAGAATTGAACCGACGATAAGTTAGATAATTTGAATTTATATCGTAATTTAATTTCAGGGTCTAATATATTAAAAAATTCGAAAACACTAAAGCAGATACTTTTAATAAAAGATTAAAATACTTGGAAAAAATGAAACTAGTATTTTAAGTTATTTTAAAAATTAATAGAGATAATATTGTGTACAATTATATACAAATATTAGTAGTTAGTTACACTGAAAACAATTATTGGATTGAACGGATTTATAAAAAAATATAACAGGAAAAAATCGATAATATAATTTAACGAAACTAGCGAAAGTTTTTAACAGACAAACTTATATAGGAAAAAGTTAGTGAGTATTTTAATGTTTTACTATATCAAAGACAGTTATAGATTCTATCGAATTTAACTAAGGAATTTGTCAAAGAACAATATGAATTATTAATATACGGATACCAGGGAATAATTAAGATTTGCCAAAGGATAACTTAAGGATATTTTATACCAAATTTAACATATATAACTAAAGAAGTTATTAAAAACTATAATATATGTTATAAAATAAAGATATCCAAACACAAAATCTATAAACTACTATAGTTAATAAAAGTACTAGAAAGACTTTGGGAATGTATATCGTGGGATTTTATTGTGAAATTATTTATTTCAAAAAAAGCTATTATAAATCAAGAGTATAATACGATACTAGTAATCGTCGAACGATTGATTAAATATGGGATATTTTTACTATAGAAAGAAGATTATGATACAGATATTCTTATACAAGTATTTGTACAATATATAACTATAGATTATAGAATTCCAAAGAAAATAATTTCTAACAGAAATCGATTATTTACTTCGAAGTTTTAGGAAACATTTACAAAAATCATAGGTATAAACAGGGTATTGTTTATTGTATTCCACCCAGAAACAAATAAATAAACTAAGCGAATAAATCAGATACTCGAGATTTACTTACAGAATTATATCAATTATTAACAGGATAATTGAGTTGATTTCTTACCACTGATATAATTGGTTTATAATAATATAATATATGAAACAACAAAAGTATTGTTATTCTATACTAATTATAATTAAGAGTTTAGTGAATTTTAGATAACTAAGGAAATTAAGAGTTACTCGGCAAAAACAGGAATTTTGGTGACAGATATAAAGTAAATTCATAAGTAATTGAAAACAAAACTTGAATTTGCAAGAGAAAAAATGAGATAATATTACAATATATAATGTAATATAGAACCTACATTTAAGAAAAAAGATAAAGTTTATTTTTTACGAACTAATATTAAAATAAAACGACCAAGTGAAAAACTAAACTAAAAAAAAATCGGATTTTTCGAAGTCGAAAAAACGTATGAACCAATTATATTTAAACTAAAATTACCGGATATTATAAAAGTTTATCTTGTATTTCATGTTTCGTTACTTAAACTAATATCGCTTGATATATTATAAACGTTAGAAAAAGAACTCAAAGTTAACAAACAAAAAAAATGGGAAATCGAGGTGATTTTCGATTTCAAAATTACTAAAAATAAAGTTTAATATTTTGTTAAATAGAAAGGGTATTTAGAATCGGATAACTCAACTCTTAGAAGATATTGATAAAATACTACTGTTATTTGTAAAATAAAACTAGAATAAGTCCGATAAAAAAAACAATGAAATTTCGTCGAAGAAAATTTCAGGTAACAAAACGATATTAACGTTTAATGTTTGTGCTTTCTTTTATTCTTTTTGTTTTTTTTTTCTTTTAGTTTTTTAAGTTTATTTATTGTTTTTATACTGCGACAAAGTATTTCGCCGGTATATTTTCTAAAGAACTTTCGTTGTTTTCTTAACTGAACTAAGTAAGCTGTGTTTTCGGCTATAGTTTGAGCAACTTTTTTTTCTTTTGTTTTTAGACAAGTTTTTTCTTTGTTAATAGTTTCCTAAAATGAAGATAAGATACTTTCGCAATTATACTTCTGTCTTCGGCGAACACATTTATTGTAGCGGGTTGATTACAGAATTACGATATATGATTTATTGTTTTATTTGCAAAAGAAGTAAAGGGACATTTCTACGTTTAGTTTTTCGATTTCTTATGTTAGATAAAGACGTTTATTATATTTCTTAGACTTAGGAAGTGACATAATGAAAAAGAAAAAAGGTTATGAGGAACAGCAGATATCTTGATTTTATAATTTAAACGTCGGGGCAACGTTAGACTTAGAAAAAGAATAGTATTACGAGATTACTCGGAACATAGAAAATTTATACCAAAGAACTATGCCAAGAACAGAGTAGTCTCTTGCTTAACCTAGCTAATAAATCACGTGACGGACCCTGGGGACCTTGGGGGTCTAGAGGATCCAGGAGCTATGGGACTTTGGGGGTTTATCCAAGGTCTATAAGATCTTATTGTTTATATAATGTACGTTTATTACTAAGTAAATAAGAGTTTCGTGCTCAACTTCAATTAATATTCTTAAGTTATAAGTCTATTATAGTAACGTTGCGAACTCGACTAGAGTGACACTTCTCGTACAAAACTACTATATTTTCGAACGGCTCTACGAGAGATCCATATCACGTGGTATATTCCAGGAATATACCGCAGAACCGTTACATTGGTGTCTAATCGCTCTTCAGGAGATAAAACCTTAATGTTTTACCTCTTCTCAAGACTCTAAGGACTATTTGGTTTCTGCTTAGCCAAAATATAGTATATACTCCGTAGTTGTTCTCTCTATCTTAAATCACTTTGAATAGCTTCACAATTATCGTTCCTGGTATCTCTGGATGGTTGATCACATGGGCTTTGAGCAGCACTACCTGGTGAATCCTGGTAGCACCCACCGCGTTAGATGTGCCCTCATGGATAGATTCAAAATAATCTTTTGTCTACGGCCTATACTTCAAACTTTCCGATCGGCCACCTTCTTAATAATTTTCTGTTGGTCTTCATAGGCATGAGTGGTTCCATCTCCACCGGATGAGAGAATATACTTAGAAGCATTGTGTTATGGTAAGGTTAAGGGATGTAGTAGCACGGATGAAATCTCTGTAGCTAGACATAAGACTTGTGACTCCGGTTTTTCAATCCTTCTGTTACATATTTACTTCGGACTGGTTCCTAGGTCGTGTCTTTTTCGCCAGTGCAAAGCAATGTATACCTGATTTAATTGTTCTACTCCTTCATACCGTCTACATTCCAACTGTACATGAACCCCACACTCTCACAATACAGGCAAAATTTGCCGTGCATTAGGCATCAGCCGCTTGTAGGTGAAGGGTGATTTGCACGACTCTTACGTACTAAGTATGGGCCATTCGAAATAGTTTCCAAGCAGCCACCCGTAAGTGGGACAGTTGCGCAAATTGAACCGTAGATTAATAAAGCTATTCGACGGTGAAACCCACGTAAAATATACGTAGGACTTTTGGCACTAATAAAAATTACTTCGCATCCTAGGGAATGCTTAGGCTCTTCATGATAAGGATAAGCTGTTATTGGTGAGGAGTAGCTACTACGTAATACCAAAACGATAAAATACGCCGTTACTAGCATCTATGAAATTTTCTATTTCCTTTTTCTATGTCGGCAGATTACCAACAATGGTCTATCTGGATCTCGTTCTTTGCAGTTTATCGGAAAATTGCCGCCGGTACTCTTCCTAGATAGCTAAAAATTAGTCTTCCCCATTTCTCTTCTCGCCCGCCGACTTCCTTTTCGCCCCTTTTCATCCTTTAAGTCCCGTTTCCACTCCCTTCCCAGTGATATCATACCTTATTGAATTGTCGCCCAATCGCAGCTATCATATCTATATCCCAGGAGACAGCCATGGAAAACTGTGTTCACGACGCCCAATCAGTCAGTCCCACGCCGCACTATGGATAACGCCTTTTCCTTCCTTGCCAGCCACAAAAATGAAATCGATAAGATCAGTTGTTTTGACAATGCCTTTACGATCAGGCTGCGGAGGAAGATCGACTTCCGACTGGTCGAGCTCTTGTTTGGCTGCTACTCTATGAAATTTTTGGACAAAGTACTGCTTAATGTACTTAAGGTGCTGTGCCATTCGATCCCAGAGAAAGCAAATTCATCTTTCCGTGCGCTTATAGGTGATACGGAGCTATTCGGAGCTCCGTTTTTCGTTCACATTTGAATTCGGTAAATAAGTTGTGATTTTCTGATCTTCGCTATGGACTCATACACATATGTATCAAGGCAGTTAAAGAACCAATTTGGTTCGTAGGGTATCCTTTCTGGTCATCCGGAGATAATCCAGCTCCCAAGTCCTTTTATGAGGTCGCTAGCGCCAAGCCTGGAAATATTCGACGAATAGACAAAGCCACTGCCTTCGAAAGACTGCAGATGAAGCAGCAACGTCGGTTCGGGTGCTGTTGAGGCCGAGGGTAGAATCTGGCCAAGTATAATTCTCGAATTCGAAGGCATCGGCAGACTTTCTCCCCAGTAATTTTCGATCAACTGTAGTAGTTTCTCGAATCGACCCTATTAATTCTTCTCCAACTGCTAACACCCTATTTATCTCCCGGCGGCAAACCCCCGGTAACCAACCTCGTAACCTCCAACTCGGGCACTTGACACTTCTTAAGTCCCTCCAACTCCCCCGCCCTCGTAGCATCCCTCACACACCTCCAAAACCCATAATCAAACCTCTCATCATGTCTACCCTCCTTCACCAGCCACGGTTTCGTCGCAGCCGTAAAATGTATACTCCTAATCGGCACCACATTCGCGGCACTACACCCATAATTCTTCGGCCAGACACTATTAAAAAGCGGCATAATCTCACAATGAAACTCGCTCCTACTCCCTCTGACTGGACCGTTAGTACCACAAACACAATTCAACAGTTCCTGTTCGCTCTGTTCCCATTTCCCAGATACGCAGGAGCCGTTTTTGTCGTAAAGGAGTTCCGACACGGTGATATGGAAATAGCGGGAGGGTTTTAGCAGGATCATGCCGCCGTTGAGACGGGAGCGGTCGCCGCAGTTCCAGAACTGGTCGGGAGCGCCGGAGATGGTGTATTCGAGTGGGGAGTCGAGGAAGATGCGGTGCAGATCCGTGATGACTATTGAATCGGCGTCTAAAATCAAAATTCGCGGGTAGAGGTCGAAGGCCCAGGAATACACCTTATTGAGTGCTGCGAGCCAGGTTTGGAGTCCGGCTTCCATGATTGCGGGCTTTTCGATGGGGACTAGGGCTTGGAAACGGACGGGTACAATGTTATTAAGTGCTGGTGTTGTGTCGAGAGCTGCGCAGTCTTTGACGTTGGTGAATGGGTTGGGACGTGCAGGCCATTTGTACATTGCTTCGATGGTTTTTAAGGTGGGATCGACGTAGGTGAAATGGACGCAGGTTTTGTTTTGTAGGGCTTCGGGCTGGAGGAGGACATTTCGGACGATGGAGCCGTAGAGGGCGAATGCGCCTGTGCAGTGCAAGTCTGGTGTGACGTGGATCACGATAGGGTATTTGCATCCTTGGAGTCCTTGCTCTTTGGTTGTCGCCGCCGAGGGACGGACGTGGAAATGCTTGCCGACTTCATCGTTGCCTTTTTCCGACTCCGCTGTCACGCCTGGGACCTCGTAGGCAGGATTCGCGGGTGGCGCGGATGGTTGCGACGTCTCTTCTGTCTTGTCTCCAGGATGTAGCAGGTCGTCAACTTTGTCATCCACACTCGCCGCGATCTTTCCAAGCGTCTCTGTAGCGCTCGAGGAATGAGGAGACGTCAGGTAATGCGCTGTCGTAAGAATGATGATGAACGCGGTCAGCAGAGCGAGGATCAATGCCCGACGGGGGGGTGTGGCGCCCATTTTGAGTTGATGCCGTCGAGGCGAGAAGAACAGTCAACAATGGTGTTGCAGAGCAAATGGCTTCAAGACGCAAGCAAGAAAGGAAACGGTCAGCGAGGCATGCGCATGGAAAAGCAAAACGGATCGAAGAGGATCGGAAATAGAAGTTACGGGGCGGGACGATGAATAATAGAGGATGCTGCACGGAGGCCGCAGCCTCGCCTCATATCGAAAGCAGTAGCATTTGTGGAAATTGGTTTGGAGGTGTCAGGGGAGACGGAGCTTTGGTGGCGGATATCTACATTTTGGACGAATGGCAAGGAGATGCGACGTCGAAAAGCATATCATATTTGCCCCACCCGATACGAGTGAAGAGCTCGGAAAGTTACGCCAAGACAGTGCCATCGTTGGACTGCGCCGTACGATGTTGGCTTTTTCGAAATTAGGCGTCGAGATACGAGACACTTAACCCGAGGTTTGGCCAACCCCGTCTCTCGTGTCTCACGTAAGCAGCTCAGTTCTGGGATGTCTCCATTGACGTATTGAGAAAGCTTTTTTGCCTTTCCCTTTTCCCAGTCGAGTATCAAATCGTCTGTCACATTTCCAGCGGGTTCCTGATTAATATAGGCCGGAACTAAATCGATAAGTGCACTCTCTTAAAGCGACAACCATAAGCTGGGCACTTAAGGAGCGGATGAACGGAGTAGGAAAGATCCGTCGCCACGAATTTTAACCGATGAGTTCAGGCCCACTACGCGCCAGATGGTTCACTTCTACACTCACTCCGTATCAATAATACTGCCTTCTATCTCTTCTGCACTCGACACCAAAAAGCTCTCTGCACCGCGGATTGCAATTTCACATATGTGCGCTGGGGGTTTACCAAGCTCCGAAGGTTTAAATGCCGCGAGATGGCGTCCAACAGTGCAAGTGTTCCACTCAATTTCAAATTTGTGATAACCGGTCATGGTTGGAAGAACGAGAATGAACATGTGATTCGATCTCACGCTATGAAGCATGTGCGCCGTCGGCGCAAAGCCAACAGAATTGTTGAAACGGCTTCCCGAATTGCTTCAGCTGGAGAACTAGCGAGGGAGACAAACTGTTTGCAGCAAGCTCATCAGAGTTTATCGCGGTTTGAGCGGTATGTTGTTGACCTCCTTCCTGGATAATAACTGACCCCGTATTTGTAGTTACATCTATAGTGGCTCGACCTGCGATTGGAACATCGACCGGCCATCGTTAGAAGATAATACATTGAACGAAAATGTCCAGGGTAACACTCTAGAATCACAAATCGCATTGCCTTTTGAGCCTTCTGGGGACCACACATCTTTGAGAGAGCTTGAGCTTCTATCTTATGTTGCCACTCTTTATTCGCCATTGCAAAAGAGCATATCGAAAGACTTCGTGTTATGGACAGCAGGGGTTCAAAAGTAAACTTTTAAACTTTTTAGCTTTATTACAAATTGCTTAGTTTTCAGACTAATAGGGATTGGATACTCACATGATTTTGTAATGCATGCAATTTTGGCATGGTCAGCCTGTCATTAGGCTCAATCGTCTGGAGACAGTCAAGTCTTGCAAAGGGCTTATTACTAGCGGATACGAGCCTTGAATGGCCTCCAAAAAGCAAATGATACATTTGCTCAGTCGAATTCGGATGCCATTCTAGCTGCATCAATAATAATGTCGTGGCAAGCGGGAAATGCGTAGGTCTAAGTCCTATGTATTAGACAACGTTACTAATCTTCTGGCAGGGATGTATAGAGTACATTCATTCATGGCAAATACGTTGTACGAAAATGCTCGATCAAATGTTTTGTTATATTAACGAAATATAGGTGACAAACGTGATCGTGTCAGCCGGATACAACTCTTGCTTGGTAGACAATGCAGCCAGAGAGTCTAGCTTAGAGGAAGCAACACGGCTAGGTAATCCCCGCAAACAATTACCTTCACAGCCTGTATATGAACATGTTATGCTGGAATATGCTATTGAATCGTTAAACAAAGTAAAAAGCTTTGTTAACACAAATCGGTATCTTCTTGAGCTGGTCAAGAAGCTAATTGTCTTTCTTGAAGAATACCGAACGATTCCATCCTCAGCTGATCGCAGTGTCAGGCAGGAAAGGCTAAAACCACTCAAAGATATATTGTTCTGGGTACCAGTAAAAATCTTACCGACCTTCAATTCTGACCCAGCCGTGATAGTTACAATAGTTTATGTACATGCTATAGCTTTGGTGGTTGAACCAGTTAAAAAAGCTGCTTCGGGTTTTTTCCGAGGTTTGAATGCACTTCCGATAATCGCGTTTCACGAAGAGCTTTCAAACAACCATCAAATGTTTGGAGGAAGATACCGCCGGGCACACCGTGAAATAATGAGCTTAATGGTGTTTCCTTTAGCCGCCGTTCTAAACTCCAAGATCACCATTCAGTCTATATTAGATGGAGAAGATCACCTGACACTGGGGAAACAGTCAGTCTTTAGTCGAGAATATAAGGTGCCACAAGTATGCAAGGGCGGACCTTCTACGCTGAGAACATTGGAAAGATTTCCAGTAGGCTTTTGGTCCAATTCATTAGTACCTGATTGAGAATAATAAATATAATGGCTCGCAAGATCTGCAGTCAGGTCAGGNTTGAGTTCGCAAACGTTTGGCTTATTTTATATGATAGCAGGTACGGTTCTTAACTAAAGATTTGCTGACCTACATAGATGACGCTACCGCATCTGAACCAAACAAGGGCAATCATGAAATGCCCCTAACCCAGTATGGTTCTGAATCTTTCTGTAGTTGCGCAATTTGCTTTGTTCACCGCTTAAATTTAGGCCTTGACTAAATCCACGCCATTAGCGTGTTCAAAAATCCACGCCGCCGATAACGGACATACACGGACCACGCGGTTATATACAAATTAGTAAAGGAATATCATATCCTCTAGTGAAACGCGTATTCTGCGTCCGTAACGTGACATATAACTACTGATTTTTGAAGAAATAACAATTGAATTACTTTATCTATATAATCTACTATCTTTTAAAATTGTTTATATTGACTTTCTTGCTCTTTTTACTTTAATTCAAGTACATATTTATATATATAAATATACTTTTAATATTCGGGATTCGAAATTTTTTCGAATTATATATGAATGCGATTATATTAACAACTATCAATCTAAAAACAAAAAAACTATTATATACTCGAACAAATAACATAATAATATAACAACTAAAAAATATAGTTATTTAATAAAAATAACAGTTATCAAAGATTCAATTTCAAATTCTTGCAAAATCATAGTTTTGTATATTATTTATAATTATTTATCTTTTACAATATTTATAATTCATTTAATATATAAAATTATTTTTTTAAATTAAATTATTTGTATTAATATTAAATGTTTATAACAAAATAATATAACTAATATATAAATTTTAAACGTATTATATATCAAATATTCTAATATTTATATAATAAACGTTGATATCAGAAATATAACTTAATTAATATATTTAAAAAAGTTGAATAAAAGAATATTTATTCAATAATTGTTATAGATTATTCGAAATATTTTTATTATTTAAATACTAATAATTTAAGTATAAACTAGAAGAATATGATTTTTATTCAATTTTTAGAACTTATTTAAGTAATAATCTTATATAACTGTTATTTGTTTATCTTATAACTTTTGAATTATTCAAATAAAATCCCGATATTTTACTTATAGATTGTATTTATAAGACTAATCGATTTAACATATTGTTATTTAATATATATAATATAACAAATAATAACAAAATTATTTAAGTTAAAATAGTATTTTTATCATAGGAAACTAAGATATTATATAAATAGATATTTAATAGATTCTAAAAAATAATATAACAAAATTAAATCCAAAAACTAATATCTATAATTATTGATAGAAAATTAATTTTGATTAAAATTATAAATATATTATTCACTGAATTTATTTATATCTTTTATCGTTAGTATATTAATATAAATATATTAGCCAAAATCAAAAAATATTTCTTAACTTTTATTAAAAAGAAAAATAATATATAACAACAGTATCTCTAATTCAAAGAATTCTTTTAAACATATATAGATATTTTTAATTCTAAAATAAAGTTTAAATACTATAAAAATATTACAAAATTAAAAATATTTAATCATAAAACAATTAATTATATTATAAATATTTAACTTAATCTTTAAAAAAAAATTAATACGTTGTTAGATAAATCAATATTTCTATTTTAACATTAAAATAACTTCTCTAATCTAAGATTATTATAGTGTTTTGAAATTATATTTATAATAATCAACTAAAAATTTAAATAATATATTTGATAAATTAGAGTTATTTTAGAAAGTTCAACAACGAAAAATTACTAAATTAATAACTCAAGATCAACTACGATCAAAATACAATATTAATTTTCCTCGATTTGCTAAATTAATTAGTTAGATCTATAAATATGTTTTATAAAAACTTTATTTTGAGATAAATAAGTTATTAAAATATAATTTATTAACTTCAATATACGATTATATAATCTAAGATTCTATAAATCTTTTTTATTATTATATGATTTAAGAAAGAATTAAAGATAGAAAATGTCAGGGTCTTATGTCACGTGTATGGAATATTGTCATGTGCTGTGTAGCCTCTACCCAGCTACTTGTTCATAGGTCCCTACAAGTATAAATAAGGGGGCTTTCCCCTGGAGATTTAAGGGGTTCAGAGATCAATTTGTATCTATCCTAGTTTTTCAGAATACAGACCGTTATTTAGCTGCGTTTCTACAGATATCTTGCTTTTCCTAAGTTATTTGTTTTCTTATTTGTTAGTTTTCTTTTATTCTGTGTACACAACACCCTAATATTTTAATTTTTCTTACTTACCAAAAGGTACACAGACTGTTAAGAGTTAATAAAGTGAAAAACGAAATTGAAAAAATTATAGACAAGAGTTAGTTTTTAAATATTAAGTTAACTACTATAATATACTCTGCTAGTTCACTAGTGTAATTTATTTTTTAAATATTATTTTCAACAATTAATTTAATTCTCTTAAACGAAGAAAAACTTGATCACAAAATCACTGAAAAACAACAGTGAACTTGTTTCGAAAAAAAATAAAACTATTTATAAATTGTCGAATAAAAAAAAACGTTGTTTACGATTTTGCTTGAGATATCTTTACTAAAATCTCTTATATTATTAAATCTTCTTTGTAAATTAATAACGAAATCTGAAATAAAATATTATTATTTATTTTTAAATATAAAAAGAATAATTAAAACAAATTAAATATTTTTTTATTTGATTTATATAATTGATTTGTAAAAGTTCCTGAATTACAGACAAACTTAGTTAAAGTTATATACATTAGGAGTATATTAGATAATAACATCAAATATCAATAAGTAACTTATATAAAAAACAAATAAAATAACAATTATCACGAAATTACTTAAAAAAAAATAGAAAAATTTTTGAAAAACAATATTTCGGATAAATTTATACGTATCTAATAAATAATAATAAAATTATATTATATCAAACAGAAAATAAACTAGAAATTCAAGAATTTTTTAAATAATTATAAAATTATTAAATCTAAATTACCTAAGAAATTACTAGAAAAATACCGGGTATATAACTTATTAGACAAACTTTGATTTAAGTTAAAACAACAAATTATAATTTAAAATATACCAATTAATAAAAAAAATTTATCAGTGCTGTTTAATATATTAAAACATTGATAACAACTCAAAATCATATAATTACAAATATAAGAAACATATTTTTCAATTAACAAACTTATCGAAGTAAATATATAAATCAAACAGCTGATATACAGTTACTAAGAATTTGATTACCTTTTAATCAAAAACAAATATTGATAACACAACTTCAGCTGTTAATTACTTACCACCAAGAAAAGAAAGAACTATTAAACTATTAGCTAAAGTCGAGTATTACAAGTGCTGTATTAAAGGCTATTATATTAGCAATTGCTTTATTTTGAAACCTGTAACAAAACCTAATATTATACCAATAAATAAACAAACTATAATTATTTTTTAATAAAAAGATAAACATTTCTCAAAATAGTTGAAAGTAAAACTCTCAGTTTGTACTAAAAAATAATAGAAGAAAGTAAAGATATTATTAAACTACGAATCAAACAAGAACCTAATAAACAATCGTTGTTTGTCAGCAAAAAAACTGAAAGTATTTTGTTTATATAAAGAAATAAGTTTTCTTATAAAAAAAGAATTATATTTTAAAATATATAGAGTTTTTAATCCTGTGACTTATATTATTAATAGCTGAGGAGTTACAAAAACTAAGAAATTATTTTTTGTTGTAATAGATTTATACGATTAATATAAAGTTTACTTAAGAAAAAAATAACACGAAGTTAAGGAACTACAGATCTTTTGTTACAAAGAATATACTTGAATGTTCCTATTACAAAAGTAACATTTGTCGTTAATTACTATTAAGAAGCAATTGCAAAAAATTGTTAAGAATATTAAGTATAAATTGACTTTAATAAAAGCGGCTATTACTATCTCGCACCAAAGGATTACACAGATACCTTCTGTCGAGCTAGTTTCTCTTTCTTAGATTAATATCCTTGAAAAATATAAAAACTTTGAAAATATCTTCAATACTAAGTAAACAAAGATCTTACTGCCTTATAATAATCTGGAGTATTGTATTAATTTCGAAGAAAAGAAGACCTTCCTTTAGGATTTTATATATCTGTTGGCAAGAAATAAACTAACAGTATTATATAACTACTTTGATATTATTTTGAAAAAAAGTTAAATTTGCTTTTCTATCAGTCTTACTAAAACTCTTATATTATTTATACCTAAGAAAAATAGTAAATTACGATTTTGTATTAATTATAAAAAACTAAATCAGATAACTAAGAAAAACCAAACTTTATTACCTTTAATTTCTGAGATATTTAATAAACTATCAGAAATAAAATACTTTACAAAGTTTGACTTAAAAAACGCTTACTACTAGCTATATATTTACGAAAAAAATAAATGGAAAACAGCTTTTAAAATAAAATACGAATATTATAAATACCTTGTTATATTTTTCGGGTTAATAAACGCTTTTATAATTTTTTAAACATATATCAACTAAGTACTAGCAGAGTTAATTGATATAATTTATATTGTATACTTTGATAATATCTTTAAATATATATTTAATCAAATGTTGTATTCAAAAATAATATATAGTGTTTTAGAAAAATTAAGGTAATAAAGACTTTTTGTAAATATAGAAAAAAGCAAATTCTATATTTAAACTATTAATTTTCTAAGATTTGTTATTAGTTTTGAGAATATTCGTATAAAGAAAAAATATGTTATAATTATAATTAAGTAACTGAAGTTTAAAAACATCAAAGATATACAAGTTTTCCTTAGATTCACAGGCTTTTACTAATACTTTATAAAAGGTTATTCAAAAATAACTGCGCCTTTGATAGAATTACTTAAGAAAAAGAGTTTTGTTATTTTTCAATTTATTTTACTACAGAAAGAAGTGTTTTTGAAATTATATTTATTATATACATGAGTTTCTTTATTCTGTTACTTTGATTTTGAATTACTTATTAAACTAAAAATAGATACTTCTGATTTCGTTATTAATATAATATTTACTTAGTTAATCGAAAACCGCTGGTATCTTATAGTATATCTATTAAAGAAGTTGAAAAAAGCTAAACTATATTATAGTACTTATAACACTGAGTTATTAGCTATTGTTAAAGTTTTTAAAATTTAAAAATATTATTTGTTATATATATAATACTTTGTTAAAGTATTAATTGATTACTTAAACTACTATTATTTTATTATTAAACTATAGTTGAATAGCAAGCAAATGTATTAACTACAAGAATTATCTAAGTATAATTTTAAGATTGAGTATCAACTAAATTTTAAGAACCTTGTTGATAAGTTATTGTAGAAACCTGACTTTAAAAACAATATTGATTTAGCTGAAGTATGTTAAGTAGTACTACCAAATTTTCTGAGTAAGTTCTCGCAGACACCGACTAAAGGTAACAAGTAATTTGTTATTGTACAGGTTTTAGAATCTAAAGTTCAAGCTCTTGAACTATTTTTGTTTTCAGCAAACCGATGTTTAGAAAAGTAATTGTATAATGGTAGATTACTTCTAGTAATTATATTTGATAATTCTTAAAGTATTGTTTATTAAAGTAATACTGTTGTTAAAGTTATAAATCATGAACTGTATATTCTTTCAATAAAAGTTAGAAAAACTTAAATTGTAACAACATTAGAAAACTTATTACTTAGTTTTGTGAACGTGATTTGTAAAACATAAAAAAAAATGATTTTGTGATTTATGAAAAATGAAAGTAGTAATATAACAGATAATCTATTACTAGAAATTTTAGGTATAACTTTTAAGTACTAAAAAACGATAGACTCCTGAAGTTTAATAAATGTATCTATATCTCTGATAATTATCTATTAAAAATTGAGTTGTTATTTGTTTTTTATAATACTTTTACGAGTAAATATCTAAGATTTAAGAAAATTATTAAATGTTTAATTAGTTATTATTATTAGAATAACTTATAGAAAAATGTTAAAAAATATATGAATACTTGTGTTTTATATCAGAAGACCAAATTAAAACATTATTTATTTTATAATCAGCTAGTACTATTACTGGTGCTTACCTAGTTATTCGAAGAAATATCTTTGAATTTTATCACTGAATTCTTTACATCGACTACGTTAGAAAAACAAAAATATAACGCGATTTTGATGATTGTTTATCGGTTAACCAAATTTGTGTTGTATATTTTTATTACTAAGTATTTTACTACTGACAAATTTGTTATTCTACTATTATATTATATAATTAAGTTTGGTAAGTTACTTGCAAAAATAATATCTGACCAAAGGTCGTTGTTCATTAGCAAGTTTTGGATAATGTTATACTATTATTTAGCTGTTAAACAGTGTTTTAGTACTTTCTATTATTCTTAGACAAATAAACAAACTAAACGTCAGAACCAGAACTTTGAATATTACCTGTGTATTTATTGCTTTTATATATAAGATAACTGAACTATTAAACTTTAGATTGCTGAGTTTGTATATAATTTATTATTTTATTCTTCGATTAATACTACTTTAGTTTAAGCTTTAATAAGTTTCTAACTTTTAGAACTAGCAAAGTTAGATTTGATTAAAAGCAAATTTCTAACGAAAATTCCTGCAACTATTAAAAAAGCTGAGGAACTATAGAATAACTGTGAATAGATTATAAACTTTTATAGTATACTTAGAAGTTGTACGAGAAATAGTATAATAAAAGCAGAATACTTATATTTTTTATTAAAAATAACTAGGTTCTAGTTTCTACAGCTAATATCAATTAGCAACGATTTTATTATAAGTTCTCTAATAAATATTTAAGATTTTGGAAAATATTAGAAATAATAAAGTAGTATAACTTAACTTACAAATTAGATGTATCTAAGAAATATTGTATATACTTTGTTTTTCTAATATTTGTTTTAGAATTATTCTAGAAATGAAGTAACAATAACCTAGTACTTTCTGAGATATTTGATATCAGCTCTGATAATATATATAAAGTAAAAACAATTTTTGATTATAAATAAAAGAATAGTGAATTCAAATATTTAGTTAACTAGAAAAATTATCTTAACGAAGAAAATTCGTAAGAACTACGTAAGAATTTCTTAGATAAGGACATATTACGAGAATACGATACTTGTTATAATCTGAGTTCTGAAGATTTCAAGAAAAAAAAGAGAAATAAGCTAAAGAAAGCAAGTAGCGTACAAGTAGTTACTTAGACAGTTATTATAATAAAATAAATTTTATTATAACACGTTTTTATAAAAAAGAAAAAAAGTAAACCGAGGAAAAACACAGTTAAATAGCTATTAAAGAATTGTATTAAAAAGGCTATCTATCTTATTATTTTTTATATTTTTTATTTTCTTTCTCTTTTTTCTTACGAGCTTCAGTTGTTTTACGAATATATTATACGTTATTATGTAATATACTTTTATATTTTTCACTTTTTTCGTTTGATAACTCTTGCTTAGTTACTAAGTACTTTAACTTAAATGTAGGAGACTTGTGATTTAGTTTTTTGTTAGCTACTGTTCAGTACTTTATATATTACTAGAATGTAAATTAAAGAACTGTTCTTTTTCTTGTAGTACCTAAGGCGGGAAAAGTGATTTATTTATTTACTCATTAGCAGTGATCTAACTGTTATTTAGCTGGTGTTTCGCTAGTTACTATTATCGTTATTATTAATATTGTCGTCACTATTTTCTTTTTTTTTTTTCTCTATTTTTTTTTATTATCTTTTTCCTTTGATATAATAATTACTTATATATTACTAGTGTCTTTGTTGTTCTTATTCTCTTTTTCGGTTAGTTGTATAGTATTGATAGTATCTTAGTTTTAGATATTAGTTAACTATAGTTTAGTAAGAGTTTAGACAGTCATTTATTATTTGGTTATAACTCTTTCGAAATTTTCTAATTTCTTTAATTAGTTTCTCTAGCTTGTTCCTAACTTTTTCTATTGCTAATATCTAGCGTTCTTTTTGTTTAATAACTTCTATTTTTGTAAATTCTTTTTTTTTGATTTCGGATATTGTTTTTGTGTTTTTCGCAGACTGAAGAGATTTTTTTACAGTGTTTTATGTATTTTTTATATTAGTTTAGCTGGTCGTTAGCAGTTGTTTAATTTACAATTTCTTATTATTTATAGTGAGAATATTGTTATTTCTTGCGATCGTTAATTTGAAATTTTATTATACGATTTCAAGAATTTAATAAATTAGTTAAAAATTAATTACAAGTTTATAAAAGCAAACTTACGAAAAGAAGAGATATTTATAGTATTACAAAACTTGGAAAAAATTTTGTAATAAGTATATTTATTAGAGATAGTTGTTTTACAACAGTTAACTAACAATGACTTCGAAAGTTATTAGCATTTACAATTGTTATTATTACAAAAAAGAAGTTAATTGTTGTCTTAAATCAAAAACTTATAAAAGTAACGAGAATAGAAGAATTCACGTAACTTAATTATTATTGAAATACTTTTACTTGTTTTTAAAAGTATATTAGATCTGTTAATATATAAATAATTAATTAGTATTTAATACGAAAGGATAACAGGGATAATTATAAAATAAAAAAGTATAAGACAAGTGAATAATAGAAATTAACAAAGGTTAAAGTAAGTTTATCAGAGATATATTATTAGTATTACTAAAAAAAATAAAAAAAAAACTTAAGAAACTTAAAAATAAATGTTAAAAAAAGGAAACTAATATTTCGAAGTAAATATACTAGAGAAAGAAAGTGAATTTATAAGAAAAATTGTTGTATATATAAACTTAAGGTATAATACTTTACTTATGTTTAAAGTACGTGTCTTTAAAGAAGTTTTATAAGATTTTTGATATCTGGAGATCGTTTTTTATATAAAAGTTACTTTGTTAGTAAATTACTAAAACAAAAACAAATTTTAAAAAAAAACAACTTAAGGAAAAAGTTTAAGCTATAATTTTTTTGAGTTTTGTTAACTAAAAGTACTTAGGTACTTATAGTATAAGAAGTAGTTTGAAAGATCTGTTTGTTTCTTGTTAATTAACGTTTATTGCTTANGAANAATATAATGTTTTGAGTTATTAACTAACATTTCTAAAAAAAAAACAGTATTATAATTAGTTACAAAATAAAACAAATTAAGATCTGAAGTTTAGTATTATTCTAAAGTTTTATATTATATATAAGTGACTTAGCGGTTTTTCTGTTTTGCTTCTAAAAAAAGTAATGAATTATCTACTACTTTAATACTTCTAAAACAAAAGTTTAGCAAAAAAAAGTATCTTGTTAAAGTTTTATATTACATATATAGAATATTGTTATATGTTATATAGCTTTTATTTAGCTACTTGTTTATAAATCTTTACAAATATAAATAAAGGAGTTTTCCCCTGGAGATTTAAAGAATTCAAAAATTAATTTGTATCTATCCTAGTCTTTTAGAATATAGACCGCTACCTAGCTGTGTCTCTACAGATATCTTGCTCCTCTTAAGCTATCCGTCTTCTCACCTGTTAGCTTTCCTTCACTCCGTGTGCACAGCACCCTGACAGAAAATCAGTTCGATTTCAAAATATTTATCTTTATTAATACTACTATTGATTATTCGAAGTTATTGAATAATTTTATTTAATTCAAATATTTAATTCAGTAGTTATTTGAAATAAAAATAAATTTAAAAAAGTATTTGGAAAAAACAAAAAATAACCTAAATCTAGTACCAAATGTTTATCTTCAATTTTTGAATTACTTCCTAGTATAGTTTTTGCAGTTGTAGATCTATCACTAATACCAAAAAAAACAAATGTATATATATAAATCAATTATTCGTAAAGCTATTACATGTCTCGAACAAAGCTATATAAATTAATATAAGACAAGAATAATTCGTGAACAAAGGTATATACAAGCAATTTTATTATTATAAAAGAATAATTATATAAAGTTACTAGTTAATTCAGTTGATAAACTAATGTTAAATGAAACTTAAAATTATATTAAAATAAAGATATCAGATAAATTGTTATAAATAGATAATTATATTTTATTGATTCTATTTTATTTATAGTACTTGTTTGTATACGACTGAAAATAGCTATAATGCCGTGAGGTATATCCGTTATCGGCGGCGTGGATTTTTGAACACACTAATAGCGTGGATTTAGTCAAGGCCTAAATTTATATGAAGCGGTCCTTGCATTCTCCCTATGGTGATTAGCGCTCTGGAGCCTTTGTTGTTGCGATGACGGTCTGGACAGGCTGGAGTGAGAGGTATATGACATTATATTATGATAGGACTATAAAAAATAGGTGCTTCCAAAATCAGCGTTCGTTGGATCCTTAGAATATATATGGGTATACTAAATGGCATGTATATATAAATATCTGATATATTGTATCACTAGGAGAGCAATTGCTATCAAAAAGGTCGAGTGACATTACCCTGGCTTGCCTTGGATGGTCTAGCGACCTGTATGCTCTCATCCGAGAAGGAGCTCGAGGCGTAATCGACGGTCCTTCTCTACTTGTTGTGCAGCGGCTCCATGCCGCGCAATCAGCTCTGGGAGCAGGAGGTCTATGGCCACACCGCTTTGCACTATCTATCGTCGGTCGGAGCCCCGGACGATAGCCTGATCCAAGCTCTTGTTTATTCGGCTAGTTATTGCTTAATAATCAAAGATAAACAAACCATTGGTTTGTTATGTGCACTAATGCTAGCCGTTCCTGGTTAGAAAAGCTTATCTTAAATGCTCCTCGTGTATAATACTTGATACGTTATAGACCTACCTCAATCGACCTAGCACAGTTGGCTATTGTGGACTCTCCATGCGCCAAGTCTAGCTGCATAGAGCAGCTCAAAGCTTACTTATCTCCACCTTTTTAGCATGCGATCTCGATATGAAGAGCTATCCTGGAGCTATTACACCAAGCGGGGATTGTCTAATCACTACACGTAGCGATATGCTGTGCATTAAACAGGAAGTTATAGAAAGGTAATACCGCCAAGCCTGATTCCCAGTTGCTTTTGTTTCTTTCACTTGCATCCACATTGACATTCACATCAATCTTATCATGCGAGCATCAATCTTGCTGACCCTTGGTGCTCTCTTTTCGTCCGTTCTTGCATCAGACTATGTCGTGCACGAACGGCGTCACGAGCATACAGGTAAACGATGGACTAAAGTTGGGCAGCTGGATAGGAATCAAGTGTTGCCCATTCGCATTGGCTTGAAGCAGTCGAATCTCGAACATGGCCACCGCTGGCTTATGGAAGTCTCCGATCCAGAGAGTCCACGCTATGGCCAGCATTGGACTGCCGAAGAAGTTGTCGATGCGTTTAAACCAAGGTATTTTACAACGGCTATGATTCTTTTCTGGTGATCACGGAACTGACGAAAATAGCACTGAGACCATCCAAGCAGTACACACCTGGCTTAATGACTCCGGTATCGATACTGAGAGACACCGACTCTCCGAGGGTCTTGGTTGGCTCCAATTTGATGTGAGTACTGGACCATTATCATTTCCGGCTTCGATTGCACATTTGCACATTCACTGACAACCATTTCTTAGGGCAGCGTCGAAGAAGCCGAGGCGCTATTCCGAACAACATATCATCTATTCGAGCACGGAAGATCATCGACGACGCATGTTGCGTGCGATGAATATTCTGTTCCCTCGCACATCAGCTCCCATATTGACTTTGTATCCCCTGGAGTGCATTTTGACGCAAAGACCAAATCTGACACTAATCAATATTTTGCTGCCGATGGCACACGACTTATGACCAAAAGATCGGTCAGAGAATGGAAGACAAGGCGCAGCGAGCCATTGATGACCCATAAAGGTCCCTCTCATCACATGCCGAAGCCTGCTGCGCCGCACTGGGGTTCATTCGAGAACCAAATCTGCAATACTTCGTTTGTTACGCCCGTGAGTTCTGTTGTCCTTCTCATTCCCATCCAATACTGACAGGTATAGGCATGCCTGAGATTGCTTTATGGTGTGCCGAGTAATCTTCCCTCCGGTAAGCACCTGGGCCTAATTCCTCGTTATTCTCATTCTTGAGCCGTTTCCTCCTCATATTATATACCCCTTTCCACAGTAGATTGAGGATTATATCTTTTTACTTTCTCCTGAAATCCATTGAAGTATGAATTTTCTGACTTTTATTGGCGTGCAGTGGAAGGCAACAGTCTTGGTATTGTGGAGTATACACCTGAGGCATATCTGCCATCAGACTTGGACTTGTTTTTCAATGCCTACGAACCGAAGGCCGTGGGCAAGCGTCCGACTTTTGACTCTATCGACGGTAAGAGATAAACGAAGAATTGTCATTCTCATCCATATACTAACCTGGCAAGGGGGTTTCCTCGATAATACCAACCTTGATGATGCTAACGCATTTTCCTACCTTGGCGAGCCAAGTCTTGATCTCCAATATGCTATGGCTCTCGTCTACCCTCAGGTATGTTGCCGTGAAGGGATTCCGGATCTAACTATCAATTATGCATTATTTCTGATTTTTCGTGTCTAAAGGATGTCATTCTGTACCAGGTTGGAGATCTGGCAGAAGAAGATGAAACGTCGTTCAACAACTTCCTCGATGCTATTGATGCCTCATATGTGAGCACCCCTTGGTGCCTGAGTCACCCGATACATCCCAATCCGACTTTATTTTATTTCATTTTGAAAAGTGCTTATGAAGCAATTACTAACTCCCCTGGTCTGTAGTGTACCAACGACGGTGGTGACGTGCCGGGTTATGATGCTGTTTACCCAGATCCCTATCCTGGACCGAACAGCTATCAAGGCCAGGAGAACTGTGGTACCTATGAAGCTGCCAAAGTCATCTCAACATCTTATGCATAGTACGCCGTGTCTGCCCATGAAATTTCAAAGTTTCCATATTCCTGGGACATCTTCCCTTCTGCAAACTATCCACACAGTCCGATGCAGCCATTCTTCGCACCATTTTCTCTTGAATACACTAAAAAAGCCAGTCACTAACTTTCCTGTGTGTAGCTATGAGTTCGAACTGCCCCCGGCCTACGAGGAACGCCAGTGTAACGAGTACCTCAAGCTTGGGTTGATGGGTACAACATTCGTCTTCTCCAGCGGTGACTACGGTGTAGAAATCGATGGAGGTGGTTGCCTTAACCCAAATGGAACGGAAACCAATGGTGATTCAGGAATTTTCGTCCCGACATTTCCAGGTGGATGTCCCTATATCCTCTCTGCGGTTTGTATCGACTCCTATCAACTTAATCAATACAGGTTGTTAATCTCTAGAACAGGGCGCAACACAGATCAGAAACGGCACATACGATGTCGATTCTGCTATCCACTCTGGGGAGCAGGTCGAGGTTGTCATGGAGTTATATCTAACACCGGGGGGACTCGTAGGTGACGATGTTCCTCCTGGTGCAGACGTCCTCGACCAGGTGATCTTCAGCTCGAGCGGTGGCTTCTCTAACGTCTTCGCCATTCCAGAGTATCAACAATCAGCCGTCAAAGAGTACATGGAGAAGTACGCCCCTGACTACCCGGGACAATACAACAACAGCGGCACAGTCCGTGGTAAGCTAGCATAGCATTATCCCTACTATACTGACCTATTCTGTGCATACTAGAATGAAGCTAATGCGTGTGTGGAAAAAGGATTCCCGGATATTGCCGCCAACGGCGCTTGGTATAGTATCGCGGTTTTTGGCGAACTTACACAAGTATTTGGGACTAGTTGCGCAGCTCCTACAATTTCATCCATCCTCGCCCTCATCAACGGAGAGCGTATCAAGGCGGGCAAGAGTTCTATCGGTTTCGTTAATCCTACACTCTATGCTCATCCTGAAGTGCTCAACGATATTACGGAGGGCCAGAATCCAGTATGTAGTTTTTTCTTCTCTTCTTTTCTAACTGCCCGGTGTTGTTGACATTAAGGCTTATCTAATCTTATATAGGGTTGTGGGACTAAAGGCTTCAGTGCCGTACCCGGATGTAAGTCAAATTCCGTCCTGAAATTGTTGCTCCGTCCGGATGGGAGTTATAACTGAATCTCTTCGCCTCCTGAGATGTCTATGAAACCTATCATCCACTTGTCGTAGGAAGTCCTATATCTTAACTGATCTTTTGTAGGGGATCCTACTACTGGTCTCGGAACCCCCAATTATTCCAAGATGCTCAAGCTGTTTCTTAGCCTTCCCTAGACTGTTAAGTAAAACCTAAGAGTAGGGGGCATCGCACATGGACCAATTTAAGCGAATTGCATTCTTTCCCCGTATTTAACACTCCATACAAATTGACGCATTGGACTTACAATTCGCTCTGTAAATTAATCCTCTATCTTCCAAAAAGTTGTGTTCTGTAGGTGGGTCGGCTCCCTTGCTGCACCGGGTCTCGTGATATCCATATTTGGCAATGTAGAATTGATATTTCCGTCCCGTGGGTCGCAGCCCGTGACAGTGCTACTCTCCTGTTCTCTCACCTACGGCAATTTCGTCAACAACACTCGCTTCAATAAGTCAGCTGACTTCGCTTCAATCCTTACGTGAACTGGATGATTCCATTACATTCAATGCATTTTTAGTTGATCACCATCCGTTCGCGACCAAAGGAGAACTCCTAATGCCCGACTACTTATACCCCTATATATGTGATTCTCGGACACCATCTTCCTAAATCAAACTAGCATACTCCAAGCCCTCTAGACACATATTCCCCACCTTCAATGTCTTCATCCGTACCAGCCGATTGTAAATACCGTCTCGATAATACCACCTCCGCTACCATTGTCCTCCCCGATGGACGCACATTAGGATATGCTGAGTACGGCGCCCCTACCGGCCAACCTGTTTTTTACATTCCAGGCTTCCCGAGTTCGCGCATCGAGGGTGCTGGTCTGGATCCCGAGGCTACGAAAGTAGGCGCACGCATCATCTCCATTGACCGCCCGGGCTACGGGTCGAGCTCACCGCACAAAAACCGCACCATGCTTAGTCATGCACAGGATATTGAAGCCCTCGCGAATCATCTCGGCATCCAACGGTATGGTGTCCTAGGCATCTCGGGTGGTGGACCATACGCCCTTGCTTGTGCACGAGCATTGCCTGCGGAGAAACTGTGTGCCGTCGCGATTGTCTGCGGTCTAGGATCGCCAGACATGGGTTACAGCGGGATGAAAATCATGAACTGGCTGGGGTGGACGTATGGTCAGCGCTTGTTTCCAGGCCTCTGCCGTTGGTGGTTCAGCCGCGAGCCAGGCGCACGGCTTGATTTGAGCGAAGAGGAGCGCATGAAGCTTTTGCTCAAGGCATTCCAGAAGGATAAAGCAAAGATGCATCCCAAGGATGTGCCGGTGCTTGGTGACCCGGACTTTTTATGGATGCATTTACGGCGTAGTAGCGAGGTGTATAAGCAAGGGATGGACGGGTTCTCGGATGATTTCCGGCTGCTGAACTCAGACTTCGGATTCAAGATTGAGGATGTTAGGAAGGATTTGCCGGTCCTGATGTGGCATGGGCGGTTAGATAATATGGTGCCATTGCACCATGCGGAGAAGGTGGCGGCGAGGTTGGGCAAGAACGCGCATTTGAGAATTACTGATGATACGCATGCGAGCATCTGGGCAATACGAAAGGAAGAGTATCTCGGAGAATTGGTCAGAGTTCTTAGGATATCCCCTCGGGCTCCATACAGCTAAAAAGGCCGTTTTTAGCCTCGATAACAAAAATAGTACAACTGATCAACCTCTTCATGCTCTACGTGTGTATAACCCTGGAATTAGCGAAGCTGCTTGGCTAACTTGTAAACTAGAGTTTTTTTATTAAGTAATTAGTCATCGGTAATTGTGTCATCCCCTAAAGAGGTAGCAAATACTATGGGTAAATTCCTTTGCGAGGAGCTTGGGTTAGGGAGAGGGAGCAGAAAATGGAGTACGGGCATAGCAGGCTGGAAGTAGGAGGGAAAAGGTTTCATTCTATTTTGGTTAGTGGGAGGGAAAAGCGTTCATATGTTGCCTGGCCAGGGATATATGCTGCGTAACTCCTGCGAGATATGGTTGGCCCTGTGGAGAGGAGAGATCTGGCAGGGTAACGCGAAACAGCAGGCTTGCTGCGAGGCGTGGCATATAATGGCAGCGACTGGCTAGCAAAGGGCTGGCATGACACTGTCTATATGACCTGAGAAAACGAATACACGTGTCGGTCTGTAAGGAGAGCTATAGAGCAGCCGGCTTAGGGAAGGCTGATACAAGCTTAAGGAGCAAACAAGACAGAGGACGTAGAGGAAGGTTTTGTGCCAGGTTAACCTCTCGAAGTAGGCCACCAGGGGTGAGCTTTTCGAGGTATATAATCTTACAGGTGTGTGGGAAAGCGTAGTAGGGAGGTTGCTGGCCCTACTTGTATTGTAGCTTGTCAAGTAGATTGCAATACAATTTTGTACCTGCCATATGCGGCAGAGTTGAAAGCAATAGCAAGTGCTTTATACCTACCACCAAAACCAAGGTATCGTAACATTGTATTATTTACAAGGAATAAAGGAACTGCTTTAGCTCTCAAACAACCTCGACAACAATATAAGCAACAAGAAATCATTCAGATTTACCATTCCATTCAGGAATTAAAGAGCGAGGGAAATACTACTACGATATTATAGCTCCCGTCGAGCGAAGAGAATAAGCTTCTAGACTGAGCTAAGAAAAGAGCAAAAATAGCTACTTCAGAAAATGCTGCTCTAGAAATATAGCTTCCATATATACGATCAAGTATACTTAGAATTGCTTAGGGTAAGCGTAGTACTATCAATAATATACTAGAGAAAGTTAGAAAATATTCTAAGAGAATCGATATAGTATTATTAGGCAAATATATACGAATATTATATAACTAATTATTATAGATAAAAGCTAGTATCCGTATATAACTTCAAATAGGTATAGTAAGACTAAATATATACTTATATATAATAAGGATATAATATAAATTTAAAACTATAGCCGGATTTAGTTAATATATCTAAAATAAATAATTAAATAAATTTAAAACTAGATTTAAAGTTATAATATTAAAGTAAAATAATTTTAATTTAATAATAATTCTTATCCTTAAATTTATATATTAAATTAATAT
>JMRO03000122.1:0-270357 GCA_000743665.3 Scytalidium sp. 3C | reverse complement strand
GGTCCACTCTATATATAATTAAAGTTTTCATCAACATGGTAAACTTATATAGTCTAATTGGGACATTGGGGGAATATAAATATAGAGAATTGGGATTGTGAACTGTTTCCCAAGATGGTCTAATCATTTACCATATCGTGAGAAAAAAAAAAAAAAAATTCTAGACGATGCAACTAAAAATATTTGAAGCTATGCACAAGCTGCATAAGGGGATAGCTTCTGTCCACTGGGAATTGCCGATATCGGCTGCTGCACAGACCAAATGTCCAGCGCCCTGAATGCCCTGTAATTATAGTGGCGTTCAGGCTCTGGAGAGGCTGTGGCTATGGTGGTTTGGGAATTCGACAGCCTATAACCTCTTCTATAAGTATGTATTCAGTACATATGATATGACATGAGATTTGTGTAGACCATATATATACACGTATATTTATATTGCTATATGTTCTCCTTACTTCAAAGGTAATTTGGATACCACTTTGAGTTTGCTATTTGTTAAAAAATAAATGGAAATCATAGCAGCGCAAATGCTTCAAACTGCGTGCATGAAATTATCCCTGATGATTTCACTCGCGCAACGGCAAACAACCTTAAGACACATATTATTGCAGATCAACCAAATAAATTGGGATATTGGCCTGCGACATACACGGTCTGACAGTAGCCTCTTTGTGATATTGCCAAATCCGACCAGTCAGATCACTGCCCTCTTCATCTTACTTCCTCGGCGTTTCGGTATGCCGGGATGCCGTGGGCTGCGGTAAAGTTCTTACCGTATTGAAGGCATCACCCGTCCCAAACCCATCGGCTACTCAAAATATAAATAAAATCTGCGAGAGGAGATGTGAACATCTCTTAGTTCAGCCCCGTCTTCGCCCAAATAATCTCCCAGCTGACAGGCCATAATAAATCTGCAAATATCTTCCCCATCCGAACAACAGCAGCAACTTGGGCGTGGCTACGGAAGCCAGCATCGCAATGGCAGTTCCGACGTATAAATTTGTCGAGGTCGAGCTTAGGAATGACAACCATGTCGCCGTGGTGAAATATAACCGACCTGAGTCGGGAAATTCTCTCCGTGCACAATTAGTAAAGGATATGTATTCCGCGTTAAAATGGGCAGACAACCATCCCGAAGTCCGCGTGATCGTTCAGACTGGAAATGGGAGGTTCTTCACCACGGGAATGGATCTTGACGAGGATGGCAGCGGATTATCTTTCACTGCAGGCTCGGAGTTCTATGAATGGAACAGGCTTCTTGTTTTGTCCGACAAAGTCCTCATTGTCGGTGTCAACGGACCCGCGGTGGGATATGGAGTCAGCAGTCTTGGGCTATTCGATCTGGTCTACTCAGTCCCGGATGCTTTCTTCTTTACCCCATTCATCAAATGGGGCATGTGTGCTGAAGGTGGATCGAGTGTCACTTTTCCGAGACTGATGGGTTACCAGAAAGCAGCACAGTTGATCCTCACCGGAGAGCGGATAACAGCTGAAGAAGCTGAGAAAATCGGACTCATCAGTAAAATCCTCCCAAAGGAGAACTTCCTCGGAAGCGTTCTGGATATAGCTCAGAAGTTAGCTGCGTCACCACCAGGTGCTCTCAAGGCAACTAAGAAGTTAATTAAAGATCCAGTGAGACAGGAACTGCTGGATGCCATTGATCGGGAATGCGATGTCCTGCAAAATGAAAGAAGCGGGTCTGAGGAGAATAGAGAAGCAATTAAACAGTTCAAGATTGAGCAGGAGCAAAAAAAGCGTCAGCGGAAAAGCAAAATATGAAGTCATCTAGTCTCTGGTTTGTAAGTTGAATCTAAATGGATCCAATGTATGCAACGTTCTTTTTCTTTAAATGGTATCATACATTAGGTCAGGCGTCTTAGGCTAGCCTGCGGCATTTCGTGTCACCGAGGTAGCATAAAACAAGGTCTATATTGTAGAGTAGCGAAGAAATAGCGAATTAACAAGTATCCAGGGTGGTGTTATCGGATTTGGCGACCAATAACGAGTGATTATCACACGCCAATCCTGACATGAAAACCTGTTTCTGTTCGGAAAGTTGAGCAGAGCTGCTTTACTGGCAGCTTGTGGTGAGTCAAGGTGAGAGCGATGGTGGACCGACCAGCGTCGAAGGTGAACTCTTCCTGTTCCTTGGCTACAACTGCCGCTAGCTAAAATTGGAAAAAGCCAGCCAATTCTGGATCCTCGTTATCCCAGACTACACTTCCTCGCTTTTGCAGATGTCACAAATTCAACCTCATATACGAACCCGCAGCGTTAATCTGTTTATACGTGTGTATAATCTTTCATGTTTTTGGGAGAGCAATTGTACAATCACTCCAGGTCTCACTTGGTTTTTATTACTAATCTCTATTAAGCTCTAAATTATTACAAAGTTCATCTAATGAAGTGAACAAACTATACTGTTATAAATCTTAGGATAGTCGTTTTAATGGATATAAACAGCAACAACAATAATTAACCAAAACTGGTCACAGCATTAAAAGCTAAAAGGTTGTATGTATCTTTGACTGCGAGGATTAGTAAAAATCGGAAGATGTATCCATCTGATAAAAAGAACTGTACTAACTGTCCAACTCAAAAAGCTCCATCTCTTGTGATAAGTCCCCCAAGTTAATGTGGAGTCGGAAGATCTTCACTACTATCTATCCTCTTTGTCCTCTTTGTCCTCTTTGGCCTTTTCTAGGCTTCATCAAGCTATACGCGGCTTTTATCCTTGACCAAGTATAGCCTATTTTATTACTTTATTTGTCTAAAGCCTATAACACTTTTAGACAGGTTAGGATGGGCAGCAGGATAAATTGTTGGGATTATCGATGGTACAATGTCCGCAGCAGCAGAAAGAAACTAGGGGTTGAGATGTCTTTAATATGGAAAGGTTCATGATCTTCACGTGTGCTTATTGTAGTTTCCAAATGTCAGAGTCTGATCTATTACTGCTTGTAACGATGTCTATCAGATGTGCTTATGTCTTGGTCGACGCAGAACGAAATACCCCAGAAACTTGAAGTTTAGAACTCTGTTCTTTGAAGGGTAATTTTATGTTTAGCTGTTTGTAAATAGCTCTGAGAGACAATCCTCAACCCTTGAACATTAATACTATTCAAATAATGCACATTTCTACGGAATGATAGGCGGCATACTTATATCCTAGGGTATCCCATAACTCACTGCCCATGCAGCCATGAGCATAACACTGTCCAACAAGTATGAACGAGTCCCTGGCCTTGCGTAATACCAGCGGTATCTCACTGCCAGGAACTATAGTCAATATGTCTCCTCGTTCCGTAGCTGCAGGCGCTAAGATGAGGATGCCATTGTAAGAAACCGCCAATCTTCTGCCTCCCACTCGTGCCAGATATGTATCTTTCTTCGTGATGTCATCCAATTCTTTGGGAAGATGAGTCTCTAAATCTGATTCGTCGTCTAGAATCACGTTTGCACACAGGGTTCGTATGTAAGCCTCGAGAAGCCGTTGTCCTGTCAAATTATACTCCAGGTGGTTGAATTGTTCAATGCTTTTCGTCGCGGAATACTGCCAATCATCTGTTGTAATCCATCTCAAGATGGATGTGTCCTTGGATCGACGTTCACCCCATTCTCTGAGCCACCCTACATCTTCCACAAGCTCCCTATTGTCGCGGGTTTCACTGTCTGCCTTGCTTGAAACAAAGGCTACTTCATCAAATGGTACTGCTTTTATGACAAGCGTACGTCCACAGGCCTCGATACGAAAATTCAGACGGAACACGGAAGATATTTCATAGACTGGCACCTTTTGCAGACCTTGACCAAGTCCACGAGCACCAACCTGTGGAAGACTAATAATCGTCTTAGAAACTGGGATTCTCCAGTCAGGAACCCAGCTAGGAATAGTAAATGACTTAGAGTCTAATGAGCAATAGGATAAGAGACTCAGATTCTGGTATGTTTCAATAAATAAACGGGCCACGCTCGCGTATACCTCTTCCACACTCAATGAATAGTCTACTTTTACTGGGATCCGGTCGTTAGATATTCCTATTGCAGCATACAGTTTATCTCGAGGGTCTTTACAACGTGTTCCCCGGATGCTTCCCATGGCTACAATGAGTTCGGGAGGTATCCCAGATGTTGATTGACCTCTAGTTTCCACTACTAAATTAGCAAGGATCCTGAATGGCCAGTGATCGATTATCAGAAAGTCCATGAGTTCGAGCGCCCTTTTCTTGAACGGATGTTCCACGAACCACAGAAAGGATATATGCTGGCGAAAGACGTGCACAGTCTCACAGAGTTGCATCCACGTTACGTGNATGATTTCCACAGAAAATTAGTGCTTCAGGAGCAAGTGCAATCTCTTGCACAATCCACGACCTATGCCACCATTCCCTCCTCCATAAGCTTGCAACAGCTTTCCAGCGACCTTCTGCAGTCTCCTCAGGAAAGTCATTCTCGAAAAGTTTCCGGTACTCAGCCTTGTATGTGGCTGGGAGAGGGATCTGTTTCATATCCTCGGACCGATTCCTCCAAGATGTAGACATATCATAAATATGGCGGAAGGCCGATGTAGTCTGTGAGTCAGATTCTCCGAGCCACACGATGATACCGGCGCTGCGTGAATATATCTTAGCCATTTGTGAGACAGTTGTGTTTCGTTCTGCCGTATCCCGTTGGTTGATGCAGATTACGCTAACCCAGACAAGCGAAGTTGGCAAGTCACAATTTGGTAATCCATAGGTCTAATCATAGTAATCCTATAAGGGAATTCTATTCTATTTATATACTATAGGTTCTTGTACTTGCTGAATACCGATGAAATCCCGAAGCCCTAGCAGGACCTATTCTGGCTCAGAAATCCATTTTTTGGCCCGTTAATTCTGTGGTCCTTATATCTTCTACATAAGATATGCATGTTGCTGAGCTATAATTCCTGTCTTTTGTTAAATATTTTGTATTCGGCTCAAGCGATGGGCAAGGTGAGTTAACAAACAGAGTTGGCCAGCAGACTGCGAATTACGTTACAGCTGATATTTTGTGGAGTGTATATGCAAAGTTTTCTTGTCATACACCTTGTGCTGTACTGTATATCATGCAAGCTAGTGTTTTGCTGAGTCCTGTACCATGCACTTTATATCCAATGCACCCAAGCATTACGCTATAACCTCTGGTAATGGTACTATATCATCTAAATAATCAATGTTTGCCCATCATAATCATATTATAACATTACTCTATCTGTTTAAGGATCCATTTTGTCAAGTTGTGAATAACGTGTAATCTGAAGGGCTGCTATTCTCTCATGCCGTGCTACAACCAATCCGGACAGTATATCATCCTAGATAAAGCAGTGGTCATAAGTAGTATTTCGGAGAAGTAAAGGCTAAGATAAAAGGACCTTGGTTAGTAGACTTGTGTAAATGCTTCTAGAGAAAATTATATGATCTATGTGCTTCATGTTTTAATATCTTGCCTCAGTGAAATCATTCTTGCAGAATTTATCGTTTAACCGTCTTCATTTGCATCTGATGAAGACTATTGCCTACTCCGGATCTACTTCCCGTTTCCTCTAGAACCTTCAATACACCTCCCTATACATCGTAGAGCAAAAGAAAGTGCGCAGTAACACATCTATGATCCTACCGCTTGTCGTTGAGGCACTAAGAAACGATAGAGTACACGATAGTCCCGATTTAAGTAGATATATAGCTCTTTCTAACGACTTGCTGAAAATCAGATTGATACATGTGTAAACTCGTTTTATAGTCTGCATATTCCTAAAATAACAGGAATTATACTTCAGAATGGAAAGTTCATTACTATAATTATGCTAATATCCTTAAATATTCCAGAGAATTAAATTGACAACCGCGTCAAGGTCTTAATATAATATTCATTCACACTTAATGAGTGCTGTGACCTGATCCATAAGCCAGAGTACATACCTTCAACAGCAGATTTAAAATCCTCTTATGTAAGAAAATCACTTTCTTCTTCTTCTTCAGCTTTCTTAAGAATATTAATTGTTTTCTCTGTAACAATATCAACTTCTTTTTCTTCTGTAATAATATCAATCTTATTGCTTGCTTTGTGTACCCGTACACGGCTGCCCATGATAACAATGTGTGGCCAAATCTATCCCTAACATTGGAATCAGTATCGACTTGTCGTAAGAGTAGTTTTACAGCATTTACTCTCCGACATTTGGCCGCCCATAATAATGGTGTTCTGCTGTATCTGTCCTTAACATTTATATCAATGCCATCTTGCTTCAAGAGCAACTCCATTACTTTTCTATGTCCATACTGAGCTGCCCAGGATAATGGTGTCCGCCCATCTCGATAACTTGCATTGATAACAGAATCATCTCGGTCCAAGACCAATTTCACCACTGTCTCGTATCCAAGCTTTGATGCAGATAATATAGCTCTTCGACACAATTTAGGTGTAAAATATTGGTCAATGGAGCCCCTTGGCAATGTACTGCAATCTGCTCCTAGTGATAGAAGAAGCTTAATCATGCGAGCACTTTTAATATAAACTGCTGCTTTTAACGCATTTCCATACTTTCCCTCTGTACGTGCATTGACATTTGCTCCACGTTGAACGAGAAACAGGACCATTCGAGTATTTCTCACACATACAGCAGCAATCAATGCACTGTCGTAATTTCCACTGTTGCAAGATGTATTTACATCTGCTCCCCTGTTCAAGAGACTCTCTACAATGTCGAACTTCATTGGTCTGTTTAAGGAAAGTGGGCTTTGTGTGGCTACAGCTGCGATTAGCGCATTGCCGTATTGGCCATGTCTAAGCTGCATTTGAACATCCGCTCCCTCATCTAGCAGTAGGTTCACCACTGGAGATGGTGACTTTAACAGTGCAGGAGCAATAGCGGCAGCCAGTGCACTTCCATATTTCCCACCGGTAACATGAGCATTAACATCTGCTCCTTTCTCTATAAGTAGCCGTATCGTGGTAGTATTGCCAGAATATGCCGCTTCTGAAAGTGCACTGCCAATCTCACCACCAGGCGGTTGCGCATTAACATCTGCACCAAAGTCTATCAGCAATCGAATCATATTCTTGTTTGCAAAGTATCGACTGCTTATTGCCAATACTAATGCATTCCCAAATTCCAACCGCACATTCTTATCATCTGCCATCCGCGCAAGCTGTGTTGCCACTTCAATTTCACCTCTAAATGCTGCTGCCTCTATTGCTGTGTTGTATTTCGCGCTTGCTACTTTCATGTTGATATCTGCTCCAAATTCTACTAGAAGTTCTAGTATATTTAGTCTTCCCCAATAGGCGGCAGCAGTCAATGCACTACCATAGTATTTATCACTAAGTTGTCGATTGACATTTGCGCCTAAGTTTATCAGCCTTTGTACAACATCAGAAGAACTGCTTATCACTGCAAGTACTAATAGTGACTCTCCTTGCTGATTTGTAGCTTCCAAGTCCAGGGTTGGATCCTCCCACCATTCTGAAAGGACATTATTTAATCCAAACAGACATACTGCCAAGGATGCCCGATTTGCCGGTTGAAGCCTCGTGTTCATGTCACCAGATTGGGAAAGAGGTTTGACATAAGCATCCCGGCCCATATCCCAGAAATAAGACTGCGTATTCCAGAATTCAAAGTACCAGCAACGATAGGTAGGGCTGCTTGCATTTATTGACCCAAGAAATCGTTTAAGAAGCACAGATAACCGACTATCAACCTCAGCATCTCCGTGGTGTCGAATATGAACCATCCACATCCTCAATGAATACTGAAAAAGTCCATGTGAGGGATTTTGACGCCGTTTTCCTAGAAATTTTAATTCCGCAAGGCGAAGATCCTCTTCACTTAAGTTTAGTTCGAGATAATCTTCACTTGACCCTGATCCTAAATTTCCTTCACTTGATCCGGATCCGAAATTCCCTTCATTCGACCATGACTCGAAATATTCTTCATCTGATTCTGATCCGATATATTCTTGACCTAATCCTAGTCCTAATCCGAAATACTCTTCGTCTGACTCCGATGTAAACTTTTCACCCGACAAAAAGCTGTCAAAGCTTAACTCTGATCTGATGCTATCCTCATCAATGCTATCAGTTTCGCTTAGAGAAACAGTTCGTGATCGATTACCCTCAGCGCTGGCGATATAGACTTGTGAATAAGGTTCATCTGGTGGGAGCTCTTCTTCAAATAATGATACTGAGTGTGCGACCTCTTCTANATTGCTCTAATTGTCCAGAATCACGAAGATAGTAGTTCAAAAACATCAGACACACTTTTGCTGCCATTCCATTGATGCGACTTTCCTGCCAATGAAGCTCAAGGTATTCCCGGACAGATAAATGTGATAACCGGAAGACGAATCTTTGTTCATCAAATACTAGTAAATTTCGACAAGTATTAAGCACGAAATTTATGTCAAGACCAGCATCAGCCTTTGTAATACTGTCGATATTTGGGTTCTGGCAGACGGCAAGAAGCAATTCTTCTGCGACCAAAGGTGCCTTGCAGCACATGACCCATTGGAATGCCCGGGCAGCAATTTCTGGCTTGCTTCCATCTGAATCATTTATCTGAGCAAATATTTCGTCATACGTTGACTCAAGATCTTTCGGAAGTTGTCCCAAGCGTTTGCGAATATCGCTCTCAAGAGAAAGAGACATAACCTGATCTATTTGTAAAGCAGCCCATTGAAACCTTCAACAGTTAGCAATAAGTCGTAAATGATTAACAAGACCACACTTAAATGGAAAAGAACTTACATTCCTTCACTCTTACTTGCTATAGTGTTAATAATTTCCCTTTTCAGACTTTCTGGTATAAATCGGTGATTATTTCTTTGTCTTTGTTCAATTTGTTCGAGAATATACTTATTAATGTCGTCTTGGTTGTCTGTTGCACTAATTCCTACATTTTCTCTCATCCTTAATAAATTCATAATATCTTCATCGCGTCTACTTGAAATGAATACTTTTAGCCGCGTTGTGCTTTCAATGAGACTGTTGAAAGCATAGATAAGCTTTTGACGCTGTCCTTCATGTAGTTCATCTAATGCATCCAAAATTAGTATTGTCTGCGAATATGTCTGAACAAATTCATGTATTAAATCTAAGCTCTCTTTAAAAGACAGCTTTTCAGAAGCAAAGCCTTTGCTCTCTTTTTGTTTATAGGTTTCAACGAGATGGCTCTGCATTGGTCCAGNAACTTGCAGAAATAGCAAGCTGTTTGACAAAACACCGTAAAACGTTATCAGGATCTCGTCGAAGACTTTCACTGCGGTCGCAATAAAAATATGCTAGTGCCTGTTCAGAGGTAACTTTAGAGAAATAATCAATAACTTTAGAAACTAGCTTAGTTTTGCCAGCGCCAGCTAAAATATAAGTTAGTACAACAATTCTCAATCACAAAAATTCAAGTTTTTAAGTTAGCTTACGGATTCCATGCAACCATAAAATCATCGATTCTTCTGATTTTATCCAGGTTTGGAATTCAATCCGTTGGAAAAGCCAATCTCCCGTTTCATGGGTCCTCCCCTCTTTAGCAGTTAAGTGATTGTCTTCGTATGGGATATCCGATGCCCACTGTAATACTTTTGCTTTTTCTACTTCATTGAACCTAGTCCAAATAGCAATGACGCTAGCGTCTACCCGAGCAATTAAACTTTCCCAATTTTTCAGCTGCTGGAGCAAGTGCTTCAAGTCCCTCCTCTTATCGTGGCTACATAACCTTTCACAATTTGTGGCTGCGATCTCAACATCCCTCTCCAGTTTTTCCCGTTCCTGATCGAATTCGTTGATCTGCTCGCTTGTCCACAATGCTTGCAGTATGCGGTAAGGTTTTCTTTTGTTATATAACCGGATTGCTAAAACCAAGAATTGTAAGCTAAGTTTATATAAGCTTATTATCGCAGACTCAAGCTTCGGACTAGCCTGTGGTATATATAAATCACATATATACATAGACCTGTAAATCTCACATCGACTAATAATCAGTATGACCCGATTTAGACCAAAAAGCAGAGCAGTCATTTGTTCTCTATCAGATATAGCGACCTAAATAAATATTAGAAAACTTTAATCTTTAATAAGATAGGTCTTATTATATACCTGGAGTAAAAGCCTAATAACAGCCCAAGGTAGACCAGCATGCAATGGGTCAACATTGACTGCTATATCTCCAACTATCTTCACTTTCTTTAGCAACACAACGGTTTTATCCGCGATCTCCTGTAGATTTATTTCCCGATCTCCTAATAAGAATTTCCAGCTTTCGCTTTGACATTTCTTTTGATGAAGCTGGCCTGCCACAACTAAAGATTCAAATATTGAGTTAACATTGTCGTCTGGGGTTAGAGATATCTGCTCTCTAATAGCATCCTTCTCACTCTCAGAGAGTTGTTCCAATACTTTAAGCCAGATATTCTTAGGTGTTGGTCGTAACTGGGTTGCTGGTAAAGAATTGCGATCGTTGTGTAGATGTGATTCACATTGCAAGTCCCCCTCTGAATTCACTGTTTCATCTACCGTTGTATCCACCGTTGTATGCCCATTTGATTGCTGAGTAGTAGCATTACTTAAATCCCCACCCTCTCGCATGGAGACACTTGGAGATACAAGACTGGAAGCGACTTGCTGATGTGACACTGAGGAAAGGATTGTTTGTGACGATGGTGATGGCAGGAAAGAGAAGAGCTTCTTCACACTGCGCCGCATTTTGACTTGAAGTGCGTCTTCAGGAAATCAATGAAACTGCATCAATCAATCCCATACTTGTATCTTCAGAGGGTGATGTTCTTACTCTGTAGATTAGAAAATTGTCTATGCTGATCAGCTATAGGGTAGTTGAAAAGCGATACGACTCTTTCAATTTCCCCAGAGCCTCGTCTTGAATTTACCCGAATATCCCTAACACCACACGTGATATATGTGACCAATATGTTACTGTTATGGCTCAGGCAGAATATACACGTGATCAGTTAGCAATTCCGTTGCTTATTACTCACGGTCAGATTTGCGTCAGCAAACAGCCAAAGATGCCTGTATCTTACGTCTATGGAGGCCTATATACTACGGCTGAATTTGCGCGCTGTTGTTTTAGTTTTTAGTTGAACTAGTTGAACCAATTACCATTGGTTCCCGTGACCTGCCCATAGTTATGTGTTGCCTCAGGTAGCAGGGCAAGTCGCACAATTAAAAGCTTGTAGATTTAACATTGAATGCATGAAGACTCCTTAGTTTCATTCCTAGAAAAATACAAATTTGATTTAGTTTACTTATTTTTAGGCATTTTCAGTAGACATATAAGTGCAAGTATTTCGCTAATAAACTCGAGATTTGGACCTCGGTCTTCTGAGGATGCAAAAACGGAACCCCTCAGAAAACCGTGGTCAAAACCTCAAGTTTCTGAGGGATTCCGTTCGGGGTCGAATGAGATATAAGCAAATCGCATCTATCCACCATCTTGAATTACGGACAGTAACCTCACGAAGCCGGAGAAGTGCGGTGTACAAATTCATCCGGATCTGGATGGATTTGCCATTTACCATAATCCTTTTCGTACAATCCGAGTCGTCCCAGTTCTTCGGAAAATCCTCCGATGGCCGACCCCAGGTATAAGACAACGCATAGTATGTGATCGACGACGATATAGATTCCTTGGATAGTTTCAAGGAAATCAGTTCCTCTTGTTGATGAGCAGACTCAAAAGTAATGAGGCGAATCTCAAAAGGATTATAGCTGAGTTCATCATACTCGAATTCTGATATTGTAACTTTTTTGACGACTGGAGAATCCATTGTATCAACTCTTCTATAAGAGTAATTGGTTAGATAAATTTCCAGTTTAACGTAAAAGAGTCGCTGAGAAAGTGGAGGTAGCGAAGAGGTATATCCTTAGGGTGGGTGTTACGAGGCTGGGTAGGCTGCAGGCGTGGACGCTGAGGTAGGCACGTGATCTCCAAAATTGGAAACCGTCGCGAAATTTATATATGTCAGCGACAAAAGAGGAACCTCTAGTGCCTGACTGCCTATATCCCTATATATGTGATTCTCCGACAATATATCATGACAGGCCTTCAGGAACAGAAGTTTTACCCCTAGAGGCTTATAAATAAGTTCCCTTTGCCCATTGTAGAGCCAGTAGTTGGTAGTTAAATTTTAGTTATCCTGCCCTGCTGAGACAGGTCTAAACCCTGATTTTTGATGATGCTAATCATGAACCATAGGACGTCCAGTTTGGCTCCAGATATCTACTGCTACACTTGGGACCTTAGAGTCTTTAAATAGTAAAGGGGACCCCTGATTTATAGCTTTGCAGCCGTCCTGGGAGGCACTTGTACGGGAATAGCTCCTCAGCGGTTTCCTTTACCGCTATCAAGTGATACACTACGACACAAAGCAGGACAGGTGAACAGAAGTAAGACGGGGGGACGTTGAGGTGAAGCGAGGTTAGCAGAGCGACAATGTATCTCGCGTCCAGTTGCTAAGTGCGCCTCAGAGGGAGGTCGGGATTGACGTGAATTAACACCGATTACATATTGATACAGGTTTCATTTACCTAAATGGGTATGCTGTACGAGCACCGCTAGCTAGAAACATGTCGATGTGGCTGGCATCCGTATATGAACCCATACCCGTATCCTTGACGTAAATAATGGACCTGCATGAAAGAAGTACTTAATTCTCTCGTCGCCAGCAATGTATTGTATCGTATCTCACAACGTTCACTACGCGTGGACTAATAAGACATTATCGCACATGTTAAAATCTATCTAGTAGTTATTATCACCAGCAGGGCGATCCAGCATGTCAAAGCCTACGATTATCTTTGTTCCTGGTTTATGGGAAGGTCCAGCTGCATTCTCAACGGTCATGCAGATGTTACAATCAGAAGGCTTTGAAGCGGTATGCTGTTCTCTTCTCAGTACAGGCACGGCTTCGCCAGGGAATCCCAGCATGGAAGATGACATTGCCGGGATCCGAGAGTTTATTGAACCGCACATTGAAGCCCGTAAGGACGTGATCCTTGTCCTCCACTCGGCCGCTGGATTCTTGGGATCCAACGCTATTGAAGGATTTTCACGTAAAACTCGGAGAGAGAAGGGCTTCAATGGTGGCATTACCCATATTGTTTTTATCACGGCTGGCGTGTTTCCAGAGGGAATGGAACATAAGCCACCGCCATTTTTCAAATTTGAGGAGGTGCGTACGACCTGAGTATCTTTTAAAATTCCCTTCTCCCACTACACGTAAATGCTAATTTGAGGGTATTTATAGGGTGGGGTAGTGAGCTGCGTTGATCCGAGGAACTCTCTGTTCAACGACCTCGACGATGAATCAGCAAAAAACTGGATCAAGTCTCTCCAATCTCACCCTGCCAATGGATGGGGTGGTACAATAACGTATTGTGGGTGGAGAGAAGTGGACAGTACGTATCTTGTCTGTGAGAAGGATCAAATTTTGCCAGAATCTCTGCAGCTGCAATGTGCAAGTTTGGCAGGAAGTAACATTGAGCGCTGTGCTTCAGGGCATATGGTCATTATTACTATGCCCGAAAAGGTAGTTGAAGTGGTCAAAGATGCTGCGATAAAATAGTGGAATATTACACGTAAGGATAAATTCCTTATCTAATAACTCTACATGCCATATCTATTAAAAACGAACGAATCCATCATCAGTTCTATTACAAGATAGTATATACATTTCGTCCCAAGATGTCCACCTCACTAATCTTTCCTGTCCACCCTATCCGGCCATAATACGTTCTCATGTTGTCTCTTCCGATATTCACAACTGGACTAACCCAACAATCATCAAGGGTCCCACCAATCGTCTTGTCTCCCTTTCTTAAGTATCTTGTATCGCTGAGCATAGCTGGCTGTATATTGGAGTAGCTACTTTCCCACGAGCCGGCGGGTGCTTCGAACACTTCATGCATAAGACCAACGTGCTTCAACTTTGCAGCATTGACCTCCCACCATCTTATGGTATCTTTGTGTAGTGGAGAACAAGCAAACTTATGAACGTCCTCTATGCTTCGCCAGTAGCTGATAACGAGGATTTCTGCTGCCCCGTTTTCCGCGATACGATGCCGCCTGCTTTTGCCGAGAACTAGGTAAGGAAGTTAACTGGTAACGTTCAAAACCAAGTCTGCAAGCGTCAAATCAGAAATTTATGTTTAACTTACATCCGTTGGCTTGGCTAGTAGGGTTCTCCAGCTGGTTGTGCATCTTGTCCAGCCAAGCACCTGTCTCTTTAGCTTTGGGAGCGAGTAACCCCAGTGGATGATTAAATCTAACTACTAATATGAGGACAGCAATCTTTTACTGTCCTGGGACGCTGCAATCCCCGTCTGCGTCAGGTATAATAGACGTGAACCTAGATATCACGCCCTCCAGGTAGCGGTTCGGTCGTGCACCGATCGTTATGAGGAGAGCATCGATAAAATTAATTCCGAGAAGAATAATCGCCGGTGCCACGGCATACTTCGTTGGAAGTACGACGAGTAGAAATGACTGGAGCACAGCACCAAGCAGTATTGAGGTTGAAAGAGTCAGTGAGTGACCAATGGCCTTGTCGAGGGATGAGCGTCAGTCAATAATGATGCATCGCAGATTTGATATATCTATGGGACTAGACGCACATCGTACAGTTCTCTCAAGGAATGATTTAATGAGTTGGACGTACGAGCCTGAATAGGACGCGTTTTTGAAGGAGGAAATGGACTGGTGTATCGAAAAGACATATTGTCTCTGATTAAAAGAGCGAGGGCGGATCGCAGAGAAGAAAGTAATCGGGAGAAGAAATATTAATAAGAGTCTGCAATTAATATATCGTTCGATTTGATTTCTAGAGTCTCATCTACCGGCGATATTCGCAACAACAACAGATGTATTTTGTGGAGCTGAAGTATATGTAGCAGATGCAGTGCTCTAGACCAATAAGGAATTTTCAGCTTTCGCACCCATGCGCTTTCTCCTCCTTAGTGGCAGGCCAATCCGAAACTATGCAGAATCTAGCTTCGTGGTCCGCAGCTGCCATCAGTTCAGCTGCGTATTATTATACGTCTAAACGATATTCTAGCATTAGCTGGCTTCCCTATAGGCCAAAAGAATTTGCGAGCGTAGGGCTGAAGCAACTGGCCCTGCCTTTTGAGCTGAACATTTGTCCGATTTACCTACGGCCTTGGTGTCGCGCGCGCGAATATGCGACGGGAAAAAGGACTTTATCGGGTTTAATTTTACGCCAATATTAGCCAATACATTATATTAGTACAGGCAGTCATTTCTAGTTTCTGTATTAGTGCCTGAACCTGAGCGATAACTATCTAACCTGGCTCAAAGCTGAACATCCTCGAGCACTCCCGGTTGGTAATCTGAGTGTACTTTTGACTATCTATAAATGTACTATCTCCTTTCAGAGTCTGGCAGATGCAGATTCGGTTCTAATCATATCCATTGTTTTGGTCTAAGACTGACTAGCGTGGTAGCAGCTTGAAGGCATCCAGCGCATGACAATACCACCGAAACAGTCTCAATTTCAGTCTCCCTGATGTTATTGCAACCTAGGTACTAATGGCTCCTAGGCTCCAGAAGTGATGCCATGTTCAATACAAACAGATCTGGAGAAGGACAGGTAACAAACGCAGGCATGCGATAATAATTTCCTGGACTCTGATACAGAGATGATACGTACACAGTTTCGCGGAATTTCTATGTCTGCCCCAGCGACTGATTAAATATTCTTCTTTGCATCCTTGCCTAGCTGTAACTCCACTCGTTTGGCCTGAGCCGCTCGTTCACATAGCTCATTGTCCCTTTTCAGCATGTTCTTTACTTCATCCCTTCCTAGGGCCTTTCGACCGCCCGTCTCAAATACACGAAACATGGTTGGGCTCAAGATACCTCTAGTGCACAAATTATACAGCTCGCGGTCAGTCCACCACAGATGCCATGCCCGATAATTGAATAACCCATTCAGCTTGCCTCCCATGTTATCTAAGATTCCAGTGCCTGCTACGCTATCGAGCCAGGGAAACAGGGACGGAAATGGCACAAAGGCTGGATAGAAAGTACTACCAGCTGGTACGTTGTATCTCTTCATCTTTGCAAGCCTCTCCTGAGAATGCACCTTGTACCATTTAGTCATAGCTGCGTGCGAGGGCAATACTCGGGACCCGCGCCAGATCTGGCTGACAGCCATGGCTTGCATCTCGAATTGGATAAATCCAGGAAAGGGAGTTCCGCCTTGACCTAGGAACGCAAGGGTATTTCTTATAGCTGAGTCTGCGCTGAGCGGGAATATGTTCATGAAAAGTTGCGGGTTAGAACCCGGACCCTGTGGATATGGATTGAAAGAGGAAGTGTCTAACTGGATAATTTCAGAGCTTGAGGTTGAAGCAGATGACTTGGGAACTGGAACCAGGTTATCGGGGATATTGAAATGGTAACCTGTGCAATATAATATAGTGTCGATGTCGTCCAGGATTCGACCATTCGTGAGTTCAACTGTTTTTGACCCTGTAATTTGTTTAACCGCCGGTACTGGCTCAGCAAAGCCGGATACCAGGAAAGGGTAGAGAGTGTCAGCCATAAGTGGTGTTGATACGGCTGTCGATGGACCGGGTCTCAACCCCCATTCGTCTGGGATATCTGGGAAAGCCTTTTTGGATATGGACTGGACCAATTTGTCCATTATCCAACTCCATAGACTCGGGAGGTTCCCTTCCAGCCATAGCTGGAACATGAGAAATGGTAGCTTCATCTGTGTATCTAGCGTCTCTCCTTCGCTAGTATATCGTGGCAGGAACGATACACCGCCGCGGTGACTGAGGTAAACCCGTTTGGCTGAAGTTGAGAGAGCATTTGTAACATCTTGAGCTGTTGCATGCATGCCTATTATGAGGACATTTTGGTCCTTGAACTGCTCAGAACTGTGGAAATCAATGCTATGCAGAACCTTGCCCTGGAATTTCCCCAATCCGTCTAATTTTGGCCATCGTGGAGTATAAAAGCTTCCTGTTGCGACACAGACGCGGTCAAAATTTTGCGTAGATATGCGGCCTGTCTTCACGTCTTCTATTTCCAATGTCCAGTAGTCATCTACCCGGAAAATATGCGACACTTTATGACTGACCTGTATATAGTCGTGGAGGCTGAAATGGTCGGCGTAATTTCTGAGGTAGCTGTATATCTGAGCTGCCGTAGGATAGGTGTCTACCTCTTCTGGAAATGGAAAGTCAGATATCGCGGCCCGGAACTTGCTTGTGTTGAAGATTGTAGTCGCGTGGACGGATATCTTGTTGTCTTCAGTATCCTTCCATAAACCTCCGATATATGGTCTTTCTTCAAATCCTGTCACCTCAAACCCATCCTCTTTGAACTGTTTTAGAGCCATCAAACCAAGCGCACCAGCGCCTATGACTGCGACTTTGGCTTTCTGAGGCATCTTGATGGCGAATTGTCTATCCCAACAGGAGTCTTAACCAAACCAGCTTACACAACACAAAATATTAATATGAGATGGAGGGATGAGAGAACAGTTGCTGTTGGTGTGGTACGTATGCGTGGTACGCAGTTTAAGGAGTTGACGTGAACCCTTCCTCATAGAGTAAGCACGGCTAACGGGTTTTACGTGATTGTTTGCTCTAGTGGCTATCGTGTGATAGATGTACTTACGTACCTTTTAGCAATTTCCTGGCTAGAGCTACTACGTTTATCAAATATGGGATGCTGGCATGTTCGTTTCTGGGGCTTACTCGTATACCTAAAAGGAATCCGATCAACTTCGCAACCAGCTCGAATACACCACTCAAGTTAGAGAATCGTTCATTGCCGAGCTGCACACCTACTAGGGTCCAAACTACTAAATATGTCATTGCGCCGCCCGAGCCCAGTATTATACGTAAGACCCCCCTTGGTTTGGCCAACCACCTTGCTGCAGCCGAATTTACTGGAGAAGAATGTGTTCATGGGGTTGCGGTCGTTTGGCTTCACGGCCAAGAATTCTAGTTTTTTAATCTAGCGACCAATTTGTTAAAGCGCCAGGATCTGACACCCACCATTCCTTTTCTTGAGAAATGGTGTCGTACAAACCTTAAAGAGTGTCTGTTCGCGAGAGCCCGTCTGCCTACAGCTCACTGTTTCCGGGACTGTGGCCGGTAAGGTTCTTAATTTCTTCAAGTGCCATTGTTTAGCAGTGTATGCGACAAGCCTGTTGTGAAGTCGGCCTGTTTGAAGTGTGGCTCTTTCAAGTCATAGTCTTGGACAATGTCCTGATCCGCGGCCCCAAGATGTAGAACGCCAGGGGAATTGGTGCTAGCCCCGCTGCAATGCATCCAAGCAAGGTGCTTGCCCATTTAACACCAAGGTTGCCGTATAGAGCCGTTGCGAATAGTGGAAAAGTTGCTCCAAAACTGCTTCGTGCAAAAGTATTCAAAGCAAGAGCACTATTGGCGCAGCTCAAGTACAGATCCACAATATACTTGAATCCTTGCATCAAGATGACTATCATGGAGGCTCCTATTGGGATCCCTGAAAATATCTGTGCTTCCCATCTTATAGATGGCGTGCTCGTCCAGGCAAACCAAAAGAGACCAGCAGGCAGGAAAATCGCTGCAACAATCATCGGAGGCAAGCGCCTCTCCGGAGCTACTGGGGTACCAGATTCCATATGCTTCTTATATACTAGTAAAGTGTATAGAATATTGGCCATGACTCCCAGGACGAGACCACTAATCATAGGTAAGAAGGCCAGCGACGCCATCTTAGGCGTCCAGCCGCGGTCCTTGCTAAAAGCGGCGGGTATACCTGAGAAAAAAAGGAAGAGCAAGCCAGTGATGAAACTTATATAGATTGTTATGAGCACAAGAATAGGTTCCGTTATCATCAGCGCTATATATTGACAATCAGCGTTTCAGATTCGAAAAAAGACGGTTAGACTTGACTTACTCCAAGGCCGCAAGAGATATGCTGCAAGTGCGAGTTCGGGATTCGCAGCTTTCTGTGGTTCTTTCTCCTCAGTCCAATCGCTGGACTTTTGCAGTCTGCGGAGCTTTTGCCTGGCAAGAAGGGGTGCATAAGTCTCAGGTAAGATGAAGTAGGTAATCGCCGTGAGGGATAAGGCAACAATAAGTAACACCCAGAGATTCCATCTCCATCCGAGAGACGAACTGGTAATGAAGTTACCACAAACTGGTCCTAGAAGGGGTCCCAGAAATGCGGCTCCAGTGAACAAATCGACGCCGATCCCTCGACTAACAGGAGACTGCCAGATATCAGATATGGCACCCCCGACCACAGCAAGCGCGGAAGACCCGAATANATCCATTAAAAAACCGACAAATGATGATCGTCTGTACGTTTCGTGCCAGGGCTATTGGAATAGAGAAGAGTGCAAAGAGCAACGTCCCAATTATAAGTGGATACTTCCTGCCTACACGCTCTGACAAAGGCCCGATAATAAGAGGCCCTACTGTAAAGCCCTGAGAGTGAATAAGTTATTTTGCGTTCTGAAAATAAATTGGTGAAGAGCATATAGAATAGAGAGAACCCTACCACCATGAACAATGAGGTTGTTAGAACAGCTGTTTCAAGACCGACATGGAACTCGAGGGCTATCAGCGAGTTTGCAGGAGTTAGAATACTGACTCCCAGATTCGTGACCAGTGGAAAGAGTATTAACAAGAAAGTTAGAAAAATCTTCCACGCCAACCCCCAGTGGTGAGGATTATCGAGGTCATCCGCTTCACTCGAGGAAACTGAAGTTGGCCTCGACAGCGCATCCTGGACACAATAGACAGTAATGACAGCGTCTTTTTCTTCGTCCATTTTCTCAATAATAATGTAGATGTGTATTTACACAGATTAAAATTTGGATACAACGAAGTAAAGCCATAGAGAAACTATCAAATCAGACCATCCCATGTTCTTGTATACAAGTGTTCAAAATACCCTTGCACCCGAGAGGGGTTACTTAGGGGCAAATGCTTTTAATATCAAATATACCTTTGCGGTTAGCATGGTACATTGCGTTTCGAAGGGTACGGTTCTCTTATTCCCGTGCCACGATATATCTCCACCGGACCAGACACCCCATAAAGTGTTAGATCAATGCAAGCCACTAGTGGCGGCTTATAATGGTATATCCAATCACTGATTCCACCAACCTGCCAAACGGCTCGTATCGTGAGCGACATGCACTAGTATTCCACTAGGCAGATATATCTCCTGGCCACTGGAACATGGCGTAGTTTGACAACTAAGGACGTGTCTCAGCTTTCGGTGCCATCAGATACTAGACAGGAGTGTCTTGAGTTGATGTAGATCGCATATGCAACTTTCCTGAATATCGGAAATCGAGGTGATCCACAGTAGAAGTGAGAATCCTGGGTCTCTTCTCGGCACGGCACGGGTTTGGAACCGATTTCAATAAAGAAAAGAACAGGGGTTATCCTGATAAGTAAGCACTTAGTAGTCCGTCTGGAATTGAGAACTAGATTCCTACTGGCTTGCTTTAACTCAATAGTTTGTGGTGCTGAGTAAGATAAGCTCAAAGTGGGTCTCATTCGCCTTGAGATAGACCAACATTCGTACTGTACGAATACTCCAATGATGTGAGAGCTGCCCGTTTGAGCTTGCTCGCCTTAAGTTTAGCTATTGCGAAAGCAATAGCATCAAAACTACTCTGTGCTGGCGAGTAAAGTTCTATGTTTTGTATAATGGGATATGAAGCTAGATGCTTTCATTTGTTTTCTTTCTGATACCTTCTGTTAATTAAAGGGGAAAATTCGGGCATTTATAGCTGCTTACAAGCCAAATCGCCTATCTCGCGATCCGGTAATGAGCATCCGAATGATAGAAACTTAAGACTAGTGATTAGTTGCACTATTAACTTAATTGAGCTAGGTCGAAAGCCCATTATTCAGAAGAATTCTGCATCTCGTAAACCGGAACATCCCATGCAAAACGACCAGAGTTACCTGTAAGTACATAAGAGGTATACAGTACTTACACCTCAGTTAGAATTCTTCGATTGGACATATCCTGCTTTGTGACTATTTCTATCGGTTTAAGAATAGTATCTTCGGTATGATGCTGATACAAGCATATTACATTTTTGACATTACAAAGAATGTGGGTCTTACATGCTCAATTATTACAAAACCATACATTTTCTAGTGTATCTTATCAAAGCTATCTCTCGCTCGCAAAAAGTTGCTCAACTACTGCGGGCTAGCGCTAGGCCAGGCGTTGCCACAGCATGTGGAGTACATGCCACGAGCTAAAACGTAAAAGGCAGCTGTAGCTGGTTTACGAGGCTCAAGAGCACAGAAACAAGCGGGTATCTATGGGTCTCATAAAGAAATGATGTCTGACAATACGAGCACCAGCTTTTGTGTAGACTGCAATATTGGATTTCGGAATCTGTTCGCCGATTAGACCTTGTCAGTCCCGAGAACACAGTCGAAGCACATGGTTGTCCAGTGGGTTGGCTCTAAAGTTCAGGATATTTAGTATCCTTGTATTTCTCCCGACCGGGTGGTTTGCTCGGCCTTTCTTACGGCATTTGAACCGGGGCTATTCTCTGTTCCAACCCCCTATAACCCCTGCCATGTAACTCCCCGGCTAGCGATCTCAGCTTCTAATGTATGTTAGCAAATAAAAGTCGATCACTGTAGATTTTCTCAAAGCGGAAAGAGCAGACCCCTGACGTGCATGGACACCTTAGACAATCTAGTGGTCGTCTATTAAGATAGACAATATGGTATTAATGATTTCAGGGAGGTTATTATTATCAAAATAAGTTTCCGTGGCATCTGTACATTGGGTATTTGTACCTAGCTACTTCTATTAGGAGACATTGCTCTCTTCCAGGGGACGTCAACTTTACTTCTTCGACACTCTGCTCATTACCTTGCCGCCATGGTTACTCACAATAGCACTTCATCTTCGCTGGATAGCTATGATTACTTCGCGTCTGCCGATACACAAATTAATACGTCGACGAATGAATCTACACCACCTTTGAGCCCAGGTTATGTGGAAACTTTCCCGCACGGTAAAGATTCTGTAAGTGAATCCGTTCCTGCAAATTCCAGTTCCCATCGCTGTCTGATATTAATGAAGTTGAACTGTAGGATCGATCAGTACTCACCCCGTAAGTTGTGATGGGCCCTGTTAGTCTAGTGCTTGAGACCCGGTAAATCTGACTCTTCAAAGTCGTCTAACACCAACTCCCTCTATGAACGGCCTGAAGTCCAAAGCAGCGCTTCATGCTTCCGATGGCTTGTCAATACCAACCCTGGAGCTCTTAGAGTTATACCAGTCGTATGTGATTCGAAGTCCAGAAATTTTAAAGAATGCGATGTTGACTTGATTCTGTATAGTTTTACTGGTAAGACCGGGGGAGAGCTATTTCACGATATGATGGTTAAGCAAGGTGTAGAACAAGTTTGTAAGTTGTAGCATTCTTGCCATATTCGGATTGTTATCTTATTCAATGAAACTAGTTGGTTATCCTGGAGGCGCCATACTGCCAGTCTTCGACGCTATATATAATTCCACAAATTTTAACTTTGTTATTCCTCGCCACGAACAAGGTGCGGGCCACATGGCAGAAGGGTACGCTCGTGCCTCTGGGAAGCCGGGTGTGATCCTTGTCACCTCAGGACCGGGCGCTACAAATGTCATCACTCCAATGCAGGACGCCATGTCTGACGGCACCCCTATCATTGTTTTCTGCGGCCAAGTACCAACTACCGCTATTGGTACAGATGCTTTCCAGGAGGCCGATATGGTCGGTATCTCTCGGCCGTGTTCTAAGTGGAGTTATCGCGTTGAGGATGTAACAGAGCTTCCATCATCTATTCTAAAGGCTTTCGACGTAGCTACCTCTGGCAGACCAGGCCCTGTTCTTATTGAGCTCCCTAAGGATGTTACCATGAAGACTTTTTCGTTTACCGTACCTGATCCACTCATTGTTGCTTCGCTACATCCAAAAGAGCCCGAACGCTCTCAGCCAACATCGGAAGGTATTTATCATCTTGCTCGACTAATAAGTGTGGCTCAAAAACCCATTCTTTATGTCGGCCAAGGTATTCTGGCCCGGCCCGAAGGCCCTAGACGTCTGAGAGAGCTGGCAGATAGGGCCTCCATCCCCGTAACGACAACGCTGCTAGGACTTGGTGCATATGATGAACTAGACAGTAAATCTTTACGAATGCTAGGAATGCATGGATCGGGATATGCAAATATGGCAATGCAAGAAGCGGATCTCATTATAGCAGTTGGTGCTCGATTTGATGATCGTGTGACGGGAGATATCTCAAGGTTTGCACCAAAAGCTAGAGCGGCAGCAGCTGAAGGTCGTGGAGGCATTGCCCATTTCGACCTACAGAACATTAATAGAATAGTTCCTGCAAACGTAGCAATTGAGGGTGACTGTATCGATAACCTTGCTCGGTTGCTTCCCTTTGTGGACGAAATCTCGGATCGACATGAGTGGTTTGCTCAAATCAATAACTGGAAGGTAAGAACCAGCCTCCTTTTCTTTCTTACACCTTTCGCTTTGGTTCACCAGTAACAATCAATTTGGAAACAAAGAGAACCTCTGGGCTAACGAAGTAAAAGGCTCAATACCCTCTGGACCTCTATGAAAAACAAACTCCTGAAGGACCGATTAAGCCTCAAGCGGTTATTGAAAAGCTGAGTGATATTACAGCAGCTCTGGAGTGTCCAACTGTTATTANCTACCGGGGTTGGTCAACATCAAATGTTTGCCGCCCAACATTATCGCTGGCGTCACCCGCGAACTCTGATCACATCAGGAGGGCTTGGCACGATGGGATTTGGACTTCCCGCTGCTATCGGGGCCAAAGTCGCTCGTCCGGAAGCCCTTGTTATTGATATTGATGGCGACTCATCCTTTAACATGACTTTGACTGAGTTATCAACAGCATTTCAGTACGGTCTGGATATCAAGGTCCTGTTACTGAATAATAGTGAAATGGGAATGGTGACCCAATGGCAAGGTCTCTTCTGCAATGGTCGATATTCTCATTCGCACTTACGAAACCCAGATTTTGTGGCCCTTGCCCAAGCGATGGGATTTCAGGCCCAGAAATGTACACGACCTGTAGAAGTGCAAAGGGGTTTGGAATGGTTGGTCCACAGCAATGGACCAGCGTTACTAGAAGTTGTGACGGATTCGAAGGTAGCGCTTTTGCCAATGGTGCCACCAGGATCTGCTCTGCACGAGTTTATTGTCTATGATAAAGGTATGTCCTCGTTATTCGTATCGACATTGGAGGGTTGTAGAGGCACTAATAAATTTCTGGCTTCTAGAAAAATAATTATGGGAAAGGGTAATATGATCAAATTTCAGAAGGCGTTATGGAAAGGTTGGGCTAAATATCCGGATGACAATAGCGAATCACCTTGATTTTATTATATATGAGAAAGCAAACTCTACTTGTACCTTTTCTGTAGTAAATATGAATTGAATCGGGCAAGCCGTTAGATCATCTTGTCGCGCATAGATCTAAATATAAATCTGCCTCCCACTTGCTGCCTCAGGAATTTGGCAATGTCTGTTTGCAGCATGTGAGACATACAGGTCACTAAACTTCACACAGCCATAACAATCGAATCATTCGTTCGCTTCCTTTTTGAGACCTTCAACAACAAATTCAACAGTCAAAGTAAACAGATTTATCCTCCATCAATCATCATGGGATTCCGTGGCCAGTGGCAACCTCAGTTCGTGCAGTACAACGCTGGCGACGTTGTGGAGTACCAAGGTTCGTTGTTGCGGCTAGCGGATCCCGTTTGAGCAATCGAGAACACGTTTGACTTTGGACCAGGCCACTATTATGAGATCATCCAGGCTCACGCTTCTCAAGTATGTGTAATCATGATTCCAGATGATCCATACCCTAATTCATAGTGCAAAGGCTGGATGGGAGCCGCCCAAGACCCCAGCACTCTGGAAAGGTGTTGACGGACCCGGAGGCGGGGCTGCCAATCCCCCGCCAGGGAATCAATGGCAAGGCATACCAGGCGCCGAGGGCGGCCCTCACGAGGAGAAACACTGGTATGATATGGATGATCACAAGAAGAACGAATTACTAGTGAGTAGAATAACACCACAAATTAGATCTTATGGAGTTCCTAACTGCTATTAGCTGGGTGGGGGACTCGCACTCGGCCTTGGCCTCCTTGGTGGTGGCATGTATTATGCGCACGAGAAGCATGAGAAGGAAAAAGATGTTGGTTATGATCCTTCACATATCGTCAACTGAGTCTGACTATTCCAAACTTTAGCGCGAGGCTCTAGCTTTTGAACTCCAGAACTGGGTCTTGGCCGCGCACAAGCACACCGAGGAGTTCTTCCAGAATGGTCCTCAGGGCCCTGTAACTTGGATCCTCAACGATGCTTTCCCAAGTAACCCCCACCTGCTGGATAATGCTATCAGGGGTGGTGATGAAAAGGGCAAACCATTGTACATTTGCCGTGCCCCCTACCATGTGAGTATCACTCGTCTTGTCAATATAAACATGGGTCTAACTAAACGTCTCAGGGGACTCTACGTGAGTTGGAACATCTCAACTGCCCAGCAGCTAACACAGCTAATATGCAAATCAGAAATCGGTAAATGTGTATTCGAGCAAGGCAATGACTACGGTTCCATTGGATATAAGAACGACGCCATCGGGGTTTGTAGTCTCCGCATCTTTACTGAATCTTTCTAATATCAGAGAACGCAGGTCAAAAAGTATGAAGTTCTCATTGGCGACCAACGTGCCATTCATTGGGAGAGAGTTCGCGGTCAATTTAACCCATCCTCGCTCCAGAGTGAACCTGTGGTTGGCGGTCACGACACCGATAACACTAGGTTCTACATTGCTCGGGTAGTTTACAAAGATGCTCAATATCCTGCCCAGTGCAGCGAAAGGTCGAGAGGCGCTACCTTCTGCTACGACGACGACGAAAAGTCAAGTGACGTAAGTTTGTGTTACTCCTCTAACAAGCCTTCTTACTTAACTCACACTGCATAATTAGGACTACGAGGTTCTGTGCTACTCGAGCCGCAGATAGCGAAAGAGAGGAGAAAGGATAGATCGCCTGACTTGTTGGCTCGTCTCGGGCTCTGGTTTCGTCTAAGATCGAGTATAACAAAGAATTCTCAAGTATTTTTAGCTCCCATTACCACTCGGTGATTATTAAAATTTAAATCTAGTACTTTACACTGTGATCCCATAGCTATGTATAATTTTGCTTTATTCTCAGAAGGCCTGGAGACATCCAACGTATGAAGGCTGCCGAAGGCAAGCCCAAACATGAGGCATAAAAATATTGGTTTTTAATCTTTCGAGATAATGTTTGCCATCTCCGAAGTCTTACCTGTCCTTCTCACGGAGACCCAGTTGGGAACTGGCAAAGCTTTAAATCCCGTCCGCCCTCTTCTGAGGGCGGTAAACTCCAGCATAAATTGCTCGCCCCTACGGCGTTACTGGCCGGATTTTGTGTTCCAGTAGGTAGGTAATCTCATCGGAGATAAGGTAGCCGGAGATCGAGCGGCATGTGGCGGCGGGCGGAGTAGGCGCAAAAGCCGATCATGGAGAATCCACTGTCCAGGGCGGCCCAAGACAATGGTTCCGCATCTAGCCATTATGTAAGGTGCTGGCGGACTTTGGAATCAAGATCGGATTATAGCCATACTTTTAAACCCCTCGCAATCTCCTTGTACCCTTAGCTGTATAACACTATATTTGAATTAACGACCAGACGGGTCCAAGAAAGATCTCGGACTCATAAAAGGAAATCAAATGGATCAATCCGCCCAACGGTCTGGGGTCAGCCCTGATCAAGATCCGGAATCTTCCAACGCGGAGAAAAAGAGGACAAGAATTCAACTATCCTGTACCTTGTGCAGATATCGAAAGTAAGGGTTAACTCTGATATCGTTGTATTCAAAACCGCTAACTTGGAGCTTAGGCTGAGATGCGACCGCGCGTTCCCATGCAACAATTGCGTCAAAAGAAAACAATCATCTGCATGCCGTTATGTTGGTCCTCCAGGGCCCCATAGCCGGACATCACAAGCGCGAGCCGAGCCAGGTAATCTCCAGGAACGCTTGGAACACCTTGAAAATCTCGTGTACTCGTTCGTAAAGAATCAGGTACCTGAAAGCCAGACTCCGGTAGAGTCTGCTGCAAAGACAAGTCGGACCGCCCGGGCACGTGATGGAAAATCGGACTTATCAGATCGAGAGCATGCAGAGGAAGAACATACGTCTGTCGATTCTCAAGGTAGGATCCTGGTTGATAGCATTGGGACACGTTACATAGACGCTGCGCATTGGAAGGCAATCCTGGAGGACGTAAGTCTTCTTTTTTTTCGCAGTTTTCATGCTCTATATATATTGATTCTATTAATTGATAGTCTGCTTATAAGCATCGCAGATCCGTGATGTCAAACAGGATGTTCAGGAAGGCGAAATGAGCCTAGAACCAGAGGCTATTGAGGGAGAGTTACCAGATCCGCCAACACCATACTTACTGGTAGGGTCGGCAAGCTCCATAAGCAGGGAAGAACTTATATTGTCTGTGCCTCCTAAGCCTGCAGTAGACGCACTCGTTTCGCGTTATTTTAACTCAAAAGATGCCGCCACTTGTACGTACAAGCTTCAATATTCTTTACTGAGAAGACAATGCTCATGCCATTGATCCTAGTGGTCGTTTTGCACGCCCCTACATTTCAAGATGAGGTAGGACTTACCACCCCTTTCAAACATGATTCTTACATATATTCCTAGTACACCAAATTCTGGCGCAATCCACAAGATGTCTCCCTTGCTTGGCTGGGGTTACTATACAGCATCTTGGCGTTGTCTGTGTTCATGTATCATCGAACAGCAGAACCGTTACCAGAGTCACTACGGGGACTGCCAGACCCAATGACCACGTTCCGTAGCAGGGCAGCACAATGTCTCATTGCTACTAACTATGTGAACCCTGCCTCTTACATTATTGAGGCCATGCTGCATTATTCAATCTCAGAATATCTGACACATCCTGACGCTCAAAGTTGGGGTTCCATCCTACTTGGAATTATCATCAAACTGGCGATGCGCATGGGCTATCACCGGGATCCAAAGCATTATCCCAACATATCACCGTTCGAAGGGGAGATGAGACGTCGAACGTGGGCGGTGATCTACCAGCTGGAACATCTTGTATCATTCCAAGTTGGATTGCCCAGGGCTGTTCGAGACTGGGAATGTGATACCAAACCTCCGCATAACTTATTTGATGAAGACTTTGACAAGTCTTCAGCGTCTCTTCCACCGTCTCGGCCACAAACAGATCGGACCCCTGCATCATATACAATAGCCAAAGCCAAGATTAACTCGGTATTTGGAAAGATCATCGATATGCTATTTTCACGCAGGCAGACCCCATACGATGAGGTGATGAAGCTCGATAAGAGTCTCCAAGACGCGCGGGCTGCCATACCGCCCTTCCTGCAGATACGCTCCAGAGAACTCTTAATAACTGACCCACCAGATCTGGTCATGCAGCGATACACCTTGGAGCTCCTCTACCAAAAGACAAGGTGCATTCTTCACAGGAAATACTTGACAAAGACCCGTGCAGATCTCCGCTACACGTATTCGAGATGGGCATGTGTGAATGCAGCCACGGAAATTCTTCGACACCAGGCAGATATTAATCGGGAGACGCGGGAAGGAGGACAACTGCATCGTGACAGGTGGTTCATTACATCTCTTCAACACCATGATTTTCTACTTGCAGCCATGATCATCTGTCTTGAGTTATCCCAAACTCCTGAACGCGCTGCTCAGGCTCAGAGTCGGCAGCTAAATGATAAATTCAAGGTCACCTTTGAGGGTCGGGATGAGTTAATGAAGGCGCTAGAGACGTCATATGAGATATGGGCTTCATTCCGTCACCGGTCAACGGATGCGTACAAGGCTTATGAAGTGCTCGGTGTAATCTTGCACAAGGTTAAAATTACCCATCCCGACATCTATGGAGGCGCAGCTCGTTTGGGCAATGCACCAGAAGACACCATCGTAGTACGAACTGCTGCAGGTAAGTTATGTTATCCCATTACGTTCTACTGAAAGTGCTCTGGAAAATAATGAGATGAGCAATTTACAGCCCCGAATCGTCCACCCCTGGACCACACGCCATTTGGTAGAAGTGCAGTTCAGCAGCCACCAATGGATCCTCTTGGAGACATGTCATCCTTCGGACTGCATGGAAACCAACAGGAATTCACCACTCCCATACAGTCCCAATGGCTTGGGACGATTGAAGGTATGATTGATGTTCCAGATGACTTTGATTGGGTAAGTAGAAAGATTCCTGCAAATGTTCAAGCGGTAGATTGCAACCCGTCGCTTTTACCCTGCTCGCGTATTCGAGGGTTTGATGGCTAACATCACACTCTCTCCTCTCAATATAGCAATTATGGGATGATCAAGTGATGCGTCTTGACAATCTAGATGAATAGACTTTAGGAGGGAGGATTAAGTGCTGAGCCGCTGAGAAGGGAGATTATGGCTCTAAATCCACGGCAAGAACTATCATAATGGATTTCCTTTTGGAGTATATCGAGTCATACAGCCTAAGCGATCTTAAGCCTCCTCTGTACGAGGTTTACCGCGGCGAAATTACATGGTGTGCTTGTCATATGCTTTGGAGAACCTGATAGTGTCCGACAGCGTATCAGACCATAATGTCTGGTATTTTCGAATGTTGATCTAGGCTCACCGCTATCAACATGTAATAATAGCCGGCATCGAACCAGAGAAAGTAGAATTGTCCCGTCTAAGAGGATTGAAAGGCACTGTCTAGAAGTGATTGGTAATAGCTTTCACGTGCCATTAGCTTCAGTATACCAGGAATCTGGGGTCCAGGCAGCTGAAACTCTCTTCTCTCCTTTTGGGGAGCTGCAGCTTACGGAGTATCAGAAAGTTTTCACAGTACGGAAATGGCCTACGGAATTTCGAGTCCGCCAGCTCGGGGGTCTACCATCCGTAAGGTCTAAGGCGAAAACAGCCAAATATGAGGCTGCTCTCGCGATCCCATTTGGTCGATGAGTAATGGTCGGCATCAGCTCATGCCGGTGCGCTCCGCTACTCGTCAATGTATGCATAAACTTTAGAAATCTCCTAGGAGAAAGATTGAGCCACTGCTGCGTGGGGTTCCAGCTGTGACCGAATTGCCAAGACGAGGAGGATCATCATCGTCTATTTAACGCTGAGATGAGGCACAGTGTGGGTTTTAACTTGCCGGGTTCTGGATAGAGGCCCTGCCGAGCCGGCTCAGCGGTCATGGGGGTCGGTAAGGAAGGAGGCACGAGAAGGAATGAGGAGCTAGCAAGATGGTCCTATTATCTGTGAGATTAAGTCATATGTTTTATGTAAGCATGTGACTTGCTCGAGTTTCAATAGGCGTCTAGTTCTAGGCTTGTGCCCGATAATAAGGCCGACGTGGATGACCCCGAGTGAATGAGGCGGTAGATCAACCACGGAAAGTTGCCTCATGCGTCGGACGGATGTTCCACCTACTAGTCCGAATCCATGGCGGTGGGATTCCGAGCTGGGATCAGAGTTGGTATGATCAGTGGCTTGCTTGGCTGCATTTACGATCGGAATCCTGACCGTCGGTACAGCTCATCGAAGCTGCTGCTGATGAAGCTCCGTAGCGCTAACTCATTCCGGACCCTTCAAGGCCTGTGTGCATTTGATCGGATAGTACTGAATTAGCATTCACTCAAGCTTTAATGCAGCCCGAGCTCTCTGTGTGAGAGGTTGCTCTCTTCATCCTCAACATCATCATCATAGTCAGTTGGTGGCTGATGAGTCTCCAAACGCCCGCGACACAAGACTGAGGGCCACGTTTCTGCCCCATCTGGGAATAGTTGTGAGAAGAGCGACGGCTCTGCCGACGCGAACGATAAATTACTAATAAGATATTTCAGCGCGCTGCTGAATCGCCTTGGCGTGGAGGAGCCATCAGCCTTTATCGGGATCACGCGGTGCTTGTTTTTCGCCAGCCACGCCAGCATACCCGGCCGGACCGTGATTCCTTCGCGAGGCGATGCGGCTCGCGTGTCTGCTACAGTACCGAGGAGAAGTCGAAGCACGATGACAATGGTGGCCGAACGACCAGACACCAACATCGGTGGCATCCTGCTTGTCTGCTCTTCCTTCACAGAATAAGGTTTGCAGGTGGCGTCAGAGGCGCACCGAGATGGTAGAGGACGGACACAATAATGCCACCAATGAACCAGCCGTGGCTGTTCGTCTAGTTGTGGAAAGTTAGAGCGGATTATTGCTTCTGGACTACGTGCGTAGGTACAATTATTTTCCTGGAGAAGTCTCCGTGACTCCTTTGATTAGCAACACTCTGGACAGACTACAACGGTTCAAATGCTGTCAAAGTCGACTGGTGGAACTTCGGGACATGGTCTCTGATGTGCAAGCTCGCAGATCTGGTTGCCCCGAGGTGCCTTTTCTCTTCATCATCTCGTGATTCGCATATCAGGCCCTTTCTCGTGAGTCAAAAATACACGCGGTACGTGAAAGTTGCTAGTGTCGGCAATGTGTCGTGGCGGCTCTGCCATCCGTTTCTGTGACTTCTACTCTGGTTTGCGTACCGAGGTTCTCCAAATGCCCGTGTCTGCTAGGCAGATCAGCCCATCCTGGCTCGGCTTCCTCCTGATCCCTCTATTTCTTGCTGCTGCTGTGACAATGATTGCCTCCTCGGGGGAGAGTTTTAAGCTGTCGGTGCATCGCTTTCTGCTTTGGGAAGTTGCCGAGCAGTGAGATTTCGTGCATGACAACAGATCAGATGGGGGGGAGGAGATGCATCTAGGGTAGCATGAACGACAAGTACCGTGAATGGAGAAACAATGGAGACTCCACAGCTTCAGCACAGCACAGCTTTGTTGGCGCCCGCCGTCTTTATCCTGTAACCTTGGATGAGTTTGTGCTTGCCATCGAGTTCTCAAGTCATGATTACAGGGGTTCAACAAGCAGCTCCATGTCAAATCCAGTGCAAGGTCCTGCGTTCCGACGTAAAAAATAATGTTTTGGAATTTCTTTTGCAGCATCCTAGCCTCTCGATTCCATGCATGCCTGGCACTCTGCGCTTAGTCCTTGTATCGCGAGATCTTTCCTCCCTCACTTCCCCATCTTCCATCAGCCCCATGCCTGGTAATGGTGGGTCTCGTGAGCTTTGCTAGGTCAATTGCATCCAGAACAACCACCTCACTTCTCTCCCCAGGAGCCAAATCATTGCTCAGATGCTCGAGGCAGAAGCACCCAGGCTTCCTCTGCTCGGCTAAGCCCTATTATGGTAATCAGGAGCGGCTTTTTAGTGTCAGTTTTGCTTCTCTTCGCGTCTAATGTGTAGTTATAGACATGATGTTGGATCATGCTCGTTGCTCCTTCCTTTCAGCCAGCTTCAACTTGCATCTCTTCAAATGCATCTCTATTTATCCACCAATCGAGATCCACTCAGTATTCCAGGCTATTGAACCTCTTCAGACTCGGCCGTAAGATGTTGGAACACTCTTCTACCCTCTCCTCGGGTTACAGCTGTTGTATTGAAGCAGGATGGCAGGTTCTCTTACCCTCTGGACTTATATATAAGACCCTTCCCGCACCAGGTGTTATGAAGCTTTTTTACAGTTCAGCTGATATTGAGCTCCCAAGGTCATCTGCTGTTTTAGAAAACCAAGAATATATTGTCGAATCCATTTTCAAGGTACCTTGCGCCCAAAATGGACCACGTGGGAGTCAAGAGTACCCAGGATGAAGTCCGGATTGCACAGGCAGAATCTCCACACTTCGAGAAAGTGACCTGGTACCGCGAACCTCATCTGAGACAGCTCTATGCCTATGCCGTGGTGTTGATGGTGGCTTCCGCCACCACTGGTTATGACGGGTAAAAGTCCTCTAGCAGATACGGAATCCACTTGGTGTAGGTACTGATACTATAAAACTATCAGGTCGTTGATCAATACGTCGCAACAAATCAATCTCTGGAACGATTACTTTCCCGAGGTTCAGGATGCCAGCAAGCTCGGTATCTTGATAAACATGTTTAATATTGGTTCTATTATCTCGCTATTTATTACGTGAGTTCAACCTACCATCATTACTGATAGTCGCTGTGCTTTACTGACTGAAGCTGGGAGAGGAAAGGCCCTATATTGCTGATCACTTCGGACGCAAGGTCGCGATTGCGTTGGGTTGTTCCTTCATGATCCTCGGTGGTTGCTTGTCTGCGTTCACTACCGGCTACGGCATGTTTATCGCTGGTCGATTCGTCCTGGGTTTTGGCAACTCTCTAGCACAGATGGCCTCTCCATTGCTGCTCACCGAGATTTGCCATCCACAGCATCGTGGCCCCGTCACAGCTATCTACAACTGTCTCTGGAATTTGGGTGCTCTCATCGAATCTTGCATTGGCTGGGGTACTGCTACTGTTAACAACAACTGGTCCTGGAGATCCATCACCTTCATCCAGATCATTCCATCTGTTATTCAGCTGGTCTTCATCTGGTGGATCCCAGAATCGCCCCGCTTCCTCATCTCTAAAGATCGTGCTGATGATGCCCTCAACGTCCTTGCCAAGTATCATGCTGGCGGCGACACAAACAATGCCACCGTTCAATATGAATACCGTGAAATCAAGGAGACCATGCGCTTAGAGGAAGAAGCTCAGCAGGTCACCAAATACATCGACTTCCTCAAGACCAAGGGGAACCGATGGAGATTGGCAATCATCATCTCCCTCGGTATTATCTCCCAATATTCGGGCAACGCTCTATTCTCCAACTACATGAACACTATCTATGAAGGGGCTGGCATCACTGATCAGAATCAGAAACTTGGGATTAGTACTGGTCAGACAATTTTGAACTTGATTGTCACGATCTGTGCTGCGCTTTCCGTCGACAAGATTGGCCGTCGACCGCTCTTCCTCTCCGCCATATTTGGAATGGTCGCCTCCTTCGTGTGCTGGACTATCTGCGGTGCCATCTACGAGAATTCCGGCTCCGTCAACAAGGCTTCTGGATATGCTCAGCTAGTCTTCATTTGGCTGTTCGGTATCTTCTACGATATTGGCTTCTCTGGTCTCTTGGTTGCTTATTCGCTCGAGGTCTTGCCTTTCCATCTCCGTGCAAAGGGCATGATGATCATGAATATCACAGTCCAAGCCATTCTTGCGATTGGTAACCAGACCAACAAGATCGCTTGGCAGAAGCTCCCACACCACTGGAACTTCATGCTCTTTTATACCGTAAGTACATTTTGGCATACACTCGCTATGCGTTTAGGAAAGTGAGCACTGACAAAGTATTATAGCTTTGGGATTTTGTCGAGCTCGTGTTCGTCTACTTTTTCTACGTCGAGACCAAGGGTCCTACCCTCGAACAAATCGCTCGTATCTTCGACGGCGAAGATGCGGTTGCTCACATCGATCTACAGCAGGTCGAGAAGGAGATCCATATTGGTCAGAGCGAGCGCGTCGACGAGCTCAACGAGAAGGCCGAGATCAAGGCCTAAAATAACATCTTGCTGTTTGCGCATTGCTGGACTTCTCTATGCTTCTGCGGATGATCCTTAATGGTAATAATCCACTTCCAGTCACCTTGGTACTGAATGCATGAAGTAGGCTTTTGCCTACATTAGTCTAACTTCGATTCTCCATTCCAGATGCAGCTCACATTGTGGCCGCATAATTATAACAATAACAATAATAATAATAATTCTACGATCTCCCCTTTAACTGTCTCTTTTCACCCGTCTAGCCGTATTCATGATGAACCCTCTCCTCCAACTGCCGCCCAAGCACTAAGCGGGTCGGCCCAGATCTCCCAATGCCCTATCCTCCCTTTCATATCAAATTCACTCAGTCGGTAAATAAATGTCTCATTCCACGCCTTCCCTGTCTTGATACTCTCAAACTTGCCCTTACCCACTACAATCACTACACCTTTACCACCTCCACTTCCTGGTGGTGTTGTCTCCGCCTCGGGATCCACAATAAACTGCTCTGAGGGAGGGAAGCTGTGCTCATCAAGCTGCATTTTTAACGTGGACGACAGTAGCGAGAAGTACTCCTCGCATTGCTCCGAGCCTGTGAATTGCCGCCCCAGGAACGGAAGTCGAGACTTCGCCCATTCGGGGCCGTGTTCGGTTATCCGCGGTGCTCCGCTACTGAAGTTGCTGCTCCTCCTCTCCGAACTCGACGGGACGAAGTGCGTTTTGAGCAACTCCTTTGGTGCTGGGGCATTTAAGAGAGACGTGCAGAAGGATTGAGCTGTGGAACGCAGAAGTGAAGCGCGGTCCTGGGCGTTGGTACTGACATTGGTATCTTCGGTGATGGCGTCGCCCTGCTGGGTGTCGGGTACGAGAGGGAGGGGCATGATTTGTATTTTCCTCTTTTATCTTGTAAAGGTGATAACTTCAGATAAAGTATAAGGACTCTGGGATTTGCTGTTATTCTGTAAAACAACTTCGGTGTCTTGCAGAACTGCCCCGAATATCGTACCATCGTTTCCCCTTTGTAGTTTTTGGTCATGAGCGAGGTGTGATGTCATCACAGATGCGATGACTTAAAAATCGCTGATCTTAAGGTACTCCTATGAAGTGTCGTCACGAACTGTCCTCTCACGAGCTAAGGAGATGTTAAGATGGAACTTCTATATGAGTGGTCAATGGTGAGGATCTAGCTTCCTTGATAGGCCCTGCGTTAAACTCCCAGGGTCTACCACTCCGTATAACTAGAGCTGTTAAGTATGCAGCGATCCATTTTCAAATATAGCATCACATAAGAGTGTACCATAATCGTTGTGTTCAATATTGTATCATATTTGAGTATTATGTTCTCCACTTGTAGAAGTTATTCTGGCTCGCGCATTTAGCACATTGCTTTTGCAATTTGGAAATGACTGTCAACTAAAGTTGATTTTTTTCTAAACAAATTACGATCTTACACTTTCCCGGACACCGCAGAAATGTACGAACTGAAATAAGATCCCATTTAGCTATTCAAATCTATGTAGTTTCCATGTTATCAACGATATCTGAACTGTAAGATGCAAAACAAAAATCGATCCGTAGAGGAGGTATTCCATCCACGACCTAAGTTTTGAGTTCAAAATATTCCAATATCTCCGGGTATACCGCCATTAAGGTTATTCTTCTCAGCAACTGGCGGATCCGTCCACTCTACACCAATACGCTCGCCATTTGAATAGCTTCTTCCTTGAAAATTAAGCTCAAACTGAATATCGGCGGGTCCAATGTTGACCTGTATGCTGTATTCAGCTTTAAAGTGAGATGTGCTTGATCCGCAGCAACCCCCCCTCTTTTTGACTTCCTGGAATTGATTCTGTTGGATACCACTCAGATCGGACTCAACTTCACAAAGGAGCGATGCGCCGTCTATAATAACAAGGAAAAGAAGTAAGTGTCAGTGACAGATGAGACGTGGCTGGGGGAGTTGAAGTACCTTGCTGCAATGATGATGGAAGAATCGGAGCTGAGGACACAACAACTTTTGTCTTCCATTTCCTGTTTGGATCACCCGGCTTGATATTACGATAGAATCTGTGTTCTATTGGAACTAATACTGATATTTGTTCTCCCTGATAGCAGCAATTAATCTCACATCCTAAGTCAAGGGCAAGAGACTTTACAACTAACCATTCTGATGAACCACTGTATCATATCAGGCACGTATCGTTTTCCATCAATCGGATCGATGACCGTGGGACGATTGATGTGATCAGGACTTTTGTCATTATAGACCTGACTACATAGGACGCCATAGCTTTTCCGACAACAACGCGTTATAATGACTGGTCTTCTTAAATGCTTCTGCCACTGGTCCATAACCAGTCCCCGGACGACCGCTTCTTGTCTGGATAAAATTCAGCAGGTGTTCAACAAAAGCATAGGAATGCATTACGGTTCTTCCGATAAAAGGACTTTCATGAACGATCCGTATCGTTCTTCGATTTTCTGTTGTACGTATGGATTGCATCCGAGCCCGCCTGACAAGACGAGATATTTCTAAGCTATCAGACTAGTGTTATAACTCTAGAGCCTTATATAAGACATACCACACTTTCTGCAGGATAAGTATCTCGTAATTGTCTTAATTGCTTGTCAATAAGAGTGGACATTCTTCTTGTTAGGTTAACGAAGAGCTGTTCAAATTCAGTCCTAGTTATGTATTAGAAGGATAAAACAACTCTATTTTAGCCTTAAATTAGTCTCTTACCCTTGTAGGACCAGCTTTCCTTTGCGTATACCTGCGGCTTCAACAGTAATGCTTGTGTCATCATATATTTTGAAACTGAGCTCTCCCAACTCGTTATAAGTGTCTCCGTAAAAGTACTTCTTTGATAAGAAGTCTGTTGATTTGATGGCCCTGAATGACAAAGCCATATTCCTTTTCGGTTGAGAGGGATCTTTGATGTCAAGTCTCCTTTTAACCACCTCTTCGAACACGCTGTCGATATTCGTGGCCCCGAAATTTTCACCTATTGGTCGTTAACAATAACAATCTCCGTAAATATCAATCGACTTCTCTACCTTGAACAGGAATCAGCTGGACTAAGCTAGGAAAATCATCGTCGGTCGAAACTGTTTTCATGATGGATGCATCCTGGAGTCGGTTTAGTTATGTGCTTTGATTGGAACCCATGGGGCATTAACGAACTGTAGTTCCACCACCGGCGTCACAGATGAGCACGACGTCTCCTTCCTTCCACAAAATGAGTACAAATTTCTTGGTTTGGAGGATATTTCTAAAGCTAACCTTAAAGGGAGCAGTTCTATTCTTTGCCGTGTAAACTGCCGCTGCTTCTGCTTCTGTCAGACCGATAGAAACTGAGTGCTTGCCACTCTCGCTCCCAAACCCTGCGTGTTTGATGATATCTCGAAAATCTTCCACCAATGTTTGGGATGTCCAGGTTGTCGGAAGGCTGAAGAGGAATTCAATTCTAGTATCACACCAATCATCTGCCATGGTCCGTTTTATAGCGCCCTTTGTATACTGATAAATGCACGCCAAGAAATCCGTATACCATTTCTTGACGGTATCGATTGATTCCGGAGTTGAATCTGGGTGCAGGCGTTGTTCTTTCCTCAGTTCTTTAGGATCTAGAAGTCTTTTAAACCACTCGCAATGGAGCATGTCCGGTTCGATCTGGTCATCACATTCAAAACCCCACCTATAAACCTTCCCATTTTTATAATCGAGCTCAGTAGGAACTTTGAACACGTTCTCACGGCTTCCTGGCCACTTTTTTATTACATGAGGCGAATCCATCCCACGCTTTTGCCATGCGACGCCTGAATCTGTCAGCGGTCATGCCTTCTCGACCGGAGAGATGGAGCATTGCGCGGTGTAACTTACCAGTGAACGTCATTCCAAAGTCGACCCCAACGATTAGGTCTGGGATCTCCCTCATTTTCGGCGTAATTTATTAAAGACGTAACACAGTTCTTACTATGGAAAGATTCTTCAACGAAGTGAAAAGTGTTTTATCTCTAAAGTTAGCAACGTGTGCATGCCCAGGGGTTTCTTAACCTCATCGAAATGTCCCACACTGGACTTCCTCCAATAGAAGCGGAAATAAATGCTAGCCAATGATTTTCCGAGTAATTTTCATCAGCTGCCTCCTCGGAATCTGAGGCTCTCAATGGTTTGTGGCGTTCTTTCTCTTTCTTGGTTCCGCAATACAGTATGTAGCTAATTTAGCAGCTGGCATGCTCCATGTCTCGCGCTACGCTTAGACCCCTTAAAGCGGCCATAACTCAGTACTAAACCCAACTAATATATACTATCTTTTCAATAACGTAGCGTGATTTGTTCCCGACCGCCCTCGTGGCTGAGGGATGTGATAGTTCTCCCTGCGGCTGAGAAGCAGATACCACCATTCAGAGCAACTGCCTGTCTGGGAATGCCAAAACGGGTTAGCCACGCGTTGATGAGAATTCGACTTCAGCACAGGTGAGGCTCCTCGTGGAGCCGCAAGATTGAGGAGTAGGGAGACCAGTATCCCCGTCGTACTACCGTTTCTGTGTACTCTATTAACCCCCCTTTCTTCCCCGAGATGCCCTCACTCACACAATAGTATGAACCGCTTGTCATTTTTCTTTTTGTTTTGAAACATCGTGAAGTTATACATCTCACCATCTACTTCCAGTCGGAATATAGCAATCGAGATCTAATTCTTCTCATCTTCGAGGATTCTAATCCAGCAACGTTTTGGAATACATACCATGAGTGATAAGCTAAATCCTCGACAAAGTACAGCAACAAGCTCTACTCCTTTCGCCAGCTCGACAACAAGCTCTACTCCTTTCGCCAGCTCGACAACAAGCTCTACTCCTTTCGCCAGCTCGACAACAAGCTTTACTCCTTTTTCCAGCTCGACAAGAAGCCAAAACAGCGCTACATCTACGACAAAAGGACCCGCAACAGACCAAGGGCCGTCACCAAGCCCAACACCTAACAACAATCCGTACTCGAAGGGTCAAGCTGCAGCAATTGGAGTAGGCTCCGCCATTGGTGGTCTGCTTATAGGTGCTCTAGTCATCTTTTTTCTGCTTATGGCCCGTAGAAGATCATCTAGAAGAGAAGAGGGAAGACGTAGCCATCATGATTACGAAAATAGACACCATAGTCACCATGAGAGAGCTAAGTCATCCGGCTTACAGAATCTCAAGGACCACCTACCAGAGCCTGCTGATGATGCTACATTGGGCACAAAATTCGCCGAAATTTCTGATTTGATCACACAGCACGTTGAGAACTTCTACAACAACGACGCTGTTGTTCAAAATGTTACTCAGCTCTCCGCGGGACAGGATAAGTATACTGAGAAAATTGAAGCTCTGCTTCATGATCCAGCCGCAAGACAATACATACTCCGCCAAATCATTCTGAAGAAGATATTATCTGCCTTGGATCCGACCAGAGACTCTGATAGGAGCTTACTGCCCCCTCCTGTTTCGTTTATCGCAGGACGGATGAGGCGGGACAATATTGATCGCGAGGGTATGTGAACTTTACGTCTCCAAGGGCAGACACTAATGATCGATACTACTTAGTCTTTCAAAACGCCTTTTCAAGCTGGAGAAATCTCACCTCCTTCCTTCTCCAACTCGATCGGGCCCAGTCAACCGATTACGATGGGTACCTTAACAAGGCCATAACACTCAATCTTGAGGATATTAATGCCAACATCGCGCATTATGCAGATCCTAAATCGGACATATCTTCGAGGAATTCTAACCTTGCGAAAATCATGCAGCGTGCTGCTAAGTTTGGCATCATGTTATTTTCCCAGCGAGCCACTTGGACTTATGAGTGGGACCGTTTCTTGGATCCTCAAGCACCGGTTGGTCGCGATGGGAAAGCGCGTAGGACTCTGACTGTTCGCCCCGCACTGGTGAGGAAAACGGACGAGGACGGAAAGCTAATGGAGAAGGACGTGGTTGCTGTGTTTGCAGAGCAGGTGATTTTCTGATTATTACCAGCTTGAATACGATTGAACTTTTCTGTTATTCCGTGTCTCATTGAAGTTTTGTAACAAAGTAAAGAGGAAAATCCAAAATATATAGTTTCATGACAGTATTTAAAGCTAAAATCAAGGGTATACACGCAAACAGAGGCTAGAAATAACAAGAAGAGAGTGTTCCAAATTCTCAATTGCCTTCAATTCAAGAGACGTACCTGCGTGATGCAGCACGTCGAAGTAGAGCCTCAATCTCCTTGTCATCGATGTCATCATCTCCACGAGTATCCGCTGTGGTCTGTTTCAAATTTTCCACCCAAGGTTGGTGAAACGGTTCAACATTGGGGCTAAAATCCTCAAATTTGTAATCTGTGGTTGTCCATGTAAGCATCATCAGTACAAACTCTGCAAATGGTGTATACCTGGTGAATCCTTCATTTCGAGTAGACTCCTAGCCCTTCGCGCTCTTGGACTAAGAAACTCTTCCAAATCTTCGTCGTCAGGATCGCACCTATATGCGGGGGGTGGTTGTGGCTGTGGTTGTAGTTGTAGTCGTGAAATTCCTGAGAGCAAGTTTATTTCTGAAATGCAGTGTAATAGTGCTTTGTGAGCGTAATCAAGATTCCGCTCTTTCGTCTGGAATGCATCGCGATCCCTTAGCACCCAGGTAATCCGATGCCGCATAGCAACACTGTCTTTTTTGCGGTCCATATCAACGCGGCATGATTCAACCGTACGACCAATAGATATTCGTGATTTCTCTGCATCGTCGATTGCCCTTATGACCCTCTGCCTAAGTCCTTCGTCAAGGATATCATGCTTTTCTCGAAGGAGACGTCGTGCTTCGTTGATATCTCCCTCAACTCTGTTGATTAGTTCCAAGGATTGTTTGACCTCTTCCGGCACTCCTTGGACTTTGTAGGCGAATTCGATGAACTTGATTGTGGAATTCAACCCGGACAGTGATGCTGTAGCAATTTGAGGGACCATGATGATGCCTTACTGTCTATGTTGTTTGAGGAGGGGCGAAGTTTGGATTGGGAGTTATGATTCCACTAAACTCGTCCACTTTCTAGCGTTCCTGCACACCATGAGCGAGATGTCGCCAGCATCCATTGAGATGACCACAGACCAATCTCTTTACATGAGAAGCAAGCCACTTGACGCCCGTTTACAAAAATAGCTGTACTTTTGCACGCAGCGATCCACGAACAGAATATCCAGTTTTTACATTCTATTAAACAAAATCGCGTCATGGACAAGCAGATGGCTGCTCCCAGTCAGACACTTCCAGCTGAAGATATTGGCCAGATCTAGACTTGGTTAAGAGGGAGCAGAGTGAGCCTTGTGATGAAATTTGAGGCTGAAGGTGGACTGGAGACAAGCCCAAGCTAGCTAACCACTCGCGCTTTAACCTATTCCTCCCGGCCGTCCCACACGATTCAGAAATTCGTGGACGCCCAGTTACCGTGGTGTTCGCATCCATATCAAGCCAATTGGCTGTCGTGGCTGCCAATAAGAAAAAGCAACCTTCTCCGACAACGTGCATAGGCCTTGGAGAAGCGGTAGTTCCATCTACTGTAAAGCGGCCACCCCAGCTAACCTGGTTCTTATCAGCATGGCGATCTTAGTATATGGCAAGTCAGCAAGGCTTTCCGCAATAATATCGCCTGTTATAGCCTTTCGACTGGGAGTGAGCCGTGCGTGGCGGGATGGATGATTGTGCGATTGGGCGTTCTTGAAGGGCCTGAACGAAGAGCCCATTTAATAGAACATCATGGCGCCCGCGGAATATCACATACTAAACCACAAGCTGAAACCAGTGCGGGGGATGCCTATGCAGTGTGGATTGCCTGCTGTCAGCCTAGAGTCCAAGTAGTGCGCTAAGTTTGCGGAGGTAGTCACTGTATGAGTTGCGCCTCAAGGGTCGAGTGCGTAAAGACACTCAAAGGTGAGTGAGGTTAGTCGTTCTAAGTTTCATGGCTCGTCCGGTTCCGCTGCTTCTGTTACTTTCAACAGGGCAGTAGGATAGCGACAGTGTGTAACCCTTCATCTGTGATATAGTGGAGGTAATGCAGGAACCGGAAGCATGACTTTTGGAGAATATGGACCATTGTCACCCAGCGTGATTGGATGTGCAAGGACTGCCGATAGCGCCCTTGGTGAATCTGGAATCCAACGAAGAGCGCCATTATTTACCATCGGAGACGCCATTGGTCCATGGTGTCAAGCGCACCGTACTGCCATGGAATATTGGCAGCGCGCATCAAAAGGCACAAGGGAGCACGAATATCTTTGATGAATGGCAACTGCCATGACTGAATCTGAACGCACCTATTTCATGTATGGGGCCTCCCTCCAGCTCTTATGCGGCTCAGCTCTCCTTTTATTCTTGGGGTACAATGGGCCTGAATTTGCCACTGGTGTGCCAATAGCGCGGGTTCAATAATGTTGCAGTCCTCGCGCCCATTTCCATTGCTACCCCCTAAAACGTTATGAGTGTCCTAACCCACTTATGTCTTCTCGCATGCAAGATACCTCTACACAAACATTGGAGACATTACGGTAGGAGTAACCTGCGTACTTTGCTTATGTTGTACGCCCGAGTGAAGATCACCGGGGTCGAGTATCCCGCTGTACTCCGCGCGGCAGGCTGCACGTGATGGATCGGTACTCGTCATCCCAACGTGCCGACCGCTCTCACGTGACGACCACCTTTTTACATACAAATTTGAGAATTTTAAATTCAAATAACTTTTTAATTATAAGACCAATTAACTTGAAATTTTGTATATAAATATATTGAAATATGTAAATTTAAAATATGTTTAAAAAGGTTTATAATTATATAATATAATTCCTTAAATTTAAGGTCAAAAGCCGCATTTTTGCCCTATATAAAAGAAACGTCATTATTTCATTAAAAATGATTATTTTTGCAAAAAAAATTTTATTTTAATAATCTTTATATATTTATATTATATAATATTGTATAATATTATAATTTTATATATGAATAAACGGTTATAATCCCGATTAGAAATAAAATATTGAATTTATTAGAAAACTAATATATTAATTGATAATAAAAAGAAATATATTATTTTATTAATGATTTTTTAACTTCTTTAATATAAAAAACATTATTATAATAAAAAATTTGAATAAATTTTATAAAAAACCTATTAAATACAAAAATCATGAAAATTTAACAGTAAATTTGTTAGGAACGCTATATATAGTAGAATAGCTATTAGCGATGCGATCGCTAATATTGTGCCTTTTTGGTCCGTTTAGCCTAGTTGGAAAGCTATTCGCTAGCTAGCCCTAACAAAATTTTAGTCATATTTCCTATTTTTTAATATTTAAGCCTAAAATCTGGAATTTTTAATTTTTAATTTTTAATATTATAACAAAATATTATATTATAACTTATAAAATTAAAATATTTAATTAAATTTATATATAAATATATAAATTTTAAAATTACTTAATAATTATCTTTGAACTAGAATAACTTTAGTTATTAACGAATAATTTTATAATTTTATGTTATATTATGAAATAATAGTATATATATATTACGAATATATAATTCATTTTATTATAATATCATTTTTAATAAAATAATGACGTTTCTTTTATATAGGGCAAAAATGCGGTTTTTGACCTTAAATTTAAGGAATTATATTACATAATTATAAACCTTTTTAAACATATTTTAAATTTACATATTTCAATATATTTATATACAAAATTTCAAGTTAATTGGTCTTATAATTAAAAAGTTATTTGAATTTAAAATTCTCAAATTTGTATGTAAAAAGGTGGTCGTCACGTGAGAGCGGTCGGCACGTTGGGATGACGAGTAGCCATTCTGAGCAAATCGTGATTTAATGGTATCGAAGCAGTCTGCAGAATGCTATGCTCCATGAGCAAAGACAAACGTTGACTTAGGTATCATTATAGATTCCACGTCTCGCTGAGTTTAAAAATTGTTATTGTAGGAGCAAGAGAACGTCTTTGTAGCCTTGCGTCATTTGGAATATTCCTCACCGAGGGAGTTACTGACGGCGCAGCGCTGTTTTTGAAAAAGCCTCCGTGACAGGGTTGGACAGAGCAGTGAGACTTGCATAATGTGATGGCAGATCATACAGCATTTTTGGGGGAAACAGACAGGAAACGAGTGCAAAACCGTTATGTCAGACTTGTACAAACCAAATCTCGATCGCTGACCGCTTATACCCGTATATCTGACACGTAACTACTACATGGAAAAGGTGTGTTTGTCTAGCCATGTGATGTTGCGGTAACTGTACCAACTTCTTTAACTAATAAAATGGACGGCGAGCAGAAGATAGAACCTAACTCCTCGTATCTCATAGAACACCCATCCATACTCAAATATTCGTTGAGGAATCCACAGTACCACAAAAGGAGATAAAGCGAAATATAATAATTCTACTGTAATCTTATTTTCAAGCGCTTTTGAACGTCCTCTTTATTATCAACTCATGATTCAATCAATGGAAAGATCCCTCTTTTATGGCCTCCTTTACAATGTTGAAATATCGTTTGCTGTATCTCTTTCTGAGTCCAGGCCCATACTTGATCATGATGAGTGGAGTCAGCATCGTGGCCATTCCAGCGAAAGCAGCGACCAGGTATGCGTTCTGCAAACCTAGGTTTGTCACCCATGGGGTAACACCATAACCAATGGCAAAGCTCATGGTGTTGCGAATAAGAATCATGCTAACGATAGCGTCACCGCTCAGGTCTTTGTAGCTATCGATCAGGTATGATACCGAGAGTTGCGCAATAACAGTCACAGTGAGACCAGTCAGAAACTCCGAGAAAATTAGCCCAAACCAATTTATGCCATGTGCTGCTCCAACGCCCCAAAGAAGAAGCGCAAAGGGTAATAGGAAGACTGGCACGAGGAACAACCATAATCGATATTCGGACTGCCAGATACCGCCGCTGCGACGCGCCATGCGTACGACAATATAGTCTCCCATCGACCCAACAAAGGGGAGAGCGAAAAAAACTGCGCCTACGATACAGGCAAAGTAAGAGAGGCCAACAGTGGATCTGAATACGCATCGGTCAGTCACTAAATTACACACACAGCGTGTAACACTACTCACGATGAGAAGTTATATGGAGCACCACTGAGAACGAGCGAGGTAGTGGCGTTGTTCACGTTGTACCAGATCAAACCACAGCCGCAAATAAAGCCGCAGTAGGCGATTACCGGGAATTGCAGGAGTCTAAAAATTCGAAGAATCCTGATGTGGACCGTAAATTTACGTTTCTTGTCCAAGAGGCTCATCCGCTGGAGGAACGATTTTGTCTTCTGACTTCGTAATTGTGGCTGCTTTGGAGTTCGCACAGGAGTTGAAATCACTTTATCCTCAACATGAATCGATTGGCCTTCGATATTCTTACTGAAGTTTTCGCTAGAGTTTGATGTGCTCTCCTCATCTTGACGGACACCTTGTGTATTTTCTGAAACCGTCTCTAGCGGGGCGCGATCGTAGTTTGTCTCCTCCATGAATATAAAGTTGAAAATGAAGGCACCCGCTAACCATATTGCTGTCCAGTACTGATATATAATGAGCGCTTGCTCTACAAGCTGGCAATTATTGGAGATCTGCTCACCTGAACCCATTTCCACCCTTGTCGGTCGTTGATGAACCCACCAAGAATCGGTCCTAAGAATCCCGCCCCATATAGAGTGACCGCATATACTGCCATATACGTACCTCTTTGATGAGAGAAGTACACATCTGCAACGGAGATCTCTCCTAATGTCTCTGTCGGGGCTCCGAACAACCCTTGTAGCACTTTCATTGCAATCCAAGTTCCGTTATTTTTGACATGCGCCTGCCATACCATGATCGGCTGTGATGATGTTACTCAAATTTGGCCTCATCAAAGTGCTCCTCCGAAGGGTACTCACGATGGATAAAAACAGCGCGGTAAGATAGACTGGTCTCTTTCCGTATTGGAGGGCCATAGGTTGCCTATTAGTGTCAGATTGATTAAAAGTAGTATTGCCAGGAAACAAAGTTTACCAGAATAAGTTCGCCCATCCATATATAAGGAACATGTATCCATTCCCAGCATTCAGATCTATTGGGTTAGTGACAGAGCAACAACGAGACGCAAGTGGGTAACCCACCAGCTACACTAAGCCCAGTATCTTCTGAAACAGGTACGATAGCTGAATATAATGCCGACGACGCCAAGCCGATTGAGAGAACAAACACAATCATACAGATTGTTGACATCAGTTTCCGTGGTTTTGACCAGTTCAGTGGGTCGTCCGGATCATCTGAAGGAGTCGGGATGAGGATGATATCGGATTTACCACCTTCCGCATGTTTCGCAGCCAATGTACCTTCGATATCGACCAGATACAACGTACCAGGGACGGCATCATCGTCTAGAGAGACGTCGAGAGATGACATTTTATGGTACCAGTGGGGATGGTTTCTGTTAGAAAGCACTCGTGTTTCAATCTGCAACAAGCCTACACGAAAACTGCGAAATGACTGAGTTATGCCACCAAAATTCACACTGTGTGACTGTGCCCACGAAGGAGAATCGTATTCCTTCCCTCGAGTGCTTGGTTTGACTCCTTTTGCTGGAGCTGAAAAGTTGGAAAAGTAATGATGGTATCTAGCTGAAGATCTACCTGAAGATCCCTGGCGGATGCTTCATTTATACCTCCTAGGTTCAAGATTGTCTCCCACGCCATGATACGCAATGGGCATATAGCAGGGATCGTATGTTGAGGTGGGATTTTCCCTACCCAGACACTTCGGGTACTGGAAATAACAGATCAGCGATGCCATGGTGGCGAAGACCGCCTTTCTCCGCTCATTAGATTTGCGAGACGCTCTCTCCGCAGATTTATGATGAATATCAATAACCCCAGAATCTCAAGGATCCGGGGTAAGCTAAACTTGATCCGCTATACCCCGCTGTGCAGGGGTCATGGACCTCTCCACCATCGCCGCGCATCGCCGCTTCTCCTATCCAGTAATGCGTTCATGATTCGATGAAAATATCCGCGGTATAAGTTGGTCAGGTTATCCACTTCTCACACCCCGCAAGTAGGTCCATCTCATATGGGCATAGAACGCGGGGATAATAGTCAGACCCAATGAAGAATAAATGCCGGTGAAGTAATATATGCTATCATATAACAATTAGTTGTTGTGAAGTCTCCAAAGGGGGTTGTCATGCCCTAATCCGGTTAATTCCCTGCCAAAGAGCAAATAATTATTAACAATACACGGAGCTATCTCCACATCGGTTCTGAGCTGTGATCGATGACAAGTATATCGTCACGTGTGTGTGAGCTCAAAATAGTGCTGGCTGTCTCTTTCTTGCTGGACGACGTGAAAACTTGAAATTATGTGAATCAGAGAGCCTTTCTAACTTTTAAATCACAAACTATCCAGTGCGAAAATGTGTTTCTTACCTTGAAGGACGGGCATGAATACCATAAGGCCAAACTTGTTTCAATTCTGACTTTCGATCAATGATGAGCGGAACTCCCTCTCGATTTCCTCGTTCACACCAGCGGTACTTTAATTAAGCCCGCTCTTAGCCGCTATGCCACCCTTCCCACATCAGTGTCTTTACTTAGATTCTTTCCTGCAGACCACTCCGGTATTATTCCTAAATCAGGGACCACGCAACTATTCAACCTCTGCAACGGCATGCCCTCATGGAACATCTAATCAATCCGCAATGAGCTTTCCATTACGCCTCCAAACACTGGAAAGGCAAATATAAGTATGGCAAAACAAATGAATACAGTGAGCCATCCTAGTTTTAAGTGGAGGTTGGAGAAATGGCGTCGAGAATGTATGGAAGAGAAAAACTAAACGTCAAAATTGGTAGATGAAGGATTTGATTTATGGCTTTTTTCTCACCGCTCTTGTTGTCATCACAGGATGTTGGAAATGCTACGCCAAGGTGAAATGACACACTTTGCAATAGCATTAATACAACGAGCCAATGTTTGCAGACATGTCTCTTAACCGGAGAACGGCAACCTCTATTGGGACTCCATTGGCAGGTAGAGCCAGCATGATGGACATGTTCTGCTTTCTGAAGAACTATAAACACAGTGCCGACAGATTGCAAGTTTTGAGTCAGGTGCCAATTTATACGGCCGATGCTGGCGAGAGTAAGCAATGCGGAAATCTGCATAAAGACATTTAGCCGTGGGATAGAAGCATGTCGTACGAAGTCAACAAATTCATAGATTTCATCAAAAGAGGTAGTTCGCAACTTTGGAGAAAAGAAGTACCCGACAAACTTTGAAAACTTAATACCATTTTTAGACCATATTTCATATAAGAGATGATACCCCTTTAATCTTATCAATATATGAATTTCTCATACGTATTAAAAGATATAGTTCTTACTCTATTCTAACTAATTATTCTATAAGAACCCAAAACATCCAGCTATGCATTCTAATCTGCTGACCTACTGTCAATATCTCCAACAAGTCTGTCACATATCTCGCTGCACCACATTCACGGTCACATTATTCCCGGGGGTATCTACCTGCCTATACGATCGGAAACCCGGTCTTACCACGTACCCCATCTTATAAACATCAATTCGGTTCCCATACTCATCATATTGCCTTAGTTCGTCATCGGACCCATATGTTTGCATTGATACCTGATTTCTCCGTCTCCAACTGGCACAGAAGCAGAGGGCAATACAAAAACAAATAAAGAGAAATGTTACCGCACTACCAACACCAATCTTAGCCGGCCGAGACCACGAGCTTGTGCTCGAGTCGTCAGAGTCGCAAGCATCTGTTGGATCGTTGAGGAAACAGGTCGAGCTGGGTGAAGCTACCGGGTTGGTTTCTGCTGGCTGATTTGCACTGGCGTCGGTTGTGGTAGCATTGCTTGGCCTCGGTCCAGTTGTAGATGGTGTTGCTGAAGGGATTCCGACTTGACTGGCAATTGTGGCAAGGAGCGTTTGAGGGACCACCTGATCAGACGGTTCACAAAGGCCGCCGGATTTGCCTTTTGCTGGGTCGACACCTAGCATACCCGGTTCGCAGCAGAAGTAGCTTGAGGACTGGGCAAACATGGTTTGATTGTCGGAAGCACAACGGGGGAAGTTTACCACTGCGGTATTGCAATCTTCCGCTGTTGCAGGCATGTTAGCTATCGTTGCTCGGTTGATTAGAGGAATGGCTTACTTGTGGGGCAGCAATACATTGCAAATAGGCTAGGGCTCCAGATGCAAGTATTTCCAGATGGGCAACATGTTGGGTTGACTAGGTCAGTGGGGCATGCCACTGGATCACTAGCAGGGCAAGATGCTGAAGCGTTGCTTGAGAGCGCAAGGGGCCAACCACCTTGGTATTGCGACCGTGCAGCTAGGTGCTGGATCCCCGTTTGCGCAAGGGTAAGAGCTGACGCCACATCGCACGAAAATGAAATGCAGGCTATGAATAAAGGTAAAGATACCATGGTGATGAGGATAGTTGGAAGACGATGAAGATTACTGAAAGAGACGATGAAGAGTCCATGAATGAGGAAGTTTATATCTCAACATACGATGCGATCACAATCACCTGTAGAGCACGAAGCCCCCGAAACAGGAGTCCCAGAGGGATTGAAAAGAGAGACTGGGCTGTGTCACGCAAGTGTAATATGTGATTTTGGCGTTGGGTCTGCGAACCACAGTGGTCAAGACATCGCGTGGCGTTGGAGCTGCGTCGAACGGCGCTGTGGCAGTGGCAGAGGTATTTCGGCTTCGTCCGATCGCATCCAACAAGGCAGACAGTCGATTTCAAGTCGAGCGGCGGCTCATAGGAGGCTCAAAATTAAAGCAAGCACAACATTAAGATCAACGCTAAGGATCAATGATAATGATGAATCCCGAGATGCCACTTCCAGATGCTAGTAAAAGGAGAGCGCCTGCTTCGCGCATCTTTCGGACGGGTTGTGTCAGCTGATGTTGGGTGAGGCGGAATACACGCTGTGGCTGCTTGGACCCTTTATTCTTCATGGAGTCTCTTCCACTTGCAGCTCCAAGGAAGTATCCAAATTCGAGAGCCAAGATTTACAGCCTCTTTGGAGCTTCATCCAAAGTGTTTTTGAATACGAGTGACCGAATTCTCAATATATGACCTGCGATGCAGTTGGCGCCTGACAGGCTTAGCCCCAATCACTGTTCTCACAGTTAGCAAGAATATGCGTATTAAATGCAGTTTTGGACGCCACTTCTAACTTCTTGAATATTGAGGATGAACCTTCATGTGCGGCGTTATTGTACGATTCAGATTGGAGAGCTCCAAGAGCTATGAAGATGTCATTGGATAAAGAGGCCAATATGGGCTTCATGGGCATTATTGGGTGTATACCACTGCCCAGGCAATATGGTCCAATGACCTTGCAATCCTGAGTTCATGCCTGACACTGGCGTTGCCGACTGGTTACCGCCCGCCGCATGTCAGTGCGCTCGGACATCCGAGTCCATCAACTACGCCCACTCCACTGTGTTCTGGGTGATAAGGCGAGGGAATTTGTGGAAAAGTCTCTATTTAAACTGCTCGAGCTGCAGCAGTTAGCCTGCAAGATGATGCTCTGGAGGCGGTGTTGTCTGGGACCCTGTGGGCGCCGAGACCCCAGCCTACCGTAGTGCCAGAAATGTCGCTATGATCTCCTAATAGCGACCGGCTGGGAACGCTATGGCAGCAGATTACTGTACATTCTGTCGGTGGTAGCTCGAGCATTACAGTTGGAACTATTTGGGAGGAACTAGAAAGCCAGGTAAGAATTTAACGAGCGCTAATATCACCAGCCATGCCATTGGCAAATGCCGAACCGGAATTGGAAAGTCCAATGCTAGCTAACTTACCCATTAGGGTAATTGTGGATCCTACATTAGAGAGACTGGCCAAGGAGTGTATCAGACTAAAATTTATAACTAATAATATATCTCGAATTTAGTCCTCAAATGGTTTTTCGAACGATCATATACCTGGGGTCTGCATCCATTGAAATGTACATTCGGAATTTTACATCTTCAGGCAACAACGTCTGGAACTCATATTCCACCAACTGTGAGCTCAAAAGTATTCCCCGTTGAAAGTAGCCCAGTCCGAATTTTCGTGATGGAGGGTTACATGTGGATCTAAACCTAGCAACACCGCTCGCATTTCCGGATCAATGATTTCCTGATCTAGGATCCAGTCTGTTCCAACATTAAAATTTTGGGCTGGAAAAGCAGGAAGCCCGTCGAGATTTTCCACAAAAGTTCCTATATGGTAGGAGTTACCATCTGGTGGCTGGGTTGGTAACGGTAAACCCTGCCTGCCAACATCGTGTGGAACAGTGGTGCCCCGCGGGAGCTGTTGCGTATATTCATTATGAGACTGCTGTACTGGAGCTGATGAGGATGGTTGAGTTGTCAACGAATACAGCGTTGGTTCCGCAGTAGACATATTGTTGAGGGCAGGAAGGCTAGGTGGAAAGAGTGAATCCAGATAGCGTTTCGACCGATGATCGAGAATGGCTTCTAAGTGCTTCTTGATGATTTCGACACTTCTATTTAGACCAGGCATACCAGCTGCAGAATGTTGCAAGACTGTTAAGAAAAACTTCAACTCGAGCTTTTCTGATGGAGGATCATCTATACATGGTAAGGAGATTGTTTCCTCTTCCTGGAGCTTGAAATGAAGTACAGCAATGGTAGCTGCAATGTAAGTGCTATAACAATTCAAGTAGCTTGTATGGAAGAAGCCAAAAGAAGAAGTAAGAAGCTCCAGAAGGTCGTGGATACTTGCTGTAGCGGCGATGCAGATTTGATATGAGCGACACACTGCTGGGTTACTAAAATCTGTAGCTCCAATGATAAACGGCCTGTGAAGAAGGATAATTGTGGCATTATATAGTAGATTAAGGGAAACAATGTGAAGAGGTGGGCTCAAAATCGGCAGCTTCTTTACGTTCAGTCGTAGACATTCTGGCAAATCTGTCCACCATTTCTGAAGAGAAGAAGATATGCGAACGAAAGCAGTGTTCTTGGCTGTTTGGGTACCAGAGCTAGCAGATGATCGTTTTGAAGACGTTTGCTCATGATCGGACCTGTATTCGGTTGACGAAGAGCTGTAGATTTCGAACATAATCGTAGTAAGAATCATAGATAGCTTGCAAAGCCAGGTAAAACATGATATCATGTGTCCTTTTTGTGCTGGATAAGCCGGTCTAGGAGAAGTGCCAATGTAAGGCTCAGATCCGTAATATGGCTCCCAAAGGTCATTTTCCAGAAAGTTGCTCGCTAAATGGAACGTTAAAAACACTAAGGCAAAGAGATCAAGAGAAATCAATATTGACTCACTAAATATCGGTGGATTAGACTCTACATGCAATGTAAAAGCCGGCATTCTTCCAAGATATAAGCTTATAGCCTTATCCCATGTATAGCAACTCCAAAAGAGCCGTTTTCGGACTTCAATATCCTCAAGAGTCAGATTTCTCGTGTATGTGCGCAATGTTTCTCCAGGTAGATGGATGCCAAGATCCGTAGCAATCCTGAACGCCATGCCCGAATAGAGCCAAGCTGCAAGTAATGAATAAGCAACTATCCAACAAGCTCAGCCGCAAGGTATAGCTTACCTTGTGAACAACTCCCGAATGCCATTTCTCTGGCTGATTGCTGTAGTAGTGCTTGAACGGTTGGTATGATGCTTGGTTTAGTGATCCTCATTGCGAGGGAATAATGAGCCTGCTGTGTCAAGGCACTCATGATTCTGTTTGCGGCTTGCTTATCGTGAGAAGTTCGAAGCCCATATCTTGCACTATGTGCAAGCAGGACCTTTAACAATGTCTCAGAAAAGTAGGCATTTTCAGGATCCTCCGGTGAGCGGGTTGCCATTTCTCCTGCATCCTAGGCATCAGCCTCAAAGTGATTCAACCATGGGAGAAATATGTACTTGTAAACGAAGGACGATCAACAAACATGAACATTGGATGAATCCAACACCAGTAGTATTTCAAGAACTCCTTCCCTTCATATCCTGAAACTTCACTTTGCACGGCTTCAATGTTCTTTTCAACCACCGAATGTGATTCCTTCTCCGAAGCCAGGTTGGCTAGTAGTGTGGCACTGTTTGGAGCATCTAGAACTAGGTTTGAAGTCTGATCGGAGCTATGCAGAAGTGAACCAGGAGGATGGTTATCAGAAGGAGCTTCATGGATAGCTGAAGTAGAATTATGATAGGCAACTTCGCCGTGCCTATCTACACTAATATCTGACATCCAGCGGTCCCCTACGCTCTGCATGCTCCGGCTTTCATCTGGAGGGCGTTCAGATAGGACTCCGTGCTCATTGATGTCTCGAGGAGAACGAGGTGTAAATGGCAATCCAGGAGCCGGTCCCGCGCCTCCATCTGCGACAGTTATCACATTTTGATCATGCTTAGAAAATGGTAAGCTGCGGTGAAATGCGATGTACGACTTCTGCATCCAACTGTATACATACTGAATCCTCCAACACTGATGGATTATTGGAGTTTTTCTCTCGAAGTAGTTGTTTGATTTTTGCCTCCAGAGACCTCACATACGCTATGGAAGGGGGCTTGTCATAATGACATTGGGTTCTATGTGCTTTGCAGGCTGAGCATTGAGGCTCGCAGCTGTCACATTTAGTCTATATAATGATCAATTATCGACATGCCGTATATCCTCGACAACTATTTCGTACCTTTCGTCGTCGACAACTGTTGCAGACAGCTCTTCGTCGACTGGGGGCAGAACTTGGCATTGATTTTTGGGACCTTGCCGACTCCATCAGAATATCCCAATGCAACCAGGGCAAAGGCGATATTCCGGTGAATGCGGGTTATTCGATTGCAGGACCTTACTTGCATCACGGGGCCCTCGGATAAAGGCCGAAACACCAGAAAATGGGGGGTTCGGTAAGTGCCCGTAGAGATCGTAGAGCAGGGTAAGAATAGGCGAGTGGCCGCGGACTTTACGGCAGCTAGCCGCTGACTCGTTAATAATTGCCAACACTCTTAACCTTGCGCCTCGCGTCACTCCCGTGGTTCTTTCGGAGTCTGTCGTATCGGTCACACATGAGCTGAGCTTGTTTCATTTAACTTCGAAGCTGTATTTGGTATAACAATGGACACTATTTGAAGCCACCTGATTACGGGGTGATGTAAGTGAAGCACGGATTTTTCCACCTTATGCAACATGATGCTTACAACAGCTAGGAGCTACTTTCTCTATCATATAAACGATGATCTTAGATGCTGGTTCAATGTACTCTACACCTACGAGATTAGGCTGCCTTCTTCGCAATATTTTACAATCTGATCGACCGTATCACATAGTTCTGGATAAGCCATGAGGAGAAACGGCTCCCTACGGTGGTCACAATTTACTGTTTGGAATCCCTGTGTTCTTTTCCGCCAACACGTCCGCTTTCAGGGCTGGTCTATCGGCTTTTCCTGCTGTAGTCTGAACATCCATCTTGTTAGTATTAAATTAATGGCCAAGAAGCACTTTTATTGCCACTTACTCCTCCATCAACTGGCATAATTAAGCCGGTTATCCACTGCGCCTCCTTGCTGCACAAGAACAAAATAGCTAGAGCGCGTAGTTAAGATTTCAAATCTTTCAATTAATCGAGAATTATAATAAAGACTTACCATATCCAACATCCCAAGCAGTTCCTTCTTTCTTCATCAAATTCTGGTTGATTCTCGCTTGTCGCATCTCTGGAGTCATCCCTCGTCCTCTTACCATGGGCGTAAAAACCATGCCTGGTGCTACGCAATTGACCCGAATGTTCTCTGGACCATGGTGTGCAGCCATAGCACGTGTCATTTGTATGATGGCGCCTTTTGATGTAGGATAGAGAAGGCTAGGATTTCCACCAAGTACTTTGAAGCTGTCAGTCTGGCGATTCAAGAATAGCAACAAGGAAATTATTCGAAACTCACGCCCACTGACGGAAGACATATTAACAATCGATCCTCTACCGTTCTTTCGCATCTCTGGAATAGCATGTCGACTCATCAAAACCATGCTTGTAACGTTGATACGGAAGTCACGATCCCAAGCTTCCATATTTATTTTCGTTGCATCACCCATCGCCCCACCTACCCCAACTATTTGCCAAAACTCAAAGTCAGTCGAAATCTTGATAAGAATTTGATTACGCATACCAATATTTACAAGGATATGCACCGTTCCAAACATTGCGACTGTCTTTGCTACTGCATTCCTGCATGAATCCTCGTCTGTGACATCAGTTTTGATGACTTCGCTGATTCCTCCTTCAGCATCAATCATTCTTTTGGTTTCTGCCGCCCATTCCAGATTGTAGTCCAGAAGCGCAACTTTTGCTCCCTGTCGTGCGAGAAGAATTGCTGTTGCTCTTCCATTACCATATTCACCTGCAGCATTGTTCATCCATTGCTATTCATTTGAGCTTGCTGGCGTGAACTGCTTACCTGGAAGCCGTGACCCTGCCCCGGTGACAATAGCAACCTCGCCTGTCAAATCAAAGGCCTTCGATGGAGGAGCCATAGTTCAATACGGCGGCTTGTATACTCAATACAAACCAACAAATCTAAGGATGATAGAATAATCAGGCTTCCGAGATCAAACACGTAGCGCATTGACGTATCACTAGCTCACCTTGTCGATTAATCCAGTAGAATTATTTACGCCTTTTTGAGCATATAACCGTACCTGATGTATCTGACCAATTTAAAACTTATTTAGGAGCATATATACGAAGAGCTCTAATCGTGCCAAGAAACCCCACTAAGAAAATCGGTTTCAATATAGTTAGAAACCAACAAGACGAACTGTTTCTCGCCGATCACGTCTAACCTCCACGGACATTACTGGGAGTTATTCCCGGGAAGTGCGTAGTCATACTGTTTCCTGAATTAAGCTACCGGGTATTCTCCGTTCCCAGAATTTGATCCAGGAAGTATCAATTCAGCCCACTTTTACTGGTTGTTTCAATCCGCTCGCCTCTAATTACGGGGTTTGGCCGTCAACTACGCCCTTTCAGGAATGCAAGATTGTACTTACATCCGCTGTGAATAGTATCAAACCCCTAGCAGTATTAGAAAAGAGCATGTTAAACTAGGTTCGTCGTAAGAGAATCTAGATATGCTTTCTATATATCCATCTATGAAATCACATTGATCTAGTAGATTACATGTCACGGTGACAACCAATAGTCAAACCACTTAATTATTCCTCTAAGACTTTCCTCCTTTACATATCCTAGTAGTGTGTTAGTATCTTCAAAATGGGACAGAGTTACAAAAGACTTGCGTTCGTAAGCGTTTTCCATGTTTCCACGAAGAGCAAAGCCATGCTCAACCCCGGAAAATAACTGTAACTGATATCGCTTTTTCTTGTTCTGTAGAATATCTAAGGCTTTTCTCCGGGATGCGGTATCAAAAGTATGGTCAATCTCTGAACAAGACAAGAAGAGTGGCCCTGGAATATGTATTGAGTTATTGCAATAATGAGATGTACAGCAAGCAATTTCACCTTTCAAATTTTCAAAATGTTGTTCTTTGAGGAATGCTGGATGACCAAAGGCTCCGACAGCGACAATATCACCTGCAAGCTCATTGCATACATATGGCGCTCCAAAACAATACCTGATGTTATAGTTAGTTTGAAGAGCCAATCTATTTCAGTGGGATAATATAAAGACGCTTACCCAACACATGCATATTTCGTGTCAGGTTTGCCATATTGAAATGTGACTTCTTTGACCCATTTGGGAACGACCTCATCGGCAAAAGCGGTGTGCTTTCTTTTCCAGGCTTCATAGTCAAAGTTTGGATCTGAGTGGTCATGTCGATTTTTCCGGTGTTTCCATACTGGGTCCTGGAGCTTCTGGTCAGATTGGATAAATTTTAGCTGGGTTCCAACAAACCCCACGAAAATAATCTAAAGCTAAGACTAAATATCCCGCATCGGCAAAGCCGTCAACTATTAGAAGACCGTTGGTAAATAATCCCCATACATCTGGGAAGTACAGCAAAATATGACCATTCGTATTCTCTGGCGATGGAGTCGCTATGTACGTTTCAACACCTGCAATAGTTGTGTATGTCCCTCGTGGCTCTCCCTGATGAATAGATCCTTTTAAACAGCAGTCCCCGGATGGTTTTGCCAAATAACCATTTGAGTCAGCCATGGTAAAAAAAACGAAAACGAAGATAAAAAAATCAAAAGTACAACAACCTAGTCAGATGAAGACATCTTGTTGTAGCCATATATTCGAATATGACCAGGGACCTTGTTCAATGGCGTCGGCGAATGGCCGGTGAAGGTGGGCGTGTGTTGACTAGTGCTGAGATCTCCACATTCTTGGCGAGAGGCCCTGACTCGCTTGGTTCCCCAGCTTCCCCAACTCGCAACGCACTCTCCGCCACATATCACCCCATGAAGACCGCTTATAGTGTATAAGTATCATGAAATGCCGATCTCCTTGCATCTCAAAGTTGTATCCACCGCTCTGTCCCTTTGCACAACTGTGAATGTCCTCACACCTCCGGGACGACAGTGACATCAAACTGCATCTCTGTTGACGAATTTTCTCTCAACAACAATGGTCAACGCTACAGATGTTGCTGTTGACCATGTCGACACCAATCATGNTTAGTGTATCGACTGATATCGAGAAGCATGTGGAGAGATACGAGAGCCACAGCGACCCGGCAAAAAAGACCATAGAGACCATCAACGAGGTATGTCAGATTCGCCTGTAGCACTCTGTTACAGAAGGATGATTGACAAATTCTCAGGATGATGCAGTGGGTTATCGCGAGTACCATGAGGGCCTCGGTATGGAAATCTCGGACCAAGAAGTAAGTTGTGTCGATCTCGTTGCCCTAGCCAATCTTTTAACTTTATTTTGCAGAGTCGACGAGTCCGATGGAAGATAGATTTGGTCGTACTCCCTATTTTCCTCATCACACAAGCCCTTCAATTCATGGACAAAACGGCGCTTAACTATGCAAATTTATTCGGATACCAAACAGCGTTGAATTTGAAGGGGGACCAGTTCAATTATCTCTCTGCTAGTGGGTTAAACTATACATTGGGCCGACGAGATATATCGGGGCTTAACTGATACACTATGATCTGCAGTGCCATATGCCGGCTATTTCTTTGCCCAGTACCCATGCGTCTGGTTAATCGGCCGGTTCCCAGCACAGAAAGTGCTCGCGATTAGCTGTCTGATATGGGGTGTCTTTGTGCTTATCATGACCCAGTGTCGGACATACTCTAGTGCTCGTAAGTATATACATTCATCGGCCAAAGCATTGTAAATAATTCTGACATTCTTTTGCAGTTACCGTTCGATGTGAGATGCCAGATAATATAATAATATTGATATGACGCTGACAAATACATTTCAGTCTTGATGGGTATCTTCGAAGCGGCCGTTACCCCGTACGTATATGGCTTGCGTTTTATCTTATATCCATCAGGTTGCTAACCATAACGTGTCAAGAGGATTAACGTTGATGACCGGCTTTTGGTACACAAGAAAAGAGATCCCTCTGCGACAGTGCATTTGGTAGTATGTAATCCAATACTTCGTGTAATTTCTTTGCGACTTTAACTAATACACCTTCGCAGTTCAGCATTAGGATGGGGCGGTATTGTAGGTTTAGCGGTTTCTTGATCTTTCTCGCTGCATATCCCGCTAATAACACCAGCTTGGGTCCTATATATCTATGGGTATTTCACATTTGCCCGTGAATACATCACCAGCTCGATGGGAACTGATATTCTTCATTGTGAGTTTTTTTCTTGAATATAACCGATTCAGGTTGCTAACATAAGTACCTAGCTCGGTGGTGCTACAATTGTCTGGTCTTTTGTGATCTTCTTTGTGCTTCCTGATTCTCCAGTAAATGCACGTTTCTTCAACGAACGTGAACGACTTGTTGCTGTTAGGCGTGTCGCTGAGAATGAGACTGGCATCAAAAACAAGAAGTTTGTAATGAAGCAGGCTTGGCTAGCATTTGTGGATCCTAAGGCTCTGCTCTTGTTTGTATCTGTCTTTGCAGCGTAAGTACAAGTCTGGCAACAGGGTTGTTGTATCCTTCTCACTTATGATAATAGCGCGATTCCAAATGGAGTGGTCAACTCATTCTCAACGATTATTATTGAAGACATGGTATTGAAAGTCATCATCAGATATAAGATTACGGACTGACTTTTATTGTAGGGATTTTCCACTACTAAAACGACCGAGCTCAAGTCCGTGGGAGATGCCGTACAAGTTGTAGCCCTCATGATTGGTGGAGCTATAACCTTGAATGTTCGAAACTGTGAGTAACGTCGCCACTGGATTTTATTATACATATGTGTATTCCATGTAGTCATTCTAATTTATATATCACAGCTCGTCTACTCACCGCAACCGCTGCCAATATCCTTTGTACTGTTGCCGCAGCCTGTATGGCGTATCTCCCGCGCTCTAATACATGGGGTCGCCTTGTCAGCTTTTGGCTAGTTAATTCACAGTCTGTTGGTTTTACTGTATCGCTGGTGACCATTTCGTCAAATATGGCAGGATACACTCATCGTGCAGTTGCTAGTGCCATGATCTTGTAAGTCTCAACCAGTACATGCCATAGTAGGTCGCTATACTTTGAGGTACATCCTAATATCTGTGATTCAGCACGGCTTATTGCTGGGGAAACTTTGCTGGCCCATTTGTTGTAAAGCCATCACAAGCTCCCACATATCAAGGCGCAACAATTGGGCTCCTTGTTGGTTATTCAATTAAAGCTGGCTGCCATATAGCCCTGCTAGGTATGACCTTTATTCTTATTTTGGATTGTTACCTGTAGCTAACACATACTAGCATACCTGTTCTTCGTAAACAGATATAGAGACCGTGTATATGGCCCACCCGATAAGGAAAACAGTAATGAGGCAGGAATGCAAGACAAAACAGAATTTCAGAATAAAGATTTCAGATATGTGCTCTAGTGGGAGGAGCGATGCTCTTCACAATCTTAGGCAACAACCAGTTTTCTAACAATTGATCCCATTTAGTTAATACAATATATTTTTATCAAATTTTATTGTAAATTTTAAAATGTTGCAAGGTCTCCTGTGAACAGTCTAGAAAAAGCACTAAAGATAGAGGATATAGTTTTGATTCGAAAAAGTCTGCCTGATCTATCTTTCGTGGGAAACCTATCGTTGCTTGCTTAGTCGCTGTGTATGCTGGTATGCTAGGGATGAGCCGCGGCGTGTCGAGAATGCCTACCACAAGAGCCTCTACCCCACAAACTCCCACCAAACCTCAACTTCGTTAAAGCCTTTTGCAGTATGTCTTCAAAAACCACGTCCTCCCAATTGCATACCTCTTTCCGCAACAACGACATCCCGATTGGCCATGGCGTCCAAATCATCTTTGTCGTACGCCGAACGAGCCGCAAGGACCAGCAACCCGCTGGTCAAGAAGTTATTCGAGATCGCCGAAGCTAAAAAGAGTAACACTGCCATTTCGGCTGACCTCCGCAATACGAAGGATCTCTTAGCACTTGCAGATCGTAAGTCTTCTCGAGATGCTTCCACCTCCTCACCCCATCAAGGCTTAGACAAATTAGAGCTCGGCCCCTATATTGCCGTCTTCAAAACCCATATCGATCTTGTATCCGACTTTAGTAACGCGACAGTCGAGGGCTTGAAGGACCTTTCTGCCAAACACAACTTCCTATTGTTCGAAGATCGAAAATTTGTCGACATTGGACATACCGTGCAGCAGCAGTACCATGGAGGAGCTTTACACATATCTGAGTGGGCCCATATTGTCAACGCAAGCATTCTTGCTGGCGAGGGAATAGTCGAAGCCATGGAGCAAACTGCACAAGCAGCTGACTTTCCGTACAAAGGCAACAGAGCGTTGCTCATCTTGGCTGAGATGACCACCAAAGGCTCCCTGGCTATAGGCGATTATACCAGGTCAGCTATTGAGATCGCGAGAAAGCATAAGGATTTCGTAATTGGATTCGTCGCTACGCGTTCGTTTGTATCGGTCGGGACAGACAGTGTGGCAACTGAGGACGAGGATTTCGTGATCTTCACCACCGGTGTCAACCGTTTATCGAAGGGCGACAAATTAGGCCAGCAGTATCAGACTCCTACCTCAGCAATTGAGAGGGGCGCCGACTTCATTATTGCTGGGCGGGGAATTTATGCAGCTGAGGATCCTGCAGTGTCTGTGAAGGAGTATCAGAAAGAAGCTTGGAAAGCATATCTCAAGCGGGTAGGTGGTAAGGAATAGACTATCAGGTAGGGACTGTCATCCTCTTCCCAAAAGCATAGCGGCCAGCCCCATCAGAAGTAACCCCAACCTTGAGCGTCCCTGTAGAACGATCAGAATTTAGGATGTAGCAGACAATCATCCATATGGACCGATGAGTCCAAACTCGCATTCTCGGTGTATAGTTCTACATACCCGACACTATTCATTGTCTGGAAAGATGTGATAATCCACGAATGCGAATGTGTAAAAGCGATGAAGTACGGGTTTTGACGGTATTCTCATGGTGTCCCTAGTTGCCAAAGTTTTCGGTTCCAGGGTGACATACGGTTTTATTGGCGTGGGAGTGTGATCAACTCCTCGGTACGAATGCCGATTGTCTGCTCTCTGGCCGAACTTGTGAATCCTTAAATACCCTTGTCTGAAATTATTGGGGGCGCCCACCACTCTGAAGAGAGCTCTAGGATAAGACCGCATGCTAAATTAGCTAGAGCTGGGTGTTTGGGCGGGGTACGTGGCAGTGATCTTCATATACCTACTATATACGGAGAATTAAGATCCGAATCATAGCAAAGCCCAGGGAATCCTGGAGAGGTTTCCTCCCTTTCGGCAAAAATTAGAGCGAATTGGCGTGGCTCTCCGTTTGGATAAAGAACATATATCTGAGGCCATTATGGCGATGAGTAACACAAGCAATGACTGAGTTAGACCGTTAAGAGGTTATTCTTGAGAACCATGGCTTTTTATTATCTTGCGAATCTAATAGCTTTGACCATTCTAGTGCAGCATGTAGCTACCAAACCACATCCAATTCTCAATAATATCACTGCCACAGTCGTGCTGGCGCCTCCCGCCACTCCCGCGCCAGAGAAACAGATACATGACGCCGCCTATAATTCATTCTCAATCGAGTTCTGCTACATGGCTGACTATGGCGGAAATGAAACGTACGCTCTATCTCCGTTTCTGTGGCTCAGCATGCTCATCGTATCTTTAGACACCCTAATAGATTTTCACGACAGGTCATCCAGAACCTGAAAGATATCTCGGGAGAATATCCCATCTTCCGTGTGGGTGGCAGCACACAGAACTCCGCAGTATACTATCCTGATCAAGTTGAGGCCATAATCGACCCCTTCGACTCCGTTGCCTCAGACCAGCCCAGCCACTCGTACATTGGACCAGCTTTCCTCCAATCTTTCAAGCAGTTTCCTCAAGGCACTCGTTATCTCTTCGGTAGACCAACCCTCAAAATCATGACTGCTTTTTAGCTCAACAAAATTATCTCTACGCAGGACTCAATTTTTTCAATCCTATAAACGAGACCCTATTCAATGTTGGAGATGGACTTGCCCAATGTGTCCTTGAGGCCAATGCAGCATACAACGCTTTAGGCGAGTCTCTATATGGCTTTGAGATCGGAAATGAGGTGGACGGTAAGTCATGACAAACTCGTGTATACTTATTGACTACTTAAATTCTGCAGGTTGGCCTGGGGGTTCACGTCGACCCGCCAACTGGACGATTCAGGACTATGTGAGTCAGTGGAACGAATATGCAACAGCTATCAGTGAGAACCTAACGAGGGTTGAATCTATGCGGTTGTTCCAAGGATGCGCCTTCGAGGCGCCACGCGCAATCAATAAAGCAACGGAATGGAATGTGCAGAATGCCGAGGCAGATGGGATGCGTGCAAACAAGGCTAAGACCGTCTCAGACCATGATGTAGGTTGTTAATATGAATCTAGATTTGTGCAAGCTACTGACCAGGTATAAACTAGTATATGGGAGCCAATTGTGACTATAAAGGTGTCGGGCCCACGATCCAGACATCACTTTTTGACCGCACCAACATGCTGTCTCGGGTGTGGTGGCACGACTATCTCGGAAATGCCACAGCGGACTCTGGGATACCTTACGTTCTCGGGGAAACTAACTCTATATCATGCCAAGGAGCATTTAATATCTCGGATGTTATGGCCTCAGCCGTTTGGGCCGTAGATTATGTCCTATACCTATCATCTTTGAAAGTCTCGCGCGTCCACTTCCACATGGGCACCCGTTACCGATATTCACCATGGCTCCCTATTACATACAATGGCACAGCGCCCCACGTATATCCCATATACTACGCCAGTCTGTTCAATGCTCATGTCTTCGCCGGTGGTAATAAGCGGACAGAAGTGATTGTTAACTCGACTAATTTTGGCGCATACGCTGTCTATGGCTCGGACACTCTCGACTCTCTTGTGGGAGTCAGTCTCAATATTTGGAATTCGACCTCTGATGTTCACGAGAGACCATACACTGTGCTGGACCTCCCACAGGGCTGGGAACACGCCAGGGTTTTGAGACTGACAAACCCTGGCATCGATGTCGCCACTAACATCACGTTTGCAGGACAGCACGTTAATGAACGAGGCGAAATTGTAGGAGAACAGATCTATGATGCTGTTGTTAATGGACAGGTATCGGTGGGTGACGGTGAGGCTGTCTTAATTCAACGATAAATCAAACCAAGCAGGGAAGAAGATATAACCCATATTCTGGGGGAGAGTGTTCATTGCACAAGCAAAGCATAAAACTTGTGAAATAATGATGAATGATCAAACGCGCAATACTGTGCATGCAACAAAAAGGGAGACCGAACAAACAATCCGACCGCAGAGAGTAGAAAGAGGCTGACTATTCGTAGAGGTGTGGGGGTCTATCTACATCTTGAAGTCATATTATGTGGAGCTACATAGCACTTTATTGCAGTCTACATACAGCATTGTGAGTGATATTTAAGCCGTGACGCTGTATCATTCCTCTACTACGCCTACATCCATCTCGCGGTATTATCATAAGTGTAGAAGCTCAAGAGGTTTCCGTTATCGCCGAGTATCTTCGACAGGTATAGGCGTCGCCGCAAACCTTCATTTGAGAAACTGTGGAGAGATAAACTGTAGGATTTCTGATAAGATATCGCATCATGTCCAATCTATAACCTGTTAGGTAAGTCTTTGCATTAGCATCAGCTTGTTCCTTCTGTTTACTAAGCAGGCTTGTCGTACGTTAAGGCAAAGTTGAATCATTCTGAAATAGAAGGATAAAACAATTCCGGTATTTTCATTATTAATTGAAAATGACCATTGGCTCACGAGGCCGTGGCGTGCTGGCCAATCCATGATCCAGGTGGGGTAAGTGTGTTGGTGATAAGGCAACACGACCAACCAATGCTATCTCTTCCGCGGTGAGGCTCTGCTCTCCGCTTTAGCCTTAAACCTTGGTTGCTGGGAGCGTCCGCATTGTAGTATTTATTTCTCGTGAAATGTGCTGTGTGAAAGGAGATTAACAGTAGAAACGCCAATACTCCCTCCAATGCCATCCACGACTCGGGCTGCCCGGAGACCGGCCCCTCGCAAAACCCCGACACCTACTCTATCAGATCAAATTATAGCGAAATATGTCACGAGCAAGTTTGATGAAGAAGATAAGGACTTTTTGCCTTCAGGATGTGTTAACGAATTAGTTACCCTGGAAGCTATTATCAAGGAGCTGCGCGACAAACATCAGCTAGAGGATGGAGACTTAGATTTGAAGAATGAACCTGCGCGCCAGGAAGCTGTGGATTTTATTTGCAGAGAAGCAAAGAAAGTTTTTGCGATCACTGTTGTCAGCGGTCTTCGTGGTGATGATTTGGAGTATGCTATGTACATGTTTATGGACAATGAATTCAACGATGATTCCCTCCCGGCCGAATTTGGATATCTGGAGGAGTACTGTGTCGAGTACTCTGTGTGGTCCAAGACGCGGGCCCACAACTTTTATAATAAGCAATGGAAATTTCTATCCCCTACCTTTTCCCAGAGGAACTTCAATGTTAATCTCCAGCCAAATCACATTCTTCCGTTCACGAAGAAAAGTAGCGAGGCAAAGGAGGGTGCGTTTGGACACGTTTTTGAAGTAGAGATTCACCCAGCTCATCAAGAAGATCCGATCCTAAATGTACGATAATTTCTCCATACTTTCTCATTCTATACATAAGTGATAGAGCTCTGATCGGTATTTCCTATTAGGATGATGGAACTCTAGCTAAACTCGCTATCAAAGAATTCATGATCCCTACAAACGATGAAGAGCTGCAGAAAGAATTCGAAGGTGTATGGAAATCCGAAGTCGATACACTTGATGAAATCAGTGGACTCAGCCATCCTAATCTGATTCAACGTATCGCTGCAATATCAAGAGGTAGACAGCGCTATTTGATGTTTCTTTGGGCAGAAGGTGGCAACCTGAGAGATTTCTGGACACGTTACCCGAAGCCAGAAGTGAAGGCAGACTTAGTCAGGGCCATTATCGAGCAGCTACGGGGTATGGCACATGCGCTTCAAAAGCTACACGAATATAGAGGCCAGTACCATTATCGCCACGGAGATATTAAGCCCGAAAATATTCTCAATTTTCCTGATCCAAAGAAGTCGCGGATTGGAACGTTCAAAATATCTGATTTGGGATCTGCAAAACACCATAACGTTGTAACTCAACTTCGGGAAAGGACTAGAGGCAAAACTTTTGCAACTATTGTGTATCAGCCACCCGAGTCTGTTACGAACAAACTATCGGCAAGTTCTCGGTTGTACGATATCTGGTCTATGGGATGTGTGACTTTGGAATTCGTGGTCTGGCTGTTATATGGTTATGAAGAACTCAAGCAGTTCAAGCTAAGTATTAAAGGTGAATTGGAGGAGTCTAGCCCTTTCTTTATAGTGAAGGATAGTGCTGCGGAAATTCACCCTGCGGTTCAATCTACTCTGGACCGCTTGTCGAGAGACCCAGAATGCTCATCAAAGACTGCATTGGGCGACCTTCTCGATATTGTCAAGACGAGACTTCTCGTTGTCGCGCTTCCGGAGCGTACGGAATCCAATCAGGGCTTAGAGAATGTGTCTATCGAGCATGCTGATTCTACTTTTAAGACACGTCAGCCATTTCAAAAGTATCGCATAAGTGCCGCAGGTTTCGTCAATGCCTTGGATGATATCTTGGAAAATGAGAATCCAGGCTACTGGTTCACGGGAAGAAGCCGAGATAATATGCGCATTCCTCCGATCAAACCGAATATTATAGTTGAGGATAGATCTTCTCTATTATCCCCAGGATGGAGACCCCAATCTGGCCCCATAGCCGACCCCATAAAGAGTGCGGCTTCTCCATATGCTTCAGATTCAGATTTGGCTGTGCCATACCAGATCAGAAATGTAAGTGCCTAATCAGAAGACATGAGGCACCTGTATCTATCGCTGATTGTATTGCCAAAATTCTGCCCAGCAACTTTTGCTGGCTTCAGTCTCATACGCTATTATGGTTTGGCTAATGGGATCTGACATTCTCTTTAATGGGTAGATGCAAGATGTAATAATAACCCTTAGCTATCGCAGTATATACGGCCCGCTAACGTCTATCTTGCAGTATGTGAGGACCGGCAGCTATTCCTTACGTTTTTCGACATGAATAGTGATTCTAACACGATAATTAATTTAGTCCGTGAGTTCGCCACCAAATCCCACTGTATAGTAAATCAAAGATTCTACATTCTGAAAGGTTTACAGCGAGTTCATGTGAGTGGAAAATCAAACATATGCTACCGATGATGTGGATCCCTTACTTATGATCGCTGACGTTTGTAGGAAGTATGTGTTCCCACCTATCTCGGAACGATAGGTCTAACCACCCATTTATTAATGCTCTTATAATTGAAACAGCTATCCGATGAGTGGTCGTACCCAGTCGACAACGAATTTGCTGGTCGATTTCTCAAGGACACGAAGACCTCCGTGGCCCCGCCTAATAATTCAGATCCCTCCCGTCTCTGCGACAAATGTGAAAAGATGGATTTTTGGTCACCAAGGTTTCGCATTGAAGATACTCTGCCGGAACTTGAAAGTAAGCTCAAAATTTGTGATTTCTGCAAAATGAGATGGGATGTTTCGAAACACTTGAACCGAAAAGATTATTCATCCATTACATTTGAAAGGATCGATTCAATTTTAAGAATGAATGACGGCAATTCGCCAGTTTTCTCTATTTACAGAAGTCCAGGTAGGTATTTTGAGAAGAATTACATTGGAGATAAGCACCTATCGCTGACCTGCGTAAGAACTGGAGGTTACAACGCCCATCCAAATTGGTTTTCCGCAACTCCACGGAGCTGAAAGCAAGCCGCATTTCGATATTGTACGGCAGTGGCTGAAAAACTGTGATCAAACTCACGAAAGATTCAAGTGTCGTCCCTCTAAAACCGGATTTTTGCCTACAAGACTCATTGATGTTGGTCAAGGTCTGTCTGAGACGGTTAAGCTCTACGAAACGCAAGCAACGGACTCTCTTGAATACATCGCTTTATCTCACCCCTGGGGAGAGAATCCTCCCTATTTCCGCACATTCCGTAAGAACTTGGAAGAGTACAAGCAAGGGATTAGGATTGCCGATCTCACAAAGACTTTTAGAGATGCTGTAAAAACAACAAGAGAGCTGGGCATGCGGTATCTCTGGATAGATTCTATCTGCATCATTCAAAGATATGAATCAGATCCTGGAGATTTCGAGCAGGAGGCTAAGCACATGGAAAATGTGTTCAGTTCAGCGTACTGTGTTCTTGCGGCTAGCAGCGCCCATGGCCAATCTGATGGTTTCCTAAATGAAAGAGAAGGGAGCCACCGAGAATTTGTCTCGTTTAAACGTGACGGAAACCATCCCTTCTACGTTTGTCGATTCATAGACGATTTTAACCAACACGTACTCAATGGCCCGCTTAATAAACGGGGTTGGGTGATGCAGGAGAGAGTGTTAGCTCATCGGACTATTTACTTCACCGACAAACAAACATATTGGGAATGTGGGGAAGGAGTGCGATGCGAAACACTGACAAAAATGGATAAGTAAGTATATGTGTGGATTACGTTGTCGATATAACTAACTGTTCTTCCCCCCTAAAAAGCAAATTAGCGTCCTTTCTTGCAGATCCAAACTTCCCCGAGAAGATTACTAGCAAGCTAACGTCAAGGGGAGAAAGAATAATATTCTACCAGGATCTGTATATGCAGTACTCTCGACTGGCTTTCACCAAGTGGGAAGACCGACCCATTGCTATTTCCGGTCTTGAAAGGCGGCTGCTATCGGATCTGAATACACACGGAGGGTTCGGCGTATTTGATGACGGGCAAAGCCTGCTGCGACGAAGCCTACTATGGCAGCGAAGTAAGCACGAGCCCACATTGAGTAAAATAGTTTTCCCGCCCGAGAGGAACATGATCGTTCCAACATGGTCATGGATGGCTTATAAAGGCGGCATCGACTTTCTGGATCTGCCTCTAGGAGGTATGGACTGGCAGAAGAGTGAAATACACTCTCCCTGGATTCCAAGCGCGTCTGAAATCTATCATACCACAGATAAAAGTGGAAACATTGAGATGAGCGCTGTTGCCAGGGAATATGAGATCCAAAGCGAAAGGTCTAAAGAATTCACAATTATCTATGATATTCCGAAGACGGAAGGACAGTCTCTGAGATGTATTGTAATGGGGAGGCGAAGAGGAGACGGGAAGCCCGAAGACTCTAGGCACTATGTTCTTTTTATCACGCCAAAAGGAGGATCCGCTAAAGTTTACGAAAGAGTTGGTGTAGGTTATATGCCGGGAACCTTCATTAAGCCGAAGGCTCCTGGATCTCAGGGTTTGGTCAAGGTTCGTTAGATGTCTACAATTAACAATTAACTGCCAACCACTATATGAGAGCCCGTCAAGTTATATGTCATGTTTGGTATATTGTCTATCCATAAGGTGGCATGTCATGATTACTGGTAGTATTCTTAAACCGTAAGATAATATCAAATGACTCGATATGTCGGAGATCAACTGCAGCATGCAAATCCGACGCTTTCAAGAAACCTTTCCATGACATCCGAGAAAATTAACTCTAAGAAATGCTATCACCTTTGATTAATACTCGTCACCAAATACCCTGCTTGCAACTTAGGTTGTTGTTGCCGGTGCCCGCACTTGAATGGGTCCTTCATATTGTCGAAGGCTTTCCCAAGGCAGCATTTTGGCAACGGAGTCAGTAATGTCAAGTTCAACAGCTTGTTCATTGATCCGAGCATATTCCAACCATGGTGCTGGTTCAAAAGCATAATCTTTATCTTCGAATTTTTTAAGCATCGACGATAAGTTCGCATGGACTTGTTCACTGGAGATCCGCCCCCTTTCCTCGCGATTATTAGGTTTAACGATAAGCATTTCGTGTTGTATCATTTTGATAAATTCATGCAGGAACGTAGTACAGCGGGGGTGCGCATGAAGGCGCAGCATAAACTAATCCAGGAATATTAGCTGACTGATTGACTGATAAATTTCAAGGTAGAAGTGCTTACATCTGTTACGGCCGATTTTACCATTGCGGCAACATGCACTGAGTCCTTATAGCGTACTAACTCAAAAAAAGTATCCGTCTTCATGTCCCAGAATATGGGGTCGACTGACATTCGACGTTTTTCAAATTCTTTAATCAGCTCCCAGCCTCCTAAAAGCCACGTAATAAACTCCAAATACAAACAACCAAGTGTCCATATATCATATGACTGGCCAATTTTTCCGCCCTTAACGACACACTCAGGAGCACGATATGACAGAGATGTAGCAACACTGCTTTTTGATTTATAGGATTTACTGTGTATCGTGCTATATTCGTAAAGCCCAAAATCGGAAATCTTGAGCAATCCTCCATCATCATTAGAAAACCAAAGGATATTTTCGGGCTTTAAGTCCCCGTGACGACCATATCGTTTTTCATGAGAGCCAAGCGGATTGTCTGCGTTACTGGTTTGATAATGGTGAATCTTGGCAAGACCTTGAGCAATTCCTTCACACTGCTTCGCAACCCACTCAATTGTCTTCGTATCAAAAGATGGCTTGGGTTTGAGAACTGACCAAAATTTGTTGAGATCGCTGTCAGCCCATGGGAAGATGAGGTAATAAACTCCTAGTTGCTCGTATGTTGCCAACAGGGATATTACATGCGGATGAGCGGTGTCGGCAAACAATTCCAGGATTTCAACCTCTCTCTTAAAATCATCCTTGCTTTTGGAATTTAGGCGCTTGATGGCAAAACTTTGACCCTAATGATTCTAGCATTAGCCTCTGCTCGAAATACTGGATGCCAACAGATCATTTGTATCCTACCTCCGGCAGGTCGAAGTTATGGTGGTCCGGGTGAATATCAACTTTGAAAACACGACCATAACCACCTTCGATATCCGTAAGAAATTCACTTCCTTGGCCGAATCCTCTTCGACTATCCGAGGTAAATGGAAGTTTAACAGAAGGAAGTAGAAGAAAGTGTGCGACATCTTTTCTGGAGCCCTTGTGGAAAAACGGAGAAATAGCTGTCCACTGCCATTCTTCGAATGAGGTGATGCTGAAGTGGGTCCAATTTCGAAAGCATTCTAACTCCTTATCCTTATTTTTTGACTGCCTCAAATCGAATAGTACACCGTTATTCCCCTTTTGGACTTTCTCCAGAGGAAGATCTAGATCACTAACACCCTCTTCCAGGAACCGGATAATACTTGAAGTTTTCTCAATCAAGACCAATATCACAAAGATCTTTTTGAAAGACATGATCTTTGGTGGCTTATTATCGTCCTCTACCGGTAGAACCGGACTCTCATTGCAAATTCTCTCCGCATAATCTTTGATTTGGCTCTGATTATGGGTGTCGTTAAGGCATTTGCAAAGTTCCTTAAACACAATATCTTCGGTAACAAGAGTTGACAGCAAAGCCCTTGGAAAAAAGCCTTTTTTTTCTTCATATGGATTGACAAGTGCCTCAAAAAATTGGTCCTGTAGGGCCAGATTACCGTCAGGATGATCACTAGCCGCTAATGCCGCGGACTTCCGGTCCCTAGCGTTTAGGCTTGCATAAAACTCTCGGTCCCCCAAGTCAGTAACATCACTTATTGGTGGTGCAAGAACATTAGCAGGTATCTCAGATTTGTCTATAGCTGGGTCCTTCCATGCAACAATTGGTGGAGCTTTGGCACCAGAATCATCTTCAGGGCTATGTCCTTCCTGTATACTCATGTTCCGCTAGACAGTAGAGTCAGTCACTATGATGATTCTGGGCAAAAGAAAAATGTAGACATTAAAACTTACCATCAATTCCTCACCTAGCTCATCTACCGGCGGCTCATGGCCAACGTGAGGCTCAAAGCCATAGCGAACCACGGTTATGCTCGGGCGAGTGCCTTCTAGATCCTTGCCGACTACATCTGAGTTCAGTTCTGAGAGATCCCCTGGCGCTTTGGATACAAAAATTTCAAATTTCTCGGACAAATCTCCGTTAGCATTGGCGGAGTCGTGCTTAATTAGATCTGGGTCATGGTCGCCATTGGCGACAACTCCGTCACGTCCCCGCAACAAATGTTTACCATCCAGTTCTACGGGCACCTCAGGGAGACATTCAATGGCGGAATGTCCTACGGGGCTCTCGTAACTTGATATGGGTGTCAAATCACTATGGAATTCTTGTCCGCTGCCGTCATCCGAAGATGCGGCGTCGCCGATTGTAGGAGCGATGTCGCTAGACTTGGACTCGGCCGGCTGAGCAGGGATTTTCAACATGGAATCCATTGAGACTGAAAGGTCGTTATTTTATTAGAGCTGCTATGAGTTTCAAGCGATTTCTTTTCAAACAAATCATTTGGAAGAAGAGAGACATCTCAATTCTCATTTGAAAGGCTCCCAGTTCCTCAGAGCCTCGCCAGCGACAAAATAATAGCCGCCTGACCTGAGGGTCGGAATGCCTTGGTGTGCGCCACCCAACCATAGAGCCTTGCGATACAGAAGCGCTTCTGTTGGGTTGCGTTGCGCTCGGCATGGATCTTCTGATTGCCAATTAGGTCTAAGCTCTTTCATGAATCTGCTACAGGGGCTGATGATGACTCTCGAGGGGCGAAGTCGGGGCAACTGGAGGTCNAGACACATGTTATNTGACTCGACCGCGTGCTTTTCGCTCAGCCACAAAGTGGCCAAAATTCTAATAATATAAGTAACCAGCATCAATGCCCGATAATTTCTGTACACTGAAGAATATCATTTCTCTCCTTCACACTCGACGGAAGCGACCATTGCAGCATATATCTGTCTATAGTTGATCCTCACGTTCCGGACTGCACGATGACTGTGTCGACCACCTCTGCGTCTCTCCCACCCGCAGCCTCGACAAGTGAGGCTGCGGTCGCCACTCAAGACACGCCAGAAAACTGTGGATCATGTTTAGAATTACCAGGAAGAAGCGTGAACCCCGCAAAATTGACCGCCATGCTAAGGTCAAATTTTGGGATTGGGGCATATGATATAATGGTAAGAGCGACCTGTGTATATCATCTCTGATAATCAACTGATATTTTGGGCTCCTTCAGATGGCTCGCAACACATATACAATTCGCACACCGAGGCCGCTTTCCGTTAATGAGATCGCAAGCTGCAGGTGAACAGATATTACTGCACACACTATTAGCATTTAGCAGTTTTGTGTCGATCCCTACTCGAACGCATGTTGTTTGGCTTACTAGAAGATGCAAAGAAAAATGTACTAAAAGCGCAAATTTGGATTGAGATGGACTTTTCGCAGTTAAAACAATATAATTAGACGCACCCAGGGTTCGGAATTAATTTAATTAATTTAGTATAGCCTCAAATTAATACTAATTAAATTAATTGAACTCCATACTAAAATTAACTTAATTTAGTATAACCCTATACTAAAATTAAATTAAAAAAATTAAATTAAATTAAAAATACTAAAAAAATTAAATCATGTGAAATTTACTATTTTTAGTACATAAATTTGCATAAATTTGAATATAAAAGCATAAAATAGTATAAATCACATGATTTAGTAGAATAAATTATTATTTTTAAACTAGATTAAACATTTTTTATAAATTGAATTTAAAAATATTTTATAAAATATTTTTATAAAATAAATAATTTTAAAATTAATATATATTTAAATATTTATTATATATAATATCACGTGATTTAGTATTTTTAATTTAATTTAATTAATTTTAGTATATACTAAGATTAATTTAATTTAGTATAACCCTGTACTAAAATTAATTAATTTTTCAGAATTCCAAATTAATACTAATTAAATTAAATTAAATACTAAAAATACTAAAAATTAAGAAATTAATTCCGAACCCTGGACGCACCAGATAACGACAATATACTTAACATTAATGCGGAAGTAAATTATTACGCGTAGTATTGTACCCCAGATAATGTGCTTTATTAGGATTGATCAATCCGTCAATAAGAATCAAGTAAGATTTCCCACTCTACGTAAATATTGTATACAAAGGAATAATACTCAATAGTCGGATTATAAATCTAGAGTAAAATATAGTATGGATTGAATGCTTCAGCCGAAGTTCCATTTTTCTTCGCTGGTTCATATAACACTCTACAGCTTTTGTTAGTTCCCATAGACGCTACTCCCATGAGTTCTAACTCATAAGCTCTGTTTCTGCTTAGTAGAACATCATCGGTAAATGCAACGGACATAGGAAGGGCAGGTATCTTAGCTTGTATTATTGAGGAAAGTATTATAAGAAGATCACTGGAGAAGGAAAAACAGCCATCTAAAACATCTGCCTAATACAGGGAAAAAGAGTTAGAATCTGGGGCAGTAAGAACAACGAGAATATTTTAATACGCATGTATCGTACATATGCGTACTCTGTTATCAAAGAGTCAGAGTCAGTACAACATCACTATCTACGCATGATCTAACTGAACATGAACGTGGCAGCACGATCAATTTAAATATATATCCACATCATACTAATAAATGTTTGAAATATACCATCATTTATGTATATCAGTCACTTACTGAAGGTAAAATCTTATATAAAATAATGTATAGCCATATTAAATAGATGGGATTGTAGTTGAGTTCTTGTACAATATTGGCTGACTGCGTGATAAATTGCGTGCCCCGTACCCGAGGATTTACATTGATGTAGAATATATACCAGTAGATTCAGAGGTAGGACGTTCCAATACAAAGGCTTGACTTTCGAGATAGCCCCCTTCATCAGCTAGTACAACCTTGCTGTGGAATCATAAATCGTTCAAAAAATACTGCTACCTCTTGTATTCCCTCCAAGTCAGGCGTTGCTACTTTCGAAACATATCCGTCTGGCCGCAGCACTAACATTGCACCTACATCCTTGTCAATGCCGTACTTCGCGTAAGCGTTCCCTGAGTCGTAGTGTAAAGACCCATTATCAGAATAAATCTCCCAGTAGTCCATTCTATGATCTGGATTACGAGGACGGAATGCTGGTGGGAAGTCGTTCCACTCTATGGAATGAATATCGCTGGCATGTATTAGCAAGACTTCGATTACCTTGTCAATATTTTCCTTAGAAGAGGTGTAGCGCTTAATGAAACTCTCCTCTGAGTTAAGGTAGGCTCCGATATCGTTCATTTGCTTTGAGAGAGATGCGTTCCTAGAGCAATCTCCTATAAATATAAGAATTCTCCAACGCCCGTCAGAGGGTATGCTGTCATGAAGAAACCAAGGTCTACCATCTGATTGGCAGACTAGCTTTGCGTCTGCGAGACGCATGCCAATAGGACAGTTCTTTGCAAGAGGATTGCAGTATTGTTCACCCTGCTCAATATTTTTGGGTTTGTCTATGATGATAGAAGCGTCGTAATTAACTGTGCACCCCGTAGTAAATGCGGAACCTGAGGCGAATAGTTAGCATAAAGCCCGATGAACCATTTCTGAGCCATTTATTACCCTGGTCAATAACCTCTCGGAATGCCTCTGTTGATATCTCACCAGGTTTACCAGAGAATAGCCGCGACAGCTTGTAATCATAGTCGATCAGATCCTGCGCTACCTGTCTACGCTCTTGTTCATAGGTTGATAGGATCTCAGGTCTTGCTAGTCCCTTGACCACGTGTCCTATCTTCCAAGCTAGATTATATGTATCCATCATTGAAATATTCATCCCTTGTCCAGCCTTCGGTGAGTGTGTATGGCATGCATCTCCGGCAATGAACACCCTCTCAAGCTTCTGGAACGAGTTTGCAATACGTTGTCCGATTTGGTAAGCAGTGAACCACTGCGTTTCGGCTACGTCGAGCTTATATGGCGAAATAATCTTGCGGGCTTGATCCAGGATCATCTCTGGTGTAATTTTGCTGCGATCGACTCGTGATTTATTCGCAGACTGGAGGTTGGATCCATTTAGTCCTGCGTGATCTTGTGTTGGGGTCTGAGGCTCATATGGCGTCTCCTTAAGCTGGATGTATAAGCGTACAAGGCCATTCTCACGAGGAATGACCATGACGCTACCATCTGACACAGAATGAATAGAACAGCGTTTCCGAATGTCTGGAAAGTCGGTAATAGGTACAATATCAAGGACGCCCCAGATGTGGTCGGTAGTTTCACCAACATGAACAGCGCCGATTTGATTACGCACCCATGAGTGCGCACCATCGCAGCCTAAGACGTATTTTGCATTTATGATCTCACGGCTTTCCGCCAGATCTGAGTATTTACGGTTCTGGTCGCCATCAAATTGACGGTACAGACCGTTTTCAATCTTGGAGCCGTATTGCTCGGGCAAGGCATCCCGATCTGACAGCCTGTTGACCTTCGCTGTCACTGGATAGGCGCCAGGGTTGCTAATCTGGGTAGCATCAATCTCAAGGCTTTCTGGAATTATTGGACGCTCAATTTTCAATTTGCCACTGCTCCATTGATCAATCGCTTCAATGAACCAGCTCTCAATGCGGCCTTGATGGATGACAGATCCATGGTACCGCGAAATCCCTGGTACTCCTTCAGGTTTAATACCTACACGACGTATTATGCCATTCTCGTCTGGTTCGTAAAAGCAAGCCTCTGAGAATAGAATTTCTTAGTTCTGAAACCTGGGAAAAGCTAGGACAAACCCACGCACCAAAACCTGGAACTGCTTCCTTTACTACACGGTCGCCAAATCCGAAGGAATGAAAGACTTCCAGCACGCGGGGCTTGGCCGAAGTTAGCTCTCCTCGCTCCACAAGTAAACCTGTAAGGGAAAGGAGAAAATATTAGTAACAGTAGACTGACCTGAAGACCATCAGCCTGGCCGGTAAAAATCTTGGTCGATCTCTTGTCAATGACTCGAGCGTTAACACCTAATCGTGCGAACCAAGTTGCTGCCATATAGCTACTGCAAGTCAGCTTGTTTCGGAATTCCGTCAGCCAGCAGGGACTGTAGAGATGGCGTCACCAAACCCAGCAGGCCCAGCGCCTATGATCAACACATCAACATTTGATTCTTGCTGATCAGGAATATCCTCAACCGCCATAACCATGATGGATATATCCGCAAAATTCGTTTGGGCTGCTTCTAGTATGAACGAAATGTTGATATATACATTTTCGGATGGAGGAAGAGGAGTTGAAGGAGTGGAAATATACAGTATCCAGTATTCTCAAGATGGAGATAGAGGGGCAGCTTCAGGCTGCCTATTGGAGCCTCAATCAGATAATCGGGGAGGGGGAGTGTGGGGTTTGGCGCTTCCCCTGCAGGGGCATCAGCGAGGGGAAAGTGTTCGTTGTGGGGGACTAATGTCGACTGAACAAGGGATAGTCAGACCATGAGCTGTTCCAAAGCGGCGGGACGCCATCGGTCTCTAATCCGAAACCCGAGAACAATGAGTTTGGACAACCGAGCATACTTTTGGATTCCGGGCGTATATTTACATTCTTTCGGTTGCTGTGCCAGAGCTGTCATTGGTCTGCCTCTGGGTTTTTGTGTGTGAGGACGTCTGAATCTCCGGAACTGCTGAGTCTACAAATGGGATGTACTCTTCAAATGTGATGTACAACAATCCGGAATTCACCGACTTGGGGTTCTAGGCTATGAATATTGGCATCCGCTGGGGTCTTGATCGAAGAATTCCAGCGAACATCTTCAGCAGGAGGACGGCCCACAGCACAATATGCGACAAATTGCTTCCGGTGCCAGGAATTATGCCCAGATGGTCCCTCAAGCAATGGGTACAAAAGAAGCTTCAAGGTGCAATTGATGAGACAAGATTTAGCACTTGCTGTTAAAGCAGTAGAGATGGTTGGAGTGATGTTGACTTTGGGCTAGGGCTTGGATACCCACAGTAAACCTGAACGACTCTTCGTGTCAAGGTAATAGATTCTAAGTCTTATTAGATAGTTAAATGTTGATCAGGATTTGCTTCAGGAATTCTAATGCACGTTTAGAGGAGAACTAGTAAACTCTAAAGAGCTCACACGCTTGATCTTTGCCTTCCCACTGGCGTCCTGAGGGCGCAAAGTCTGAACCCTAAATTTCGCAATGCATACAGCACACAGGACACAGCACACGCCAAGTCAGCCCGCTACTGAGGCACCCCCGCAATAACGTTTTAGGGAAGGATAGTAATGTAAAGGATTATCATGCAAATGACGTAGTGGGGGCACTTATTAAATCGAAACAACTGGGAAGGTCGTAATAGAACGATCCCCACCCCAAACTGGGTGTCCCAAAACGGGATGTGGAGCACGCCTTGGACACAAACGTAGTTGTTGGGGTTTGTGGTGCCCATGGCGTTGCGTGGGTAGCACCTGAAGAAACTGTGCTTTTGCGTCTGAAATATTACATGGACTGGTAGATCTGAATCCCATTTATTCTATAATTCTTTAGCCACTAAGACTAGAATACGCGAAAGCAGACCTTCAGCTTGCCAAAACTTCGAGGATACGTTTTCCAACTAGTTCCACAATGAGTCCTTCGAATCCAGGTCTGGTAGAGGCTCTTAATCGCCTCTCAGATGCGCCATTAGGAAATAAAGCAATCACCATCCTTGTGGTTATTGTGTTGTTGTCTTGCTTGCTATACTACCAGCTAGTCCCAAACTCATGGAAAGTAAGCCTGCTTTCTTATATTTTAGCCTTAACCGGTAGCTGACTCCCGCTTGCTGCAGGATCCACGGCGGAGGCATCTACCTCCCGGGCCGAGAGGTCTTCCCTTTGTAGGGAATTTGTTTGACTTGGCAGACTCTGAAAAGGTGCGCGACAAGGTATGCGAGTGGCATAAGCAATATGGCGATATATTCTATACAAAAATTGGTGGGTCGGACTACGTCTGGTTGTCATCGCCAAAGGTCGTCAAAGATTTGATGGACAAGAAGTCCTTGATCTACTCGTCGCGGCCACCACTCCCGTTAGCACAGGACGTGGCTAGTGCGTCAAGAAGACAACTCTTCATGGAATATGGACCTCAATGGCGTCAATTACGGAAGCATAGCCATGCATTGCTCAATGCTACGGCAGCAACGCAGTATACTGGTGTGCAAGATTTTGAATCGAAACAAGTGCTTCGCGACCTCCTTGATCAGCCAGAAGAAGCCTACACAATCAATAGACGGTACTCTGCCTCAGTTATAATGCTGGTTACCTATGGTCATCGCATTCCTTCCTTTGAAGATCCCCTTATCAAGAAAATATACACCGTTCTTGATAATCTAACAGAAATGACAGCACCTGGAGCTCATGCAGTCGATAGCTTTCCCAGCCTTAGGAGAATTCCACAGTTTCTGCTTGGGAACTGGTATGACTATGCAAAAAGAGTATTTGAACATGACAGCAAGGTCTATCTTGACATGTGGAATCAGCTAAAGAGAGAAGTTGACCAGGGGACTGCCAAGAATTGCTTTTGCAAAGATTTCTATCTGAAAGACCCCACGAAGAACGGCATAGACGATCTTCTGGCAGCATATACTTGCGGTGGTTTGGTAGAAGCTGGGTCTGAGACTACATCAACCACTCTGAACAATTGGATGTTAGCAATGTGTCTTTACCCAGAAACAGCTCAAAAAGCACAAGCAGAAATTGATCGAGTCATTGGACCTAATAGATTACCTAATTTTGAAGATGAGGCAAATCTTCCATACGTGAGGGCAATGATAAAAGAAACGCTTCGATGGCGCCCAGTTAACAAATTTGGAATGTTCCACGCAACTTCCGAAGATGACTGGTACGAAGGTCACTTCATACCGAAAGACTCAATTGCTGTATTGAACTGGTGGTAAGCTTGGAATCTCCATTCCAGATCCTGATCTGCGTAACTAGAAGGAATTCTGACACTCAATGTAGGGCAATCCATCGGAACCCTGATTTATATCCCGAGCCTATGAAATTTGAACCGTCGCGGTTCCTTGGCAAAGATCTCTCAGCAGCCGAATACATCAATGTCAACGATCCATATGAGCGCGACCACTTTACGTATGGAGCAGGTAGAAGGGTCTGCCCCGGTGTGCATGTTGCTGAGCGATCTTTATTCATTGTCATTGTTCGCGTGCTGTGGGGCTTCAGCATAAGTAAGAAAAAGGGTCCTGATGGAGAGCTAGTAGAGCCACCTACGGGTATGGTTAGAGGTTTCCTCAGTGTGCCTCTATCTTTCCAATGTGACATAAGACCACGGTCTGCAGTGCATGCCCAAATCATGCGGAAAGTATTTTCCGAAGCTGAAGCTGAAGGGCTTAGGTATCGACCATAAGATCAGATAGCATGGATTAGATACGAATTTAATAAACGAAGTCCAATAACAATCATACTGGGTTGCGCCTGGTTTTATGAAATCGATTGGTACAGACAATCTAGCACACTTGTTTCAAGCCTGGATACCATGATATTTGTGGTCGGAAGCCCGGAGCAACAAGAAGCTTGGATGCCATAGGTGCCTGTATTTTCTGCTCTCTGAGGATTGTGGCACTGAGCCTCCAAGCCTGGGCCATCAACAGACGACGCTTGGAGGCTAACTTAACCGCATTTGTATGCCACTCCTACCCCACATTATTCTAAAACAACAAGTAGACAGCCTGATTGGTTGATTGGCTGGACCTGATGTGAATCCATAAAGTAATTCTATTGAGAATAAAAAGAATTAGCACAGAAAAAAAAAAAAAAAANGCCACGATAGTTTAGAAAAATTGGGGTTATTAGTTGATATTTTTTACAGAATTATAATCTGCGGTCTGACTAAACCCATAATGTACAACAAGCCACTCTTGAGGTGATAACACGCCCAAGGTATCATGAGAGAATGGTTCTTGGACCTTTGAACCCCGGATTCCAGCTCTCAGACCCACCAACTCCCAGAGCCCATATTTGGGCGAAATCTAGCCCCACAAAGTTGAGTCCCGGGGCTGTGCCAAACCTCAACGCCTCGGCCTTCAAGGCTACTGTTTCCAGGGAGAAAATTTCCTGAACATGAGCTGTACTGCAAGGGTATAAATACAATTCCCCACCCCATTACGCTCTCGCCAAGGGCATGAGGCAGATCTCATCAATCGACAAACGAGATAGAAGTCGAATTCAGGCGTTCATTCCCGGACATATTATAGAGCTCGATATTCAACATCCTAACACCATGCCTTTCGGTATCTTAGAGGTCCAGTCCGCATGTACCTGGGACTGTGCTATTGGATGATCTAGCAGACTCGCAGCCCACATCCCTTGACATCCTGAAGAAGAGTATCCGGGGATCTACGCATGTTATTCTCGTGCCACAGCCTTCCAATGATGCAAACGACCCTTTGAACTGGTCGATCTGGATTCGAGATTCAATTCTGTTATTGTACAGTTATTGCACTATTCTCATTGTTGGAGGGTATGTCTGGCTTGTCAACACTATTTGCCCCTTCTCCCCTTCTCGGCGAGAACGCCACTGCTAATAAGAATCAGTATTGGCCCGATCCTATCCTCATTGGCCTTGGAACTTTCCTTGTTATTCAACGTCTCGTTGACTAAGATCTCTCTCGTCACCGGATATAGTCTTTGCGCTACTGGGGCTGCTGGAACGTTTATATCTGCAATTTCTCACAAATATGGGAAGAGGTCGCCTCTCATCTTTTCAATGATCGTTGCCTTTGTTGGAACTATGTGGGGTGGTTATAGTCAAAGTTACAACTCGCTACTTGGCGCTCGCATTGTTCAAGGATTTTCAGTTTCCATGTTTGAATCTGTAGTCATCTCTATCGTCGGGGATCTCTACTTCGTCCACGAACGTGGAGTCCGTGTGGCATTTGTGACCTTATGTATTGCTGGACTGTCCAACTTGCCACCTATTCTTGCGGGCAAGATAGCTGAGAGCCTAGGTTAGAGGTGGGTATTCTAGCTTCTAGCTGTGTTTCTCGGAGTAGGTCTAGTGCTTATCTTCTTCTTTAGCTAAGAAACAGCATACAACCGCAACGCCATCTATGAAACAGATACAACTTCCCAAAATGTAAGTCTGTATTTGCAGCCAACTTTCGCGGATCTTTTGATACTGATACAGTTAGGCAGAACTTGACAGTAAAAGAAGGTAACAAAATTGCAGACTCAGAGGCAGTTCATATCGAGACTTCTAGAACCCTTACAAAACTCGAGACAGTTGAAACCACTGCCACGGGACTGCGGCCTCGAGACTCCTTTGTCTCGCGGTTGAAACTGTACACAGCAACGTACACAGATGTGCCACTGTGGAAACTGTTGATCGCTCCATTTCTTACACTCGCAAACCCGGCCGTCGTATGGGCTGTTCTGGTCATGGCTTTCCCAATCCTGTGGGTTGTTGCGGTCAATCTCCTGATCGCTCAAATATTTTCCTCACCTCCGTATCTGCTCAGCACAGCAGAGCTTGGTTACATTTCTGCTGGACCGGCTGTCGGTGGCCTTCTCGGAAGTATCTTATGCGGCCTAATATCAGATCCCATTATCAAATGGTTATCCCGAAAGAACAATGGTGTCTACGAACCAGAATTTCGCTTGATTCCAATAATTCCTGCCATTGCCCTGGCGGCAATTGCTTATTTCCCCTTTGGGAGCTTTGTTACTAGTAAGAAGAGCCCTGTCATCATGGCTACTCTTTGGGGAGTTGCAACAGCTTCGGTCCAAATCTGCATATCGGTTGTTGGTGGTTACATTGTCGACGCTTATCGAAGCCAGAGCGTGGAAATCTTCATTATCACCATGGTAATCAAGAATTTCATATTCTTCGGGTTTACTTGTAAGCATGAGATTATCCATTGCAGGAGAATGTTTCATTTTCTAACATATTAAATTTAGTCTTTCTCAATGATTGGATAATAGCCTCCGGCCCAACCAGAATGTTCTACACTATGGCGGGAATTCAAGTGGCGCTCTGCCTTACCACTGTTCCACTTTGGATTTTTGGTAAAAGAATACGGGCTTGGTGGCACAAAGGAATGATGCACGTGTAGCGACCAGAATGAGTCAAGATGCACTTGCGAAACGGTTTCTGACCCAGCTTTATGGCCGTTCCTTAAGCTCGGGAATCCCGTAAATGATCTCTTCATAACAAAGATTAAAGACGTATTTATACTCCTCAAATGGCAGTGTCTTCTAAATATTATGGCTCGCTTGTAGAAAAGCTTGTATGATAATAAATAACGATCAATTTGTCAGAACTTTTGTGCTGCTCAAATTGTCCCTTGCTGTCCTCTCAATAGGTACGGCAAGGCCCATTCTACTTGGATACTACAAGTGACTAAATCAATAAGTGGAAACGTGTCGTCAAATTATATTTATTACTGATTTGATCTCGAACTCTGCAAATGTAATATATTATTTATTCATGATCGGTGTATTTCTCCGGCATGTACACTGCGGGGTTGACAGCACTGTTAGTCATATGCCGAAAGAATATCCGGGTTAATCAATATATTACCCACCAAGTGTTGGATAGGTAGCTGGTTTACCATCTGCCCCGCCAGTACTAGTTATAGCAGACTTTCTGTGGGGAAGGAGGATGCATACAAAGAGGAGCTGCATGGAATGCAGGTTCCCTACCCCACATATTAGTGTAGAGTAAGAAATGGAGCACTGGTTTCTCAGCGATGCCCTCGATGAAATAATTTGATTCCATGAACCAGATATTTATAAGTGTTTAGAACCGGACAAAAATATTTACTAGTTCATCTGTCACCCGATCTGGAAGTCCAGTGATCAACATTCTAGAATACAAGGTGGACATGTCTGTTCTCCAGGCCGTCACTGAAGAAGAGCTGGCATCGCTGAGCGGCAAAACTGTCATTATTACTGGAGGAGCAAGTGGTATTGGTAGAGCTGCGGTTCATCTTGCACACGGTAAGGGAGACTTACATTCTAGTTTCGGAGCTGGGAGCCTTCATAATGGCTGCTTATACTTATTACTAACAGCTGAGCTTGAATTTTAGCTGCTGGAGCCAACATCGCCATCGCTGACGTGTCAGAAGATGCTGGTAAAAGTCTGGCTGAAGAATTGAAGGAGTATGCATCCGCGACGGACTGATCAGGACGTTGATGGCAGACGCTGAGATATATATAGGAGGTCAATCTTCGTACGAACCGATGTATCAGATTGGGGTTCAGTTATTGCACTCTTTAAGAAAACGTATGACCATTTTGGATCAATTGACGCTGTGCTCGCCAATGCTGGTACCAATGTCGCGGATCAGCTTTTAGAGGACGAGTTCGACGATGCTGGTAGCCTGCTCGCACCAGAACTGAAAAACTTACAGGTCAATCTACATGGGGCGATATATTGCGCAAAAGCTGCCATGCACTTTTTCCAGAAACAGCCCGGGAAAAGATGTCAGTTGGTATTGACGGGGTCTGCTGCAAGGTCGGTGCACCATTAGTAGAGTGTAGTGCCTCCTCGTACCTGTCCGGATGTTGACGATAATCTAGCATAATTGACACCCCACCTCTGTTTCTTTACTGTGCTGGAAAGGCTGGGGTCTTAGGTTTGATGAGAGGCATGCGAAAACGGTTACCATCTAAGTCCATAACAATTAATATGGTTGCGCCATGGATGACAGGTACGTTACGGTTTCCCGAATCGACTCATCTGCCCTGCAAAACAGGCCTGGATGCTGACATCAAAGCGAAGTGACACCTATGCTACCTGACTGGATACGGGAGAAATGGGGCGACCTGCCCGCAAACGATCCCAGAGGAGTTGCAAAGGCACTCTTACTTCCTGTTGTTCGAGAAGAGGTAAATGGAGCCACTCTATTCGTGGCTGGGAATGATATAATTGAGATAGAGGGGCAATTACATGCTACGCAGCCACAATGGTTAGGGAATGAGCTATCCAAGGCGGTGGACGAGGGACAAGAGAGGATGGGAATTGTTTGAGCGCCAAAGTTAGGCAGCTTGGAGGTCATCAAAAATACCTTTCATTTACTATACAGACAGGTAGTTATCTGATATCTAGGAAAGAGCTGCTCTAGATCGCGTATTCCAGCCCTATGTGGTTCCAATTTATATACTGTTGTGGGTTCATGCTATTATATATTTATCATTGTCTTAGATTTCTCTGCCATGACTGATAAATAAATTGCCATGAAGACACTATTAATAAGTTCGGTGACACTATATTCTCTAATCGCCATTCATTCTATATCCTAAATGTATTCAAACATTGGCTCTTCAGAAGAGCAAATCATGTTTTGACTGGTTGTGGATTGACTAGTGGTGCGACGTTTTCAGCCCCTTGGCTTTCAGCTCTGATCATTTGATTATCCGAATGGCTCAGATCCTCGAACATATCCTCTACTGCCTCATTCATCATGGTTGCCATTTTAATATGAATACTTGGATCGTTGTTAAGTGCATCAAAGAAGCTATCTCTTCGTGCTTCAATTTCGGACTGAGTTGAGTGTAGTCGCAATTTAAATTCTATGGAGGCAGTATTTGTATAATTTATCCATGCCAGTCGTCGAACTTGTGCGTACCGCTCAAGGAGGGGATCAGCCTCCTCGTGATTGATTAGAATCCTAATCAGGCAGTTACCCAATGCTGCGGAATCGAGAATTCCAGTTGTGAGTCCAAGTCCACCGATGGGATTATTAGACTATCAACAATCAGTTCAAGCAACCATAGTAATATTACTTGGATGGGTTTCAACTCACATGTGCGGCATCGCCACAAAGGATCACCTTGCCAACCTTCCAGGTTTTGGCAACTCTTTGATGTGCCCAGTAAGGATTGGCGTTGACAAGCTCATATTTCAACGGCCGAGGCCCTGGTAGCAGTCGCTCATATTTCTCTGGTAGCTGCTTCAGGATTCCTGATTCTGGAATGTCTGTCCGCACCCCGAATGCAACCCGCCAGGGATCGTCCCCGGGACCGGTTCGCGCGATAACTGCCCAGTCCTCCTTGTCTACGATCATATTCGCGGTGCCATATCCGTACTTGCTAAAATCGTATTTCACATTTGAGGCAACGAATCGAAAGTCATTCCATGTAAAGCCTTCAAATGGGATGCACTGGGACCGCCGTACTGCACTGGCCGCTCCATCTGCGCCAACAAGATAGTCACACGTGAAGAATTTCTCACCAACAGGGCCCACGCACGTTACCTCAGTCGGCTTGCCTGGCATTTGCTTGCTGCCAACGTATCGGTGTCTCCACATTACTCTGAATGTGTGCTGTTGTTCGCAATGTTTAAGGATCAGTTCCCCAACTGCTTGTTGGCCAAGATGCACTCCCGCGAAGTCGTATTTAACGGTTCCTTTGGGAACTTGGGACATTTTCAGACTGGCCAAAACTTGCCCACCTTGATGGTGAGATTTGCGGAATACAATGCCATCATGGTTGGTGTAGCCTGCAGCCAGAATGTCATCCACGAGACCGACCTTTTCAAATTCGTTCAGAACAATAGGCATATATCTTTTCAATTCTGTTATCTTCTGCCATGGAAGAGAAGGCTGGTGCTCGACTCACGTTGTCGCTCGTGGAGTTTTTAGTACCGTTGGTTCTGCATCCAAAACGAGCACATCGATATTCTGCTGTGAAAGCTTGAGGGCGAGGAAGAGCCCCACGGGGCCTGCACCGACTATGATGACTTGAGCATGCTCATATTCAACTACGTCCGGCGAGGGATACAAGTGTGGTGCTAAGGATTCCATCTCAGCAATTGGGGCAGAATAACTATGCACAATAATCCACGCGACAATAATCAATGACGGACTGCTCAGGATGTCTTGAGCGCTCTATTGGAGCTGGAGCATCACCAAATGTACAAAGAGCCGTTGGTCCGTGCATGAAAGAGCTGATCCGGCAGGGCCGTGCAAGGGTTTGGCTCTCCCAGCTCTGGAACGGTCTAACCGTTTTGGGATATCCCACATTCATTCCCCCTTGCTCTACCCCACACCCCGCATTTTCCGCATTGGGATGGAAGACCGGAAGGGAAGGAGCAGAGGAAACGGTAGGGCGAGCTCGAGCTCGGTAGGAATGCTCTGTTCTCGAGGTCTGTCTGCTGGCAACGACTTAATAAGATGTAAAGATTTGTTCCTCGAGGTATCGCATTTGGTCTGGGAGTGGGCTTTGCAGAGGCTCCGAGGTACTACAGCAATATTACTTGCCGATACTCCGTATATTCAAATTTCGAGCTCAATAAATCCATGATGCTGTAACAAGTCACTATATCAATCTCTTTTATTTGCAATCTGGACATAAGCTTTTAGGTTACAAACAGTATCAGATTACAGAGTCCTGCGAAAGTGTGATACTAATCCATTGCGGGTACTACCAAGTGCCGACTTCAACCACTGATTCTATAAAAACCACAACAGCACAGCCCAATCCTGATGTACTTCGATAATTATGCCCGCCTTCCAGCAAAGCTCTGTCTAGCTGACATGTAAACCCCGAGTTGCATATCCATTCTGATCAATACCAAACTCATTTCACGCAGTATCGCGAAAATTTAGTCACTTTTGGGCAATAATAGGAAAGAAGAGGTAGAATGTATACGTGATTCGGATAATGGCTAGAAGAGCATAGAAAATACTATTTCACAGGTGCAATTTGAAATATCCTTCTGCGCGATTCAGCTCCAAGCAAAGATTATGATCCTCGCTGGCTTTTGGTGTCGTGAATATGGACTGTTGAACAAATAAATTACACAGCTTTACGAGCTGTGACATTATCTGGTAGGTAAGATCTGAAATATTTACCCACGCGCTTTTAGAAATTCTAGGACTGCGGCGATGCATTCATTTGAAGCCGACACGAAGATTTCGTGACCAATGGTGTCAATAAACTTTAGCTTTGCCGTTTTGACTGTTGTAGCCAGCTCTTTCATGGTCTCAACGTCAACCATTGCACTACTGGATGGTGCCAAAATAAGCATAGGTACTCGTATATCTTCCAGAAAAGGTCTTGCATCGAGCTTGGAAAGAAACTCGGCATAGAGGGCTAAGCCTTCTCCGTCTGATTTTGCGACCTGATCAATCCACCAAGGAATATATCCCGGATCCGAACTCGAGACGGTTCCGGTCATGCTCGTCAGAGCCGTTGCCCACCCACGAGATCCCAACTCTCGGCACGCTTCTGGCCAGCTGCTTCTGCCAAAAGCCAGGAGCTTCTGTGCCGCTGGTGGGAGGTGCGTTGGTGAAGAACAGATAATCAGTGAATGTAACCTTTCCGGGTACTTAGCAGCGAATGCCTCTCCCAGCATTCCGCTCGTCGATTCGCCTAAGAAATGGACTTTTTGGATCTCCAACTGATCCAAGGTATCCACTATCTCGCCTAAGATGGTGTCCAAAGAGTACTCGTAGTTATCAGACGGCCTCGGATAGCTGGAGAGACCATGACCTCGCAAGTCACGCCGTATTACACGGTAATGCTTTGATAAATCTGGTATCCAGTGGTACCAGTGTGCCGTGGTGCGACAAAATCCATGTTGAATTAGTATGGTCTCGCAAGGCTTCCACGGATCCGTAAAGTTGTCTTCAACATAATGTGTCCGCTGCCCATTTGGATGGACGATGAACGTGTGCCTTCCCTCGATGATTTTCATGTTCTTGCCTTGTACGTACCAAATATTTTGAAATTCCAGTCGCTAATTCAGGATCTATACTATATTATCGGCAAAATAACAGTCTGGATAATAAAGCTGAAGAATTCCGAATCAACTTGTAAACCTATCGATAAAAGCTCGGTGGTCTGTACAAGGCGAGCTGAATCGGTCTAAAGTTGGCCTTGTCTCTGTAAGGTTCTGAAAGGACTTCTAGGGACCGGCTTTGGACATAAAATGACTTTTAGTGGATATCAATGGTGTTGCTTTAGATTGGAAAACCTTGAACCAGATACAGAAGTTGAAGAAACACTATCCGTTTGATTCGAAGCTGAGTTGTGTCGGTAATGTGTTGCCGATCTCACTGCACCGACAGAATATGGTTGTTGAACAAACCCCACTAAAGAATACGGGGTGTGGGGAAAGTGTACCCAGAGCTCCTGTTAGTGACAAAAAGGGAAATAGCCATGCCGCAAAATAATATTGCCTGAGCATCGATACCTGGCCATGCATCTACATCTAACATATGGAATAATGGTGTCTCCCCACTTCATTAATTATTTCCCTTGTAGGAGAGCCCCGCACGACATGAATGGCAAGCCATAGAAAACCTCCTTTTACACTTAACTTCTTCGGCTGAATAGAGTTATACCGACTGTTTGTTTGCGTATTTGTTTGTTCCTCTACGTCCACTCTCTTGAGTGCGGTGTTCTCAGTATAGACTGATGAGCTAAATATTCTATGCTGACAGGCCTAGCTTCGAATTACTGTTCCTAAGTGTCCTTCCTAGCACATATTCCTTTCTTCTCTCTCTTTATCTTCCTAAGAACCGCACTATGTACTTGGGACTCAAGGCTAGTATCTGCCTCGCAATCTTGGTTGCCTTGCTACTGCGATATTTGGTACTCACGATCATATACAAAAGGAGGTACAAGTTTCCATCAGTAGTCCCTGGTGTGCCAATCTTTGGCAACACTTTTCAAATCCCACCCTTGCAGCAAGGACCCTGGGCAAAGAAGCTAGCAGATAAACATGGCGAAATGTAAGTACAGTTCGTTCAATTGCGGAATATGACTGAATATTGCGTCTACAGGTTTACTTGTAAGTTTGGGGCTCATACGTGGGTGTTTTTGAATTCCTCACGAACTGTCAACGACCTTTTGGAACGCCGAGCAGCTATCTATTCCTCAAGGCCCCCTTTTCCCATGACTCAAGACATAATGTCGGGAGGTGGGAGAATCGTCCTTATGCCGTACAATGAAGAATGGCGCCAAGTTAGAAAAATAATGCACCATATACTCAGTTCGAGGCAGCAGGATATTTTCATGCCGTTTCAGGACCTTGAATCCAAACAATTGTGTTGGGATTATCTGGAAAACACAGACCGTTGGTGGTCTGCGAACGGACGATTCGCGAATTCCGTTATAATGAGCGTTGTATTTGGCCGGAGATCAGTTCTAGATGACCCCCAGGTCGTGGAACTATTCGAGACCCTTGAACTATTTTTAGAAAACCAACAACCTGGCGTAAATATTGTTGACGCATACCCAATACTTGCCGATTTGCCTGAAGCTTTCCAGTGGTGGAGGCCGAGGGGTCAAGCAATTTTTGAAAAGACTAGAATGTAAGTGCGAAATATGCTTTGAGAGCATATAACTGTTCCAAATTGAGCCTCCAGTTTAGATGCAGGACAGAGTTTCTGACGTATTTTCAATTACAGCGTATACAAGAGGGAACTGGATAATTTAACAGCCAGGATGGAGAAGGGCATTCACAAGCCATGTTTCGGGGCAGACTTTCTCCAAACTGAAGAGGTCAAGACAATGAGCGAGACTAAGAAACTCTTTGTCTTCGGGACATTAATGGAAGCTGGTAGTGATACGTCGCGGGTATCAATTGGTCAGATCATTGCTGCCGCCGCCGTCTACCCAGACTGGGTCATCCGAGCTCGAGGTCAGTTGGACGCAGTATGTGGTTACAATGCGGAAAGACTACCACAGTTCAGTGACAGAGATAAACTTCCTTATATCACAGCTGTCGTGAAAGAAGGGTTTCGTTGGAGGCCTAATATTGCTGAAATTGGAGCTCCCCATTGTCTTACGCGGGACGACGAGTATGAGGGCTACAGATTCCCTGCGGGAACGATTTTTACATGGAATGCATGGGCTATATCACTTAGTCCTGATGAGTATGAACAACCCGAAAGGTTTTGGCCCGAGAGATTCTTAAATGACGATCTTAATAACCCGCTGAAAGGGCAATGGGGTTTCGGTCCAGGTAAGTCAACTTTTCAAGTACATTCTTCACCCGGGACGGTATTTAGTCTCCATCCAATCTGGAATTTGACGGCACGTAAGCAGAAGCTATGAGTCTCATGCTGATCTTCGTTTTCCGCATGCAGGGCGTCGGGTTTGCGCTGGTTGGAAGGTCGGCGAAACAAATGTATGGATAGCCATTGCCCGATTACTCTACTGCTTTGATTTCGAGGAGATGCCGGGCAAGCCCATAGACACGATGACCATTCCCCAAATAACCAAGCATACGGCACCTTTCGATGTTAATGTTAGAGTAAGGAGTGAGAAACATGCTGATTTGATCCGGAGAGAATGTAGTGACGCCGTCAGTGTCATATATTAGGCAACAATCCGGCTCTACTAAACAAAATAACTAGGATAATTCTTGTCCTAACTGAGCTTGATCTAGAATCTGGTGCTCTGTTTGAATGCGCTTCTCGTGGCTTGTATTCAGGTGGATGAGATGCTGCATTTAAGGTTACGTCTCTTAAGACGAGATATTTGCAGTAATATTTCCATTGCAGAATTGAATCATGATATACCCCATCCCTCTTATGCGTAACCGTGATGTTTCCCTCACTAAGGGGGCTATCAGTCTATCGGGTGGGTTAGCGATTGATTTTTGACTGCGTAAGAATCGTCACCATGCGTTCCGGCCTTAAACCTACAAGATTGACTAGCGGTGCAGAGCGTATAGAATTATTAGAGAAGCAGCTCTCGATGACCAATACTCGTGAGCTTCAAGCCCATGGTGTTATATACTGATCAAGCCAAGCGTTTGACGCCACTTAGGGACATCCTTTCGGCCAGCTGCATCCGGGGGTTTATCGCTGTTGGCTCCCCACCACTCCAGATTTGCACTACGGTTCCAGACGGGGGCGTCGCGGGGTATAACCAGCAAGCCAGCTTGGCCCCGGCTGTTTTGGGTCGCGTCGTCTCTCCTGCCCTCCATCCCTTATCGCAGGTTCACGCGCCGACGGCAACCGCGATCGCAGCGTCCCCATTCCTAAACTCATTTCTGGTCGAGTTGCAGACGACCAACTTAAGTGCATCCGCCCCGAAGCCTGGTAATGCTCATAAGTGCCGAACATGTTCGAAAACCTTTAAAAGAAGCGAGCATTGTGCTCGACATGAGCTCGCTCATACGAAACAGCGACCCTTCTCATGTAATTTCTGCCATAAGGCTTACGCTCGAAAGTAAGATGATTTTGATGTTTTAAATCTCATAGAAGGAGTACTGACGTTACTTGAAGAGACCTGGTTCGGCGACATGAGCGCACCATCCACGCTGAAGAATACGATCGAAGGACCGATCTTGACTCGGACCAGGAGAATGAGACCAGCGAAAACAACACGATTTCATCCACCAAATCCGACTCGCGGCCTCTCTTACACAACCCTAACGATCCTGAAGCCCATATACGGCCGCTTCCCATCCACACTATGATATAGAGAGAGCAACGGTATTCGAAGGAACTAGTAACAATAGTTTAAGGCAAAATCAACGACCCTTATCTTCTTCGGACCGAGCATACCGACCTTCTTCTCAAACAGTTCTTGAGAGATCGATTAATAATCACACATTCGCTGGGACTTCTGAGACGCATGGTCCCGTAGGTCAGGAACTGCATGGCTTTCCCGCTAATCAATCCGTCCTTCCGGAGTGTGCGATTGATAGAGTGGTTTCTTTGCAGGAATTGAGCAAGCAACCTGAAAGTCCATCAAAGCAGGTCAATGAATCAAACGCGAGAAGTAATGCCACGAAGCGCGCTCGTTTTTCTGCCAACGTCGTAGGGACGCCACAACCCCAGGATCTTTATAGGTCTTCACTACAACGGTCTTCTCCTCCCGACCACTCTTGCTTATTTCAACCATTTGAGTTCTTTGACACCGATTTAGGAGTAGCTGGGGATGATTTTCTCTTTCCTCCATTATCTCAATACCCAGACCAAATATCGAGCTCAAGCAGTCACCCGGTTGAAGGAGGAGAAACATCGAGCCAGGAATTTTCTCCACGTACAGATATCCTAAATAGATCACCACATTCATCAAGTACCATAACAGACGCCATGCCGAAGCACGACCGCTATGGTTTGTGCGGGCACGGCTGCTGCTCTCGTTCTATGGGGCTCTTGGTGAGGATAGTGATTTAGTAATGTGTGAATTTGATCGACTTGGAATTTTTATGAAAGTATACATGCCATGCACCTAAGGACACTCTTGGGTACTGATTCTTTATAGGAATACCGAATGCGACGAAGCTCGCTTGAGCGTGAATCGGAGACTTCGGGAATCTCATGGGTTGAGTGGATAATGAGGGAATCTAGCAAAAGGCTTCTATGCGGTTTATTCATTTACAGCAACTTGCTTGTCGTCCTTTACGATATTGCACCTTGGTTTGACACTACCCAAGACTTAGAAATCGAACTACTCGATGAGGACGAGCTTTGGAATTCTTCTACGAATGAAAAGTGGGAAGTCCTCAATCAACAAAAAATCCTCAGCCCAAACAGGACCATTCCCAGCGTACTAGTTGATATGCTGTCGGCAACGACCCAGGACAGAACTGACCTTCGAAACTATAGCATATCTGGGTTTACGGCTCTCACTATCACACACGCCGTAAATGTCCATGTCTGGCACTTAAAACAGTTCTCTCAGTCACTGAATAAGTCGAGTATAGAAGTCGCTGGCTATTCACCTAATATCTTGCTATCTGCGACACTCATTGCCCTGTCAAGCTGTCGAGAGGTCCTACGACACTCACGACCAGATCCTACCGATTCGTTATGGAGCAACCCCGAGGATATGTTATCATTCAATTGTGAAGCAATACTTCGGGTCGTTTACACCAGTCTATTTACAAACGTGGATATCCCACAGAGGATGATGCTACTTTGCGATTCTACAGCAGACAGGCCGGCGTCACTGAAAGCATTCCTGGCAGCGAGATAGGAGCGAAGCGCCCTTATTACAAAAGCAGTCGCCAAGGTCTCCGAAGCCTTTGCTATTCCCGCAAAGGTTGGTTATCCACTGGTACGGAAAACTGCAGCTTTCACCTGGAGTGTTGAGTATGCTGTTGCTGGTTGGGGTTGTGGTAAAGACCAAACAAGTTGCTGATGAACTGGATATATTGCTAATAGCACTTTTCATCGTGATCCTGCTTTCTAAATGGATTCATTGTATTGAAACTCAAAGATAAGAGCTGCCCCCGTCTGAAGCAGAGGAGGATGTCATTCAGAAGGTTAAAGTAGCCCTCGAAGACATGGATGGGGACTACGACGAGAACAAATCTTTGGCAGCTGCTGTTGCGGGATCCTGGGTTCCTTTGCTCGATGATGTATGTTATTTCAAGTTTGAACACATTTTTTACAGGATTGCTGATATTGAGATCTGATTCAGGTCTGGGTCTGGGGTATAACTACAAAGTTGGGTCGGATTCTCGATGAATTAGCTTCTGCCTACGAGGAAAGCTACGAGGAATACAAGAAAGGACAGAACAATTCCCTCTGAAGCTAAACTGAATTCACATGCATGTTCCGCATGTTCTGCTATTTACCACCATCATTCTAGCAGCCCACTACATAAGCACCAACCCCGACAAGATGATAAGTTATCGAGAGAACGGAGAAGCCTGTCAGGAATTAGTCTGAATAATACACGGTCTCTACAATACCCACTCGACTCTTTCCTCTATCTACAGCTGCAGGCCATAACGATCAATGTTTCGTCTCATATCTACCGCCCACCGTATTATCATCGCAACGCGGTTCTTAGCTTATGGGGCTGATCTATGGGGATTACGGTGGCCGATCTGACGAATTTCAGCTTTGGGGAGTGTTGCTCAAGTGCGGTACGGTTCCTCATGGAGTTTCCTACGAAGAATTCAAAGCGGCTTCTGAAGAACACCCGCCAGGGATGCAGATCTCGAATAGCTCTATCGCGTTCATGTTTGAGTCGACTAGGCCTTTCACGATCAGTGAATTCACCTAGACTAGTGACAAGAAGCATTAGCATAAGCTAAAATTATGGGATAGCTTGGTCGACAGCTTTTTCTAGCCATGCAGAAGAAGTTAATATATTAGGCAAAGTAAAGCTTCACTAGGCATATTTTAGCTTTGATAACATGTATTAGGAGAGAAGTGTTCTGGTTAAAAGAAGTTTTCGAAGATATCTTCATCAATAACTCAAATCCTGCCGGCTTTTACTATATATGTCCCAGCCCATACGTAAACCACGCCCGTTGCGAACTAACCAGGCGATAGGTAAACAGGTGTCAGGGTCCTATGTTACGTGCCTAGATCCCTGTCATGTGCCGTGTAGCTTCGACCCAGCTGTGGGTTCACAGGCGCGTATAAGTATACATAAAAGGGTTCTCCCCAAGGCCAAAGATCAATTTATATCTATCCTTTGCTTTTGAGAATACAGCCTGTTACTTAACTATATTGATATAGCTATTTCGCCTTGTTAAAACTGCTTATCTTTTACTTATTGACCTTTCTTTACTTTATATATATATAATTTCAATATTTTGATTTTTTATACTCAGCAAATCTTATTTCGAATTTGTTGATACATATTTTATTGTGCTAGTTAGAATGCCTTTTGCGTGTTTAGAAAATCTAGATTATTTCAAGGCAAACCTGTAATATGTGCAAGATACAAAGGCCAGATTTTGAGAATTGAAATTGAGTGAAGTATATTCTGATTGCAGCAGAAAAGCTGAGGGATCGAATACTGTAGGTTTAGAGTAAAGATATTGATAAAGACTATAATACAGTAAAGATTAACGAAAAGATCAATTAAGCATTCTATCAGTTATTATTTGGTTTCAAGAGACTTCAGAATCTGGTGTATATAAGTTTAGGATATAATAAAATACTAACTTTGTATTTAAAATTCAAGTACTGTCTGTTTGTAACTCACAAGATTCTGACTAGCAAGGTGCTTCGCTGTGCGGCAAGGCTACGGCTCACCAGGCCTGAAAAGACCCTTGCAATGAGACTCGACTAAAAGCACGAAAACTGCATTAAGTTAACAGGGAAGGATATGGGAAGCTTGCTGCATAGGCTTAAGAGCCTCCTATCACGATGTCACTGCAGGAGAGAGCTTTACTATTGATGACGAAGTAATCGTCATTCGAAAATGTTTGTTATCTCGTCATATGAGGTTCGTTTCTTGGGCGTATTTTAGAATTTAGCAGATTAAGGAAGATGAGGCAACAGAGGAATTGCGACATCTCATCCAGCAAGGGTAGAGCTACATACGTGCATCTATTCTTCACAAGACCATGAGCACTAAATGAGTGCCGCGTAATTTCGACTTTATCCACAGGTTCTTTTGTGTTAACATTCGAGATAGGGTGCATTTGAACTAGTCACGGTTGGTGGGTAGCTACACCAGCATATTATTATCTGCTAGAAATCCTAGAGTTCCATCTGTTCCGGAGTAACCAAAAGAGCTTAATGTATGAGACGAATAAGTAGCTATGAAGCGTTAATGACTGTATTGGCAAACATATTTACAAATGCTTAGATATTCAAATCGACCTTCATCGATATTGCACTATTGTGCTTAACAATTTCACCACCAAACTATTCCCTACCCCAGGGGAGGCCCAAGTATAGCAGAGGAGCATGTTGTTGCGATCCATGTGTGTCCGTCTCTTCAAATCCAGCTGAGGCGCGGTATCTTGGAATTGTGGCTTTGAATGCCTTTGCAGGATCCCACCATAAAGCAGCGATAACGTCGCTCTCAGGAATATTATAGAGCTTGGCCACGACCGCCGCTGAGAGTAGGTTTGAGTTTCTCACTCTTTTGTATATATCATCATTCAAGAACATAACGTCCAAGGTTACTTCATATGGGCCTGCGATTTTGCTGCGCACAACTGAGGCGATATCTCCAAGGTAACATGTTCCCGCAGGGGGTTCGGGTCGCAGGTAATAAGTTCTTGGCTTTCCAGCCGTCTTTGCAGGAGTATTGACGTTGGCCACTGCAGCGTCGGCTTTCAGAGGAATTCTTTCACCTATCCAATTCGTCAGTGACAGCAATCTCACGTCCGCGATCTGGTGATAGCATACGGGTATCAACAAACGTGTTAGAGCCGTGGTACTCTTCAACTTTGATAGGAAACAGTCCAATGGGATCCGCTTTATGCATCAGGTGGTACATGCAAAACTCAGGTACTGGACCTATGGGGGTTTCACAAGGGGTGATAGGCCAAGCGAAATTCCCAGCAGTTGCAAGCTGGCCCGGGTAGGGGGCATGAGTTAGGCCCATCTTGGTCCTGTTGGCCACCTCATTTGCCTGCTCCTGCGTGGGTGCCCTATTCAGGTTTTCGGAGTCAGCAATTACATAACAAGATACAATGGGAGTAAAGTCGGAAACCACGTACCGGCATTGGACGACTACACAGACTTCCTTCGGAAGGCTCCTATCCGGTTCGAGGGGGCCCATGACGCCATTAATACCATATGTGATGATTTTCGTCTCATACTCGTAATTTCCAGTAATCCTACCTTTAACCGTTTCTTTAACCGCAGGGATCCAAGTGTCAAGCTGCGAGATTAGGATTGGGTCTCTGAAAGCCCCGACAAAACTAGCCTGATATCCATTGACACGTGCAGCCTCCAGCTTGACTGTATACTCGCCCTCGCGCTGTGGAATAAACTTAGGACCCCGCACTCTCACCGTTCGTTCGTCGACCTGCTCGTATGTCATATCACGGGTATGCAGCTCACCACCTGGCCCCTGAAGAATATCTGGTCTGCTCTTCTCATACAAAAGATGGGCAGCAACTGACAGAGGAGTGCATCGTGCCCCTGGCTGGCGCGGGATTAGATCGAAACTGTCGTGACGGACAATTGCTAAACATTCCTTCGATTTCGGTATCGCACACTGTGCTCCACATTCCATGATCTTTCCCATGGCATAATTAATGGCTGAGAGGAATACGTTGTTGGTAAATTTAGTTATACATAACTAGTATAAGGAGTATGCTTACCGACATCGTTAAAACCATGATGCATGCAGAACGCAGCGTACGGTGCAGGATCGTAAGCTCGACCCCCAATGATGATGTCAAAGTCTGGATTTTCGTTCATTGCTTTTAGGAAGGGCTCCAAGCCCATTTGTGCAACAATTTTTGTCGCGGTATCGATGTCCTTTTCCTCAAGCTGAGGCACAGCGTGTCCACATGGACTAATGAGATTATCCTTGAATTTCTGGCGGACTAGATCTTTCGGCACCTCTGCGTAGATGCTGATGACTTTCATAGGGCGGTAACCATTCTCTTTGATTATGTCTTTGATAACTTGAGTACTCATATCGACAAAGGCGTCTGAACCAGAACCGCCCGCAGAGCCGATAAGGCAGCGAACTCCATGAGTGTGGCAAGCCTTGACCAGTTCCCCAAAATCTTTTCTGTAACCAGCCGGTGAGGCTGCAGTCTTTCCGAGTGCTAGACGTCCAGGACCACTATCTGTTGAGCCAGCATCGGCAATGATCGCATCTACACCAGATTCGACCGTGTCCCAGAAAACGCCAGCATTCCAACCCTGGCCGAATTGGCCAACAGGCGTGAAGATTCTGAGTTCATCCTTTGATTTTCTGGAAGGCATAGTCTGAGGTAATCGCTTGTGAGAATTTTCCTTAGTTACAAGGAGATTAATCTTTTGATTGGTTGGTTGCTGCTCTATTTCTGCTATCCAAAGTGAAGCAAACGGCTACTTATGATTTGGGCTTCTCGCTCCGAAAATGGTGCTGAGGACCGCGTAATCGCAAACACGCATCTAAGCCTTCTCATCGGAGTAAAATAAAATAGACATATGGCGATCGTATTCCTTGAGATTTGCTCTGGATGAAAAGTACGGATGCTTGACGGACTACTTCGGACTTCTTTTTGATTGCGAACAAAGTAATAGTAAAGCGGGTTGCGTGGAGAAGTGAGACAACATTGCGATCCTCGCAATCGGCATCGCAATTCATCACTTCAATAGAGTTTGCATAAGTCACCCCAGCCTGGGAGAGAATAATCCATCCTTCAACAAGTGCGGTACCCTTGAACAGGCTTTCGATGCAAGGTATGCAGTAGGCTAGTCGATTCTACATGCTGTATGCATTGCTGCGTCCAAGATCTCAGCCTGTGCACTCATTTTATGGCAGGAGATGTCCCGCCCCCCAAACCCTAGCAGTAGGTGGTGAGGTTTCGAAGTACATATCTCGAAAATACCATGTGTGGTGAAGGCCTTACTAAGACTGTAATAGATGTAAAGTATCGACAATGCCTTGTGTCCCTTAAACAGTAGAGTCTTCGTGACGAGCAAATTTTTCATCTGGAAGTCAAAGTCTACGCAGAACTTGTGAAGTACAGTACTCCAGAAGTTTATCACATTAGAACTCGTAAAATAAATCCAACCCTTGCCTACATTATCTATAACGTTCTATATGCGGTCGATGTACGCAATCTAGCTCAGGCCCACGATGCATATCTGGCGTATTAAGACCATTCTCAAAGCCTTAGAAAGTGGGTCGGCTCTCACTCAGCAGCCTTTAGATTTTTATATACTTTGGCTGAGTGTTACCAAATGTAAGTGTACGAATTTTATGGGATCTCTAGTTTACGTAAAGTGGACTGATTATGTCAAGTATCTTGCTCATAAACGCACTGGCATGAATTGTAGATGAACATGGAGCATAACGCGACTTGAATGCAACTCATAGAGTGAGCACTAGTGACCTTATTCCATTGAGGAAATCGTTTTCTGGAAGTCTGAAAACCTCTGATTATATAGAGGATGCAGAGTTCTCCATGACTCATCTCCGAATCTTAAAATAGCTTGTTCTCCACTCTACAAATCAGCGACTTCCCTAAGTTCAACCGATGGCCCTTCACCATCCTTGTCGCTCCCTTCTTTACCGACTTCATCTGGGAAGATTTGGCCGTGCTTATACTTAGTGAAATGCCGAATAGGCACTTTATTTCTGAACAAGTGGTCAATCTCTTCCAATGAAAAGGTGCGGCACTCTGGGACGCAGAAAATGGCAAACAGAAGAGTGAGCAGAGCAATTGGCGCAAAAATAAAGCCGATCTTCGCCCCAAGATTGGCGTATGGCGCATACAAGAGATATGGGATGCAGAATGATACCACAAACTGCGTGATAACAGTGGCAATGCTTGCCACGGTATATGTAACATCTCGCATACCTGGTAAAATGTTAGCTGTTTGAAAGAACTACAGATTATTCCAACATACGAGAGCTAGGTATCTCAGATGCAAGAATATGATAAATTGGGGCCCATCCGAAAACGAAACCCAGGAAGTAGACAGTAAATAGAGCAGTGATCCCAATTTTAGCTCCTTTCCCGGGGTCTGAAATGGTGCCGAGACCACCGATAGCAAAATAGGTAGTGCTCTGTACAACTGACCCAATAATCAAAAGAGGCCTACATATCAACAGTTAATACTAGAAGCTTCGAAGTCGAATAGGGGTGAATAAGCTAACTTGCGACCAATTTTGTCAAATAGATACATGGCACATAGAATCACCACTATCTGTAACGAGGTATTGATCAGGAACATCTGGAAAGCATTTGGTCCGTGGAGGTCCTGAATGAAGATGGTACCATATTTGCTGAAAAGTCCTTGACCACTGATCTGAATGCTGATATTGGCACCAATAATAATGAGCGTTCGCTTGCGGTTGATACCCTGCCACATCTCCTTGAACGTCCCTTTGTCGTGTGTTATAGCGTTTATCATGAGCTCTTGGTCCCGATACTCTTCCAAAATTTGCTCTTCGGTGAATTTGCCTTTTCGATATAATCGAAGGGACTCCAAGGCTTCCTCGGATCGTTCTCGTATTAAAAGCCAGCGCGGTGACTAATAGTGCAACGAGGAATAAGTCAATTGCAAAGTAGGTGCAGACTGAATATCATGATTAGGAAGAGTCACAGTAGACATACCTCACGCATGAACCAAGCACCAACGGAAATAATGCATGGAACGATAAAGAAAATACCGAAGGGAATCCGAAATGACGCCTCGGTCTTTAGTTCACTCGTCCCATAGGTGATGCATGCCATTATGAAAGCACCTACCTAGATTAAGTGTTAGCTAGTCAAATGCTTTGTTAAGACGGAAGTTTCTGCTTACCATCGTGCCTAGCTGGAATGTGCCAACAACCATTCCTCGAATCTGGGGGGGAGCAATTTCCGCCTGATATACTGGTACCGTCACGAGCTCCTGGCCAAGGTATATATAGTTGACAATGCGACCGACTAGAACCTGTTCTTTGCTCTGAGCAGTAACAAGCAAAATGGCGGACACAATTGCCCAAAAAGACATGACCCAAAACGAAACACGTCGTCCATAATGACGACCAATCCAGCCACCTATTATAACGCCAAATACTTGGCCAACATAAGTAAGGCTATTGAGGAGCGAGAGGAAGTATGGAGGCAACGCATATCGTTCAAGTTGCTTGTCATAGGTACCAAACTTTTTGTTGAACGGGTTCATGGCCTGAGTGTTTGAGAAAGCAACCATATCCATTCCAAAATTGATCTGAGACAGCAACATTATAATAGACGCAAACGCTAATCGGCTATTGACACATTCGACGACCCTATTACTTAAAGACCACATGTTGGCGGTAGCAAGGTAGAAGCCACTAAGCTGGAGAGGTTTTGGGAACGGGGCCGGGAAATAGAAGTTGATGTATTTCAGGAATAAGGTCCTCGGGATCGTCAGTCATTCGAGACCTTTTAAGGTAAGCATTCGACCATTAATATAGAGAAGCCAGAGCGTCCTGGAGGCAATACCAAGAGAGTAACAAGCACAGGGTTCCCCGCATATTTTGTCTAGACCCCACGGGGTTTTGCAAAAAGCGGGTGAACTAGTGGCCGTGGTGCATCCTTAACGCGGAGTTCAGAGATTTTCTGTCAGATATCCGTGTACTGCGAAAGTCGCAAAGAGGCGGTTCGGACAAACTTAGTGCTATAAGCCCGATGGCGGTGGGAAACTCGGGGAATTCGAGTAGCGAATGAACTCTCTATTACCCTGTAGGAAATAGTGGCTACTTTTAGCCAGAAAGATCGGGCACAAGCAGCAGCTATCAGGCGACTCCAGAGATGAGACATCCTGTTCCAGACGTTCTAGGGGGAGCAGCCTATGGACGTCGTAAGCCACCTTTGTCTGGAGATCGTAATGAAAACACGGAAGAAGAAAGTCATCCAATTTAGACCGCTATCAAAAGGCAAACCAGGATAAAAGGTCCTATAATGGTGAGCGGCTAGCAATCGAAATATTAACCTTATATCAAGTCTACTTATCTGAAATAATCGGCACCGTTTTCTTGTACTGCTGACTGTGTGTATATCTGTAACGTAGTGTCTAATGGACAAGATACTTGCAGGGGCAGGTACAAGAGTCTGTTCTATTTCCATAATACACACATGGGGCCTTCTTTCCGACCCTTGAGAAGTTCTTCTCGGCTGAGTTTACGCTCTACGCTTGTATCTTTTACGAAGGTGACTTCTGGAGCAGATTGGTGGGGAGTAGCAACTCCTAGACTGACTCTACCCTTGATACCTTTCAGGAAACCAGTTGCCATGTCTCTCTCGAAAACGAAAACGTCTTGGCTGAACTGTTGGGCAACAGCGACCCACTTATTTTCCTTGTCATTAGAGAGCGCAAACATTCGGGGATGTTTTCCAGGGATCTCTTGAGATCCAAGATATGTCAGGTGGCGTGAATCGTTCGCCGGATTGTTGTCGACAGAATATATTGCCAAGGTATCAGCATCTGGCCGTGTTAAGTTTCGATTAGATGCATAGACAAATTTTCCGTCATTGCTAACAGCAATCTCCGCAGCAAGGTCTTCATGCTCGTCAGGAGTGGGTGCAAAGTCTTTTCCCATCGTTGAAAGCGTCTGCTTGAACTCAACAGCGAGCTCCCCTGACGCTGTCCCGCTGTAGTTTAAAGTAAAAACACGAATTGAGTTGTCTTTCTCGCTAACTAGATACATATAGGCGTTGGAAGGACTGATTGGGTTGAATGCAACATGGCGTGGTCCTGATGATGCTGGTACGGGAATGCTGTGAACCAGTGAGACCTGCTGCGGGCTCTTGATGGAATAGATGTCGACACGGTCCATAGTACGAAGCGGTACAATCAAAAACTTTCCAGATGGGTCAAAGATCGCTTGATGAGGGTGTGCTTCCTTCGGGTTAGATTCTGACTCGTAGTCCAAAATATGAGAGGGCTCGCCGATTGCACCATTCTCTGACAATGGGTAGACTGATAATGTCGACGCAGTGATATTCGTGGCCACCAGTATCTTTCCGTCTGGACTCACTTGACAATGTACCCCTCCTTTGCCATTGCTGCTAGCTTGGTCAAAAAGTGCCAACCCTGTTCTGCTTGTAGCTGAAGGTGTGGCGGATGCCTTTTGGAACGCGAAAACACCACCTGACTCGGACATACTATCATCAGGATAGCTGGTACGGCTGATGCTGTAGATTTTATCTCCAAACGATGTGAGCCACCCAGGCATAAAACCAGCATCTGTGTTGATTGAAACGACTGACAAAGATTCATTCACATTTTTTCCAGGCTCAAAAGAAATCTCAATTATTCCAGTGCTTTGTAGAGCAACATAGAAGCCGAGCGAGACACGACCCGTCTCGGTCATGATGCCTGGCTGGATATTCGCCATTGTATTCTCTATCCAAATGTAGAAGCTGAATTTCGGGCGGGTTCCAGTTTTTAGATGAGAGAACGCGGAAAGTAAGCAATGCCTGCTTATTGTTCAAGCCGTTTGCAGCTCTGAATGACACCAAAGTTGAGTTCACATCGACATGAACCAGGAGCCTGTGAGTTGGCCTTGCAATTGAGACGGCGTCCGATTAAGTTTGTGAGAGATGGGAGGAATCCGCATTTTCTGGATACCAGGGGTTAGCCTTTCCCCAGATTGCGAATCTCGCAATGCCAAGGACGACAACGGAGTTCGGGCAGCCTAAGATCACGACCCCATGGCTGGCTTCCCCGCCTTCAGCATTTCTATCGCTCCTTCCCCGTCTTTCTCATAGCCATTCTCTCCTTTTAACGCAGTCAGTGATGCTGAATTCGCAATCTTCGAAAACAATACCATGAAGGCCAAAGCTTGCACGCGCTGTCGCCAATGGAAAGTTGGCTGCGATGCTGATATCTCAGGTTCTGAGGGCTGCACCCGCTGCCGGGAACTGGGCCTCCACTGCGTATTGGACAGCGCATTTCGGCGTACCGCCAAGCGGAGGAAGTTGGCGGAGATGCAGGCTGAGCTGGCTGAACTGAGGAAGTTGACAAGAGTCGCCCCGGAGGGGAACACGCTCAACACGGCTGCACACCCTGCTTCCACTGTCCTCACACCGAACTCTCTGCCTAGCTCAGGGGTGTTGCCTGCTACGGCTGAGACAGAGGCTGTCAATCTCACGTCCGAATTGGACTTGCAAGGCTTGTGCATGGCTGACAAGTATACCGGCGATTTACACCTCGCCGCCTCCCATGTTAATGAACTCTTCCGCATCTACTTTACACGATGTCATCCATACCTCCCATTCAGCATGTGCCGGTCGATCGAGTCCATTTACGAGAGATGTCCAATACTGTTCTGGGTCATTTGTGCGGTGGCCTCGGCTGATTCAGCTCGCCAACGATTCGAGAAGCCCATCGGGGATCTGATTGCTGACGTGCTCGACCCTGCCAAGGGCAGCACTGTGGAGATGGTGCAGGCCATTTTAATCATGTGCATGTGGCCTTTTCCCTTTACCAACCAGAAGACAGATCCATCCTTCATTTACAGCGGAATAGCCACCCAGATTAGTCTCAGTATAGGACTACATCGGCCTACTTTTGACGCTGATTTTGGTAGCGAGGCTGATGAGCGATTCGAAGACGAGGAAATAAAAAGAACAACTTGGCTAGCCTGCTTTATAGTCGCCCAGATCCAAGCCAGCAGACGCGGTGTTCCAGCGACGGTCCTCTCAGACTATACACTATTGTCTTCCTTTGATGATCCGGGAGTTCCACGAAGGCTCTCTCATCTCTGCTATATCTCTCATCTTACGATTGATTCCACACATGCACTTGGGGCTCGCGGCTCTAATGTCGCTGGCTTGGTCGAGCCCTCAGCACGGATTAGTCTGATTAATGTCTTTGGTAAACAATTTGATGATCTCCGGCGGCAACGTTTTCCGCAGCCTGATGACATCGTTGAGATATTCTTTTTGAGCTCCAGACTACAGCTCTGGTCTTTTGCATTACACAATGACGTCCCTATATCTGCTAATACCGTCCAAATTATTCACCAGGCTAGAGAAGACGCCATCCGACTCATTCAGGTTGCGTGCGAGAAGAACCTATCTCTGGTCCCATTCTATACCCGTCGATCCGTCTGTTACGCTGGTCTCCTACTCATTCGGATCAAGCTTGGGCCGTACGGGTGGCAAGACGATATGATCGACCACCATATTGAAAGAGCACAGCAGGCCTTGAGTGCATCTGAGGGACCTAAAGTTGGGCAATTTCTGGCTACCGTGGCCTCGCCAGCTAACAGAGACGCAATCATCCGTGTCAGTGGAAACAAACGTTCTCCGCATCGTTCACGGATGGGAGCGTTTCTGGTATTTGATTTTCAACGGGTTAGTAGAGAGCTTCAGCAAGCTAGCACCATCTTTCCATCGGAGTTTATGGAGTTCGATAACCTGCCCTGGGTGGAGTTTCAATGAGATTGAACCTTAAAAAAATGAAGGGGGGCAGATAGGCATATTGGGGGCGTGGGTGAATATAAAGGCTCTGTTTGGGATTAGCCGGAGTGCTCCTGAAATCCAGTCCTGAATTCGCCTGTTATCGAACGAAAGATTATATTATAATCATCAACTACATAACACCACTTTTCAAGTCATTTTGCCCGGCTTAATGTACCACTAATTTCCTCCGCTGGTTTCTCTCAAATGCCGGAATCTGTTAGGCCAAATGCCTTGCTTGCCCGGAGCTAAGATCCCATTCGGATCCAAGGCGTCCTAAATGCATCACACGCACGTATTAGGAAGAAGATCTCGATGGGTGTCAATGGGTTTCAGGGAGTCTCATACCTTAATCTTCTCCACGAACCTATTGTAGGCGTGGCCATTGAAGTCATTGAGATTAGCAATAAGATCTGGTACCTCAATTGTTAGCCTTGATAGAGAAGAATACAGAGTAACGCGGCTTTTGCTTACCCATATGGTTGACATGTGCACGGTACATGCCAAAACCCCGTTTCTTGGCCTCTTCGTAGCATGAGTAGTACAGTTCATGGATCCGCTTTCTCTGCACCGGATCCTGCTGGTCGAATGTAAACATGTTCATCAATAAAATGTGCCGCTCGTGCATGAAGAAGTCGGCCATTAACTCAATCCCGGCTTTCTCGTATATTGGCCGGCTGACGCGCATCCAATCTAGTACCATCTTCCCAGACGAGGGTATAATGGGAGCATAGTCTCCATGGGCAGCTTTCCCTTTGCTATCTTTAGGTAGGGGCCAGTTGATAAGAGGCAGACTCCACAAACTTGGGACTCCAACGAACATCGCGCCATGCTCCAGTGGGATGGTTTCCGGATTCACGCGTTCTCCGTTCTCGCCCTTGTACAGATGCCCAGTTAATGAACCAGTGGGGGCTCTCTTAGCCATGATGTCCTTAATCTCATCGAACTGGGCCTGTACGATCCTTGCCGGCCCATATAACCCGAATCTGGCAAGCCAATAGCCCACCTTGAACTCATTCTTTAGCTCATTGACCCTCCATTCAGGGATAGGGCCTTCTCCCTTCCAGAAATCTTCACGCCTGCCCTTGATACAGAGTGTTTCAATGATACTTGTCATCCACACGCAGTTAGGGATAACCCCATTGCAGCGTAGTTCACCAAAAGTGTCCACCATGACCTCAATATCTTCAAATTCAGGCATGCTGAAACTACACGACATGTAGGCCTCTGGCTGTGGGGTCAACATGATGCTAAGTTTGGTGACAACACCGAGATTGCTCTGCAAGAAAAGACCTTCGACAGAGGGACCGTAGGTAAATTTAGACAGGAAGGCCGATGGTGAGTTCGAAATGCCAAACTGCCCCGTGCGAACCAAATCTCCGTCAGGAAGCATGACTTCGAGGCCAGCCATGCATTGGTGGTGGTTGAAATTGGCACCGAATCCTGTGCCGCGATCTAAAGTCTTTTGCAAATATGTCAATGCACTAGAAGAGATATGAGGAACGGGAGCATATATAGCCTTACATTACCCACGACACTGCCCCATCCAAGCGACGGTGTACTCGGCCATATTTTTAGTTTATGTTCCACACAGTATTTGTACAGATCATAGAACGTCACGCCCGGTTCGACGACAGCGTACGCAAACTGATCGTTAACCTCGATTATTTTATTCATCCGATGCAGATCCAATGCCATGGATCCATTCACTCGAGGAGCTGGTCCACCGTATCTTTACCCTCTCGTTAGCGAAAGGCCCATGCAACATGCCACATCAGCCAAGGCGATGGTAAAGTGCTCACCCTAAGTTTTTCCCTCGCGAAAAAGTCCACACCGGAATGGCGTATTTATTAGCGATCCGGAGGACCTCTCGAAGCTCATCAGTCGAAGCAGGGCTATTTCGTAGAAGATAAGCCGGAGGGAAAATTCGTTGGGGCCATTGGAGCTATTTAACAAGTCAAGAATACATACCAGACAGCTGCACTGGGCATCTTCCGCTTGCTCACATCATCCTCATAGATGTCATAGGGATCAATGTAGTCAGAGAGCGCCTCGTTGATGAAGACGGACCCGCCCCCAACCGCCGACTTGAACTCATTGATAGCCTGTCTGAAGTCCTCTTCGCGTACTCCAGGAGGGAGTACCGGAGTTACAGGGCATGTAGCAGGTGGTGCAAAGGTTCTCCGGTGAGCTGCCTCATATTCGGGGTCGGGGTACTTGTCTGGCAGGACGGATGACATAGTCGCTGGTATTGTGCTTGAGAAGGCCCCGGGGATCCACGCTTCGGTAGCTGCCTTTGAATTGTAACTGCTTGGAGATTATAACCCTGAACGTGATTTACTGAAGCACTTGCTCCTATTAAATAGGCAGAATAACGATCTGTAAGCCTCAAGCTCAGAGTATCTTCGCGTGTGGGGCCGATCTTGTGGCATCCTGCCTCAACTGGCTCTAATACGAAAACCGCTGGAGCATGTGGATGGGCTCACGACCCCGCAGCGAAGTATACGTTGTGGAGTGTTCCCCTTTTCCTTGGTACCCCCCCTCCGCAGACTTTTGGGACTAAATGTGGCGGAGATGACATGACTGGAAACCGAGGGACATTATTGCTGGGGACGACCCTAATTCTTGGATTCGGCGCCAAAGAAATACCCCACTTTGGGGTAGCCGTATTCGGATATTCCCTAACAAGGTGGCCCTTCTCCTGGAGGGTGCTTCTCAACGATACTGAGTGTAGCTCGAGAACGTTACATAGGTCGTTTAATTCTCTGGATCTTGCTGCAAGCTCCTGGCGATCATCACGTACCGACTGAGCGAATTTGGTAACAGGCACCGATAGGGCTAACCGGCGCCGTCAAAATCGAGCAGAAATCCAAGGACTTGAAACAGTAACTGTTATTTCTTGCGATTGGTGTAACTATGTGTATGCCTGATCTAGTAACAATACCGATGGTGAGGGAATGACAGGGCTGAAGCTCCCACTATCGATGTTTGTTTAGAGGTTCCAATTGCTGCGCCATCCCCATACTTGTATTAATCCAAGGTGGACTTGTGTGGTTGAGGCTCCCGTGACCCAAGCAAGGCTAACGTGCAACCGAAGCACTTGCAGCCTGGAGGAGATCCAACTCTAATTTGCTATATGTATTTGGAGCCATATAGCTCATAAGAGAGACAGCGCTATTCCTGGCACTCTCTCGTCTTATCACTTGTGCCGCCGTCTATGGACGCAGCTAGTAGCCATCTCTACTTGTTAAGTATCTTTGCACCTTCGCAAGGGATTTTAATGCCTCGAACCAATAATGTCAAATACGTGTGACGAGTGCCGGAAATATATATATACCTCTTGCATCAAGGCGGGGATATTGCCTAGGACAGAGGGTTGTCTGGGCTGCAAGCTCCTCGTAGACGCAGCCCAATGTCTCACGGACGACGACCCTTATCTTTCATTCATCGAAGCAGGTCGAGAGGAGGATGGATCCTTTATTCTTAATCTAGACCACAAAAGTCTTATTATCACGGGAAGAGAAGGTAAGTTAGCGTTCTCTTACCTTGACTGCCATCTCTTAAGCTTAGAATCTAGACAACCCATACAACCCCTGGAATATTCCAGTCTTACCTTCTCATATCGATGCAATGAACTCACCAACAAGTATGAGAAAGGCACTTCAGTGGCTTGAAGAACGCTCACTACTCCATGAAAGATATACAACATTGGTGCCTCCAATGTTGCCTGATCGTATCCTAGATATTGGTTTCAACTCTTCATCTGACACGGTGTTCCTTATTGAGCCGAACAATATCCGAAATCGCTATACATGTTTAAGTTATTGCTGGGGCAGGGCGATGTTTATTTCCACAATACAGGCCAGCGTCAGTTCCCATAAAATGGGTATCTCACTCCAATCATTTCCACAGACTTTTCAAGACGCCATATGGGTATCGCGGTCTCTGAAAATTCGGTATATTTGGATCGATGCTCTCTGCATTATCCAGGACAATGATGAAGACTGGAACACACAGAGTCAGAAAATGGCATCTATATTCTCCAACTCGTTTTTAACAATATCTGCTGTGGCCAGCAAAGATCCACATAATGGATGTTTTGGGAATCCAATCTCATCCAATCTCGGAGTTGTTTCAGATCGGCATTACGCACATCTCCCACATAATCCGGCCTTTGCAACACGAGATTTTCCACTATCAAATCGCGGTTGGGCACTTCAGCAAACGCTTCTGTCTCCCAGGATCTTATATTTTGGGCCTACGGAGCTTATCTGGGCCTGTGCCCAAGTGCGTTCCTGCCACTGCGGGATGATCCGTCACCTTCGCGACGAGATCCCAAAATCCTTATGGTATGATGCATTAATAGCGAAGGACACGACACTTCTGACTGAACTCCCAAAACTGTGGAGGCGTATACTGGTACTGTACAGCCCGCTTCTTCTGACAAAGCCTTCGGATAAGTTGATGGCTATTGTAGGCATTGCAAAAATTATGCAAGACTGCAGGGGTTCGGATTATCTAGCCGGTCTCTGGAAAGACTCCTTTGTTCTGGATATGCTCTGAAAAGCTGGCTATCCCAGTCCTTTCTCCCTCGAGCTCATGACAAGGGCACCTTCGTGGTCTTGGGCCTCGGTAGATAGCAACATCGTATACGACCAGAGCTTGTACTTACAAAAAATGTATAAACCAGTCATCCACTGCAAGCTTCTCCACGCTGAAGTCCATATTAAGAGTAAGAGCGTGGTGGGCATTGCCAAGATCAAATTTTCCAAAATAAGGCTTTTGGACGGGGAAGTATCGTTAAATGGCTCCTTGCTGAATCCACACACGCGGAAAAACTTATTGTTCTCCGAGGAAAACACAAAAGAATCCTTGAAAGACAGACTTCGGGAATTGAACTACCTTTTCTATCCGGACCGTGATCCATTTCCTAGCAACGGAGATTTCTATCTCCTCCGAATAGTGACTTTGGGGATCGCGAGGCGATAGTCGTCTGGTCTCTCGATTCAGCAGAAAATCAGTACCAGCGTGTTGGCCGAGCAATGCTCCAGAGACGTTATGATGATCTAGTTTGGCCTCGAGCCGAAGTCATTTCTATTGTTTAGGGCCGAAGATGATCTCACCAAGCAGCTGACTAGGCAGATAGCGAAAAGCGGGTAGTCGTGTTGACCGAATGATGAAGTCCAAGTTGAAGAGCCTGTAAACTGAAAAGAGCGAGACTATGCCTCAAGCAATGATGGGTAGATATTGTTACTGTATGACAACCCCTTAGTTTTCATTGGACATGGCGACTGTCAAGAGGGAGAGAGTGTCTTCAAAAACAGTTGTTCATCAAAGCGGTCACGCAGCAGAACAGCTTCAAAAGTCCGGATAGAGCCAGACTATTAAGAGAAGGTATCGACATGGTGAACTCTGGAGTCATGTTTGAAATGTCAGTTTGTGTTGTCTACGGTCTACCAAGCCTTCTAATAACCTATTGCCGATAACACGGTCAACAATTGATTAGTAGTCGCAATGGGAATTCGGTACAGAGCATCTACAGCTGAACAAGGGATTCCCGCGTCATATTAATCTGCACAAATATTTCATCCATCAAGAATGCGATTTGGAAATGAATATCCTTAGAAGTCTCAGCACCAATACATGGTCATCCGTTTATATTGGAGACCTTCAACATTGCTTCTTGTGCACACACCTGGTAGAAAAGACCGTAAAAGTAGAGTGAAATTGTCGCAAAAATCATGATTAAAATTTTGGGGTTTTAATACGATATATCAATTACCTATTATATGCAAATTATTCTTTTGCTTGCATCCAATAAATTTGAAATTGGTACTAGAAATATATTTCCCTTTCCTTTCAATCTCAGGGGGTTTGATATCGTGCACTCCATGAATTCAACGAGCTGATAGCAGAGTTGTGGTAGGCTCTGCATATACTGTGCATATGCTATATATATATATAGGATTGAATTATTCTCCGCCCTTGCCGAGCTTAAAGATTAATTACCCAGGTCTCGATACTAATAGCGAAAAGAAAACTAGCGTGTAATCACTGTCTATTGATTAAAATCCTTAGCTTGAGTGTAAACGCATGTTCTCCCACAAGGCAGCTTAAGCTCTCGATATCAAGCTTAAAGCTACTCTAGAGGAATACCTAGCTCCTGTGCAATAATCACTGCGGCCTTCTCCCCGACAACAAGAGCAGTGTTACATGTATTTGCAGCAACATTCGAAGGTACTATAGATAAGTCTAGTCAAAGCAAAAATAAGGGAGTTTATCAGCATATGTTCTTAAAGACACTGGACAAAGCTTGAAGTTTATAAGTAGAAGATAGGCAAGCTTATGGGAAAATGGCAGGGTCATGATGCAGAGAATTAAGAGAGATGGAGAAAGAAAACATACCAGCAACTTTGAGGTTTCTTACCCCATAAACATTCAAACTTTTATCCACGACCCCATCCTTCTCCCGGGGCCGCATCGCTGCTGACCCCAAGTAATGCCATGCTGTCGCGATACGCTCGCGGATACACTCCTCTATCGCCTTGTTATCTTCAGCCGTATATTCAATGTCCTCCAATGGTCCACCGAGAAGTACTGATCCAACCCCTGGTTTGGGGTTCACATCTACCAACGCAGCCTTTGAATTCGGAGGAAATCGTGGATGCCCTACGATAGCTTCGCCGGAATAGCAACCCATCCGGCGAGCAATTTCACGCGTGCGCTTGTACGCCCACACATGAACTGCTAAGTCCACAGCGCCATTATCTTCAAAAAACCCCGTTCTCAAATCTAGCGGAGCGTCGATATCCTTACCTGTAATATGGACGGACCCCATTGACCGAGGGTATGGGATGTAATTACCGATCGTGAAATACTGTCCAGCGGGAACATCTGAAGGAGCTCCTAGATATCCAGCGAAGCATCCCGTTAGCATAAGCGGCCTTGACGGTTGAGGCACGAACTCCTCAGCCCACATGTCACTTAACGTCGTGTTGCCAAGCTGCCTAATTTCTGCAGTAGACGGGCGCATACGACCAAAAGTCTCAAGTCCATTAGTGCCTAGAACAGGATTATTTTCAGTCATGGCTTTAGGATAGTCAGAAGGATTGCGTAGAATCCAGTCCAGAGTTTCGTCTTCTGGAAGTGAGCTTTTGTAGGGAAAGTGAATGAAAGGGTGATCTCGATAGTTTTTCCCTACGCCAGGCACATCGGCTACTAATTTGATACCAAGTTTCTCTAGATCAGCAGCGTTGCCGACTCCAGAGCGTTCCAGAATGGCTGGTGATCCCAGTGTTCCTGATGCAATGACGACAAGTTTCCTGGCTCTGGCAACTCTAATGGTGGTGTCGTGGGAAGGGCCGTTGGAAGCTCCGATCTCTCTAGAAATGTACTCAACGCCAGTTGCCCGATTTTGGTGATCAAATATAACACGGCAAACTTTCGTGTGGCACCTCAGGTGCAAGTTTGGATGAGCTCCATCTTGAAGCAATGGATGTAAGTAGGAATGGGCTGCATCTTGTCGGATCCCTTCAGGTGAGATAAATTTGGACATTCGCTCAAAACCTACGCTCTTCAGATCCTGAACATCTTTCATGACAGGGAATCCATTCTCGCTGGCAGACTTGAGATAGTCATCAACGAGTGTGTTCTTTCGCCAAGTGCCTTGAGACACATTTATAGGCCCGTTAGACCCTGAATACCCGCAATATTACTAAGAGTAACCGAAAAGATACGGCAGATCAGTACAATGGCTGACGTACCATGAGTGTCCATATTTACGGTCTGTGTTCCCACATGATATGTCTCCAATTTCTTCAACAGTGGAAGCATTTCTTTGTTACTCCATCCTTCAGTTTCCCAGTGATCAAAATCAACTGCCTGAGCACGAGCATACATCATGAAATTGATCGAGCTGCCACCTCCCAGAATAGCAGCCCGGGGCACAATGATTTGCCTACCGCCTATCTGTTCACTTTCTCTGGCAGGGATAAAGACAGCCGATGTTGAATCGGGCGTCATGTGGGACAAAAACAAGCCTGGAGTCAATACAGTAGGGTCCTGGTAATTGTTTCTCCCCTCTTCGATCATAAGTACTGACAGAGAGGGATCTGCTCTCTGTAAGCGGCCAGCGATGACGCATGCTGCTGTTCCACCTGTCAACGAGTTTAGAATGTTAAATATAAAGTTGCAATATGCGAATCGTAGGTTGGCAAGACGTACCACCAGCAATGATAAGATCATATTCATCAATCTGTTCACCGGTCGCCATTGTCTCCATATAAGACGGTTATTTTACCAAGGTTAGCCACACGATCTTAAGTAGATGAAAGCATTAATGGGAGAAAGATACCTACAACATAGCTATTTGTAACTATGAGATGCAAGTCAGCATCTCACGCTTACTATGCACATTGTTGGGGTCTAGCGTAGCTAACTTATATCCACCTGTTAAATGATCCATAAAGATACTATTTGTAATAGGTCCTCATCTTACTCACATAAACACGTAAGCTACGTGATCTCGTGGATATTTTTTAACATCCAGAGGTCTAGACAAAGTTGGTGGATAGACTTGAGGCTTATTCCCGATGCGAGCCGTTTGTGAAGGAGTAGAAATTTTTGGTCAACTGTGTACCCCGTTCTGACTTATCATCACGTGTAGCGATGGCCTAGCCAGCTTCTACATGATTCTCGTCATCAGTTCTTGAGTCAAGGGGATCGGAGTCATTGGCCTGGTGTTGCCGTAGTGAAACGGATGTAGGAGTGGATTGGTCAGTTACGATTGCCTAAACGAGCATCGAATTGTCAAATGCTAATGGCTGGCAGACCGGTGGAAACGCAGTCAGTTATGCAAAAGCTTAATTTTACTGAAAACCGCATAATTAATTGGTTCGTCTAGCTTAGTGCTGACATCTTTTGATATCCTGACCAATAAAATACGTGGAATTTTGTGAAATTGTGCATTTACATAAGTGACTCCATTTCCATCAGTTGAGGGGATACTAGACCGGCCGCGGTCCGGTCTGGGCTGGCCCGCGGTCTTTTTTTACGGTCTGGAGCTCAGACCGGACCGTACGGTCCACGGTTGGGAAAAGCTTTTGAGACTGGACCGTAAAACTACGGTCTGAACTATAGACAGCTGTCCGGCCTGGAAAAAATATGGAGACCGTGATACGGTGCGGTCTCAAAACTCTTAGACCGAACCGTAAATTTACGGTCGAGACCGGACCGGACTGGACCGGACCGTATCTGGGACCGTGGTCCGGCAAGTCCAGGGGATACCTGTATACATATTCGCTCACACGAGGAGAGTGTCATTGAGAAAGAGTTTAGGATAAAGCATTCCGAAGCTTCTACACGAGCCCGAGGAATTGGACAAGTATTAGTCGCCACTAATTACATCTGTGAAGAATAGTGGAAGGATAATGAGAGATAACTAACCGAAGACCAATTTTGTTATTGGAAGATACCATTGAAACTTTTGAAGGCCGGGAATCTAGTGTGGCGTCAAAGGCACCGATGTTCAGTTCAAGTGATAACATACAGCAGTACGTACAAAGTGTCGCTTTGGATTGGGTGATTCCAGGTGGAGCGTGATCTGGGTGAGCGTGTCGAATCGTACAGGCCCTTTTAATGCATGGTGGTGGAGGTACCGTGGCACAGCCAATTAGATAACAACAATCATAAGTCGTACCATAAAAGACGTTTTAAAAGTCGGGCCCTCGGAGTGTCTCTGAAGTGATAAATCTAGGAGACCACCAAGAAAGCACGCTGGAATTAGGTGCTTCTATAGCATCTCAGGTAACCATCTAAACTGTACGGAAACATGTCTGATGGTCTGGTAATGTTGCATCAAATATATATATCGGAGTATCTAATATCTTTTATTCCATTTACTAAGGGCTTAAAAACACTTCTGCCATGCAGTATTTGCTAATAAGCAAATGATTGCCGCATAACATCATCCTGCAAGATAGCATCCCATCCCACAGGACCTCAGTCGCTGAGACTCTGCATCTGCATACTTCTAGGGTCAACGAACATAATAAATTTGACTGGACATTAGTTTTCCTGATTCCGCCACGGTATGTAGCCGTCCGCGATTGCTCAGGATATTCAGTAACCGATTGACAGAATCTAAGGCTGTTGGGGATATCTATTAAGAACTCTGGGGGGAAACAAATCTCCCGAGAACATTTCAAAACCACTAAAAGGTCATCCTCTTATACTGGAGTTCTTTAACATCACCACCTGATGTGTTAGATTGTGTACACGTAAACCAGATAGAGAGAAATCATTGGCATCAAAGTTCGTCGTATATGTTGGCAGCTGTCTATGTGGCGTCCACTCGGGATCGAGCAAGGCCTCGGTAGAAGTAGACCTGTGGTTTAGAAAGGTGCAAAACTCATCAATTGAAATATGGAGTTCACATATCCGAGCACGCGGGAGGTGGCCACGATGCTGATCAGTAGGTGCACCTCAATGGTTTGGGCTGGCCGCTATTTTCGCATTGTCACATTCTGACCCTCATGCGCGAACAGTCAATTTCTCAGAAATGTTTTGGGTGCAAACCACAAGAGCCATATTCGACTCATTCGGTAGATTATATCTCTTGCCACGAGCTTCGGCTGTTACAGGGAACGCACTTGAGAAGACTAGTGCAAGAAGTTATTATTGCAGTATATTCCAGGGTATGAGTTTTCCTAAAGCATCTATATCTACCCCTCCCTTAAAAGTTCATATCCTGCACTCCACGAATGCAACGAGCTGGCTTGAGAGCTCTGATAGGCTGCCCCGTTAATTCCAGAAATAGCAGGGGCTCTCTCCCCCGCGGAAATACCCCACAGCTGACATTCACCGATATAATCGTAGAGTTGGGGTAATCACTTGGTCCAATTAGCTTGGCTATATCAAAAACACAGAACATCTGACGTGAGTTCCCATACGGCAAACCCCAGGATGCGGGAATAGTTAGTCCGTCCGACGCCGAGGTCGCAACAGCAACTTGACAATACTAAAAGTGCCTTTCTGCTTCCAGATTTGCAAATTATTTGGAAATCGGTGGTATCTTGAAGGCTATATTTTTCAATACCTTGCTTTCGCTGGGCCAAGATGATTTCCATAGTAGTCGGAGCCTTGGTTTTATTAGGGCTTATTATAGCCAAGCTTTCGGTCTTTTCCAAAAGAAATGGGCCTGCAGGAACTGAACCTCCTCCAGGACCGAAAGGCTAGTAGTCTGCTTTAATCATATCAATAATTTCATTAACTAGGGCGACTTTGCTTTTTGGATCTACGAAATTCCCCGCATTTCCTTCACATATAGCTGACACGGCTGATTCCCTAGGCATTCCAATCCTGGGAAACCTCCACGAAATCCCGCCCTACCATTCTTGGTTGAAATTTTATGACTGGTCAAAGACATACGGCCCACTTTATAGGATATACCTGGCTGGAAAACCTAACGTTATTGTGTCGACAGAGAAGATAGCTAACGACTTGCTACGAGAGCGGGGAAATATATATTCGTCAAGGGACCAGCTCCCAATGAGCTCGCAACTCCTCTCCGATAATCTCAGACCAGTATTTCTACCCTATAATGACCTATGGCGCTCGGGTCGAAGGCTTATGCATCATCTCACGATGCCTGCTGCAGCAACTAGTTACGAGCCCATTCAAATGGAAGAGAGCACGCGCGTGTTACGGGATCTGATTGCTAACCCGGAGGAATATGAAAAATGGTTTGAAAGATATTCTGCCGGTTTGATCATGAGGCTTGCTTACAGCAAATTCGTGGTCACAGGCGATGAACCGGATGTACGACGCATTATTGACGTCGTGCATACTGTCGAAAGAGTAGCCAGCCCTGGAGCATATTTAGTGGATGCTTTCCCAACCCTCATGGGTCTCCCAAGGTTTCTTGCACCATTCAAGCAGGAAGGAGAAAAACTACATAGGAAAGAATACACCTTGTTTCTGGACCTTCTGTATCAGGTTCGTGACGCTATGACGAAGGGCATGAGCACAGAAGCGAACTTCAGCACAAAGTTCCTTAGCGCTCAGGAGAAGTGGTCCTTGTCAGACGCCGAAGGTGCCTATGCTATTGGGACCCTCTTTGAGGCCGGAGCAGGTACAACGGCAGGAGCTATGATGAGCATCATTCTGGCACTTGTGCTCCATCAAGACGCTCTCCGTGAATTGCAAGAGGAACTCGATAGGACAGTTGGAGATAAATTGCCAACTTTTGATGATATCCCAAATGTACCCCGTGTTCGGGCAGTCGTGAAAGAAACGTTGCGATGGAGACCAGTGACTGCAGGCGGACTACCTCACCTTCTAACAAGAGATGATGTATACGAAGTGAATGGAAAGAAAATATTTCTTGAAGCCGGAACTAATATACATGCCAATCAATGGGCAATCCACCGCGACCCATCTCTCTATCCAAATGGGGAAGATTTTATACCTGACCGCTGGTTGGATCCCAAATATCCGACATATAAGGAACCTCTCAGTGTATATCCAAACATCCAGAACTTTAGCTCGTTCGGTTTTGGAAGACGCATTTGTCCAGGTCAAAACATTGCCGAGAGATCTCTACACATCCTCACGGCCCGGATTGCGTGGGCATGCGACATTCGTCCCTCTCCCGGAGTGAAGTATGGAGATTATGACTATTGCCATGGGTTCAACGTGCAGCCAAATAAGTTTCCATTTGAACTCAAACCAAGGAAGGGTCGAGATCAGATTGTCGAGGAGGAATATCAACGAATTTGGCCTGAACTGCTTAGAAAAAACGGGCTTGCTGATACTGGACACTGAAATTTTGAAGGAAACTGAAAGGTTGCTAAATACTCGTTGCGCGACATTCTTATTTATTCTGTCAGGGATCATAAATTGAAATGTAACACTGGCTATTTCATTTACACCACGATTACTGTACTGATGAGGCTTTCTCGTGCCAATAACTGCCAGAAGAGGCACACTGATCATTTAATAATACAAAACTTCTCCCGTTCCTTTTCCAGCTCTAATAATTTCGGCATATTTTTCAACACCGTTCTTAGCTAACGCAGCTACCTGTTCCGCTGGTGGAGCCTTGCCACCACGGAGAAGCATGTGCTCGTTCCCTGGTTTGGCACTGACGGGCCTGAGCCAGGGAATTGAAGATGCGCCTGGTACGGCGTATGCAGATTCAAATTCATTGCGATCAAATCCACCGCCCATAAGTATTGCTGCAGGTTTTCGACTGGTATCGTCCAAAAGGCCTGGAAGAGCCTCGGCAAAGGTATCAACATCAGAAAAGACCTGAATGACTTGAGGTTGGTTGTATCTTAGAATAAATATTTTGGTAATGAGTGGAAATGTTTTATTATTTTTGCGTACCTTCGCAGTCGGGCTTAAGCGCCTCTGTTACTGCGGCCTGGTGAGATGGGATTTTGCCGCAGAGGATGACTGGAATCGGTGCTGCCATGATTGAAGTAGGGCTAAGAGACCAGTGATTCTGTTGGCGCTAAAGAGGTCTCTGGATAGAACGTTTTTCTAGTCCTTAATATTGGATATCGAGCACGGCCTATTTATTGTCGGAGCGGGTTAATATAATTATTCAGTCAAGACTGAATGCAAATATACTTGGATAAATGATGAGTACCTAGGTTTGCTCAATACCGACGGAATGTTGGAGCTGTTTAACTTGGACAACAGCTGACTTGTGTCGTCGTTGTCGTCGGTCTCGGCCGACAAGATGATTCCGAGATCTCGCAAGCGGCTTTTCGTCCGACCAGCGCCGCAAATGTACGTAACAGAGTGCCTGGGGCTGGAATCTGAGTTGTGCCAGTCTATCTTTTTATCACATGCTCAATTATAAGTTCTTTATGCATTATGCTTGTTCAGAGCTACAATAGCACTATGAATCTTCATCATCCTCGTCTTCATCTAAATCCGTCTCATCGCTCTCATATTCCGCATCAGAGTCTCCATGTGACGACGTCTCGCTATCCCCATACGAAGAGGCAAATTCTGGTCCAATTTCGTCGAATGAGTGGCCTTCAGTATGCAACTTTCGTCGGGAGTTATAACACTTATAACAAAGGTTGAAGTCAAGGCAATCCCTGCACTCATATCGAAGACCTCGAATTTCCTTGAATACAGCCATCAGTAACATGTTACATACATGATATAACATCTAGAGGTATATTACAACTTACCGCAATACAGCACATGCATCGAGAATCAGGGTGGAGGTACGCCTTAATTTCTGTACGTCGGAAAGTATTTACTCTCTTCAGTTCCTTAATCTCGGGCTCGGCACCGAGTGCTCTCTTCTTTGTAGATACCGCCCGACTCAGAACTTCAATAACGTCTTCAGCAGCGCCACTATACTGTGCGATATCAAGTGCTGTCCACCATTCATTATTGGAAAACTGTGCCTTAGCGTTGATGTCAGCGCCGTTGTCCAAAAGGCACTTGATAATCTCCACTTGAGCCGTTGACCATATGGGGCGCGACTTCCTTCCACATCCCCGTGCGACCCAGCAGAGTGCAGTCCAGCTGTCATTGTCTTTGTCGTCCACATTGAAACTATTGTCTTTTTTCAACAGCTTTATCACATGATTTAGGACATCTATGTGCCCGCCTTGCGCTGCCCAGTGCAGAACACTCCTGCCAGTGTAGTCTCGAGCATGGATATCAGCACCGGCACCATGGATTAATTTCAAATGAACGAGTCCATTCATCGTCGCTAGATGTAGTGGAAGGCGACCCATTCCATCAACCAGTCCGTGAGAAGCACCATGATCTAAGAGATATGACACAGTTTCAGATGAGCCTCGTAGTGCAGCGACTGCGAGAGCAGTACCATACGTTCCCCCCGCGCGATTAACGTCCGCTCCAGCTTCTTCAATCAGGTAATGAACGATAGGAAGAATTTCATTCATTGAATGCCGTCGCAGCAGCGCCGCTTGCAGTGGGGTTCCAGGGTTTCCTGATACCGCGAGATCGATATCGGCCCCCGCTCTAACAAGCTGTTTCACATTTTCAATCTGGGAATACTGGCATGCTAGATGGAGTGGAGCACCGTAGGTTTGAGATGCAATATTCACATTAGCGCGCTGCTCGATCAAGTAAGCTGCTATATCCGCAGCGCCCTCGAAAAGTGCAACACCCAGAGGAGTATAACCGTCATTGTTCTGGATGTCTAAAGGAGCACCAGCGTGTACCAGTAGTTGAACATAGTGAAGGCTGGTGATTGAACCGATGAGATGTAGAGGCGTATTTCCATTATCGTCGGCCACATCAACCAGAGGTCGAAACTCCATCAATGTTTCCAACGTATGTGAAGTGAGTGCACGATGGACTGGCGTGGATCCATTATAAAAGACATGGTTAACATCTGCATGGGCCTCGCCCAGCAGACGGACTACTTCATCACTACCGTTGTTAAGGGCAAATATGAGAGCTGTCCAACCGCTCATTTCAGTTCCTTTGTCCCGTGACATTTCTAGGTCTACAGCTGCTTCATAACTAAGCAGTGTCTTCACTGTAGCTGCACAACCCATATATGCAGCAGCCATCAGCGGTGTCCTTCCGTTCGCAAATCTGCAGTCAGGGTCCTCTCCATGCTCCAAAAGTAGCCTAACAATCTCCTCATTATCGGCGTGGTGTAGAGCAAGAGATAACGGAGTCTGTTCAGTTTTTTCGTTGCTCAATTGCTTTATGCCGTTGTCGAGTAACAAGCGGACAACTTCAGCATGCGCGTTTTCCAGAGCCAGATACAACGCTCTATTGCCATTGGCACCAGAAACATCAACGCCGCAATCAAGAAGGTACTTGACGCAGTCTACAAATCCTTCGCCCGCGGCACAAGCAAACAATGATGTGTCGTTTGTGGAGACATTGATATTCGCGCCATTTTTGATAAAGAGTTTCACCAGTCTCAGTCTTAACTCTGCATCTGGGATTCCGTAAATTATCTGGATGAGGGCGGGTGGATCCATAGTGGCATCATTTGGATCGGCACCATGGCGGAGAAGCTCTTCACATATGTTTTCGTGCGCATTCCTAATTGCATAGCAGAGTGGCGGACCATTAGGTCCCGGTAGATTTGGATCAGCTTTACCAGCTAGGAGGTTTGTAACGCAACGGATATGGCCTTCATCAGAGGCGACAATCAAAGGCGTCCATCCCTTAACATTTTCATCTACCGATGTTCCCAGACTCGTATCTGCGCCAAGACTGGCAAGGATTTCAACCGATTTATAGTTCCCCCAGAGTGATGCCTCGTACAGAGGTGTGAAGTTGCTATCATCTCGAGCATTCAAATCAGCGCCAGCCTCCGCCAGCATAGATGTAATCTCAGCATGACCGCTCGCACTTGCCATATGAGTTGGTGTTTGTCCCATAGGACCGCGGAGCGAAGGATCCGCACCTCGTCGCAATAAAAGTCTGATGACTTCTCTATGGCCATTTCGGATCGCTGCATGTAGAGGTGACGTGACGGACGTTTCACGATCGGGCTCAGGGAGCATACCGACATCTAGCAAAGCGGTGACTGCTTTGACTGATCCCAGCCATGCCATCCGATGAAGGAGAGAGGCAGGCCACGGAAAATTCTCGTGTTTCTTCTTTATAAAATCGATTATGTACAGAAGGGTCTCTTCATTACCATTGGCACCTGCTGTTACGAGAGTCTCTTGCAGTATCTTGATGGGGTGATCTATTCGAGGTAATAGCCGTCGGACCGCATCAGCGTGGCCATTCAGGGCTGCTTCATACAAAGCGTTTGAGATATCGGTATCAGTTTCACACCACGGCTCAGCGTCCTCAGAAAGTCCCAGAGCAGTAAAAAGAGGGAACAGCCTCTGAGACCGCTGGCTCCTCTCGATAGGCTGTGCGAGGACCCAGTGAGTGCGGGCAAAAGAAGTAACAGACCCAGACTCCACAAAATCCCGGAGCAGATCCGATGATCGCAAGTGACGAGGAATCCAACCAAAATGCTTGCACCAGTGTTGGACACAGTAGGATGCAAAATTTGTTTGGTTAGCAAAACTAGGTGCATTCATGGAAACACTATCATCTTCAGATGGAGTATATGGTCCACCGTAGACCGATTCCATCATTTCCTTTACACTATCCCTCTGAAGATAGCGAAGACAAGTCAGGGCTAAATGTTTGTGAGGACTGTCAAACTTCACTGAAATCAGTTCCCCTAAGGCTTCTCTGACTTGACTATCAGGTATTTGCACCTCGTTGTTTTCAATGGCAAGAATACCTGCAAACAGCGTACTAATCGTATCCACAATCATTTCGGTAAACTCAGCCGTAGCGAATGCTTCAATTCCAACAGCTCTTGAAGAATTCATAAAGAGAGCCATTGCCATCTCCCAGATTGTGAGCGGGCGGACGGTATACAGGCTCCATACGAGGATATCCTGCGCCGAGTCGGGATCAGGCGCGGTCTCAAGGACTCGCTCAAGGACCGTCCTCAGCGTCAGATCTGCGACAGAGCCAAACTCTGCCTGAAACGTCGAGTCAATTTTCCAATCATCCCGCAGTCTCTCCTGTTCTAGGATTACTTGCCGCACCTCAACCTTCGCCCGATCAATTTGCTCTACTTGGTCCTCTTCCAGGTCTTTATCAAGACTAAGACGAGGTAGTAACCTGGCAGAATGAGAAGAGAACGATTCGGTTTCCACTTTTTTAAGCTCGTAAGTTCCGTCCGAGACTGGCTTGCTTTCATCAAGATTAATAACCGGCCACCCTTTCAGCTCGGTTTCTAAGGAGCGGGGTTTGCGGCTGGTCACGACAACCTTCCATGGTCGTTCATGCATCTGCGAAATGGCCGAGAATACTCGAAGGAACCCTGCCCGGGAGTACTGATCGCATAAGTCAAAGTGGTTGATAACGCAGGTGACACCATCTATTTGGCCACGAACCCGGAAGTATTCAAACCAGCTGAGTAAGTCCGTTTCATTGTACGCACGATCTCTTCTCAAGTGCTGGAATTGAATGAGCACAAATTCTGCTAGAGTGGGATTGTGATTAATTATCTGCGCCAGGAATGTGGCCAGCATATCCTTTGCTGAATCATAGCGGATGTCATTTTTATCAAAAGTGAAGTAGACGGTAACTTCATTTTTCCAGGAGCTCTGGCGAGCGTCGTCGAGCCTGTAGAAGATACACTCCGAAGCCTCACGAGTGCCATGCTCTCCATAGATGTAGAGCAATTGTGGATCTGGGTAATTGAGCCAAGCTCGATAAGTTGGATTAGTAGAGATCCAGCCAAAGGGATGGTCAGGGCCATGAGCGGTCAAGAAGCTGAAAATTGGAGATGCCATGTTCAGAAATATCCTTTCGTGATTTAATATTCTCTCGTCCGGAGTAAGCTCTGTTCATACCCAAATTTGGATCAGAAGTGTCTCATGTCAAGATGCATTCGGACTATGGAAATGGAGTAAGGGATCACATACGGGCTCGCATCTTCTCCCGATATCGAAAGATATCTTGCGTCTCGTTGTTGCTATACTCAATCTTTCGTTCAAATGGAATTCCCAGGGTTCCACAGAATGCATTGAATACCTAGAGTTGTCATTATCTAATGTTATTAAATCAAGCCACTAGTTGCGGAATTGCCTTACTGGGTCTATATCAATTGAATCGTATAAACTAGATGTGTTGGCTATTGCACTAGCTGTGCTAGCATATACACTAACGGTATGTGCACGCAAGGCGGTTTTGGATTGAAGGAAAACACCATTAATTTCGGCCACGGCAGCAGCAAGGCTCTTGGTTGATGTGACGGTGACGGCGCTTCCAACTTTGCTCTCTTTGAAGTGTCCGAAAAGGAAGCGAGCGATTATGTTTTCCATATCTAAGATGCCCTTGCTTCTGTGTGGACAGCCGTAGAATATCTACTATTGTAAGCACGGAGCTCAAAGAACCAAAAGCGTTGCAGTAAAGCACGGTGTACAAAATACCTAAGAAATATACATACTATAAATCGAGTGTAATCCCAAATCTCGTTGTACTTTGAGGGATACAATGTCAACGCCTGCCGGAATGTGAGTAAGTGTGGCGATAACTTCTCTCGAAAGCTTCTAATTACGTCTTTTACAATAATTCCACCTATATCATGTGCAAGGAAGGCAATTGGCCGTCTCTAAGTCATCGTTACAAAAGGGCTTCTTGCATCTATCAGTATATTCGCGCACCGTGATATCAGCTTTTCGATCTTCAATCAATTGGTCCATTAGTTTGATGGCCTGCTTCCGAATCGCCTTTCGTGTCTGTTTCCCGACGAGGATCTGTCGAACATCATATCCGAAGGAAAACATGCGTTTACCTTCCCATTGACGATATGCCATCCAGGAACTATCACCGGATCCCAGATTTTTCCACGGTGGGTTTCGAGCTCCCATGAGTCCATGGACAACCACCACACTGCGTTTGTTAGTATGTCAGGCGAGCAGGATTGATCACGCCGTCATCATAGCATACAAAAACAGGGTGGAGGAAATAGACAGAGCCGTACTCATAATTGCTCAACACATCGGTTACAAGTTCATCGCCATCTTCAACCCACATCAAAAGTAACCCGTTCTTGCGTCGTGGTCGAGGTGCCGGTCCATCGTCACTAGGAAGTATATTATTATCCTGGGGAATAATTTGTCCGTTTTCCTGAGAAACGGTTTCCGTATCGGCAGTTGGAGATGACTCCGACATAGTTTACTTTATGCCAAAATCAAACAGCCGTGTGAGTGAGAATGAATAAAAGAAAATTTGGATCTCTAATCAACATGGGAATACGAGGCAATCATAGAAAGAGAGGCAGAGTATCCTATTCCAGAATATCTCCTTAGAAGGCACCGCTCTCAGGCTTGGAACGCGTTCGCATGGAGGTTCCGAGTCATTGTCACTATTTCTGACAGCTGAGTGTTGGATTCGGGTAACGCTAAGTGGAGAGCAAGGCCACCCAGCCAAGGCCCCCTTGATGGAGGGTCGCCTGGTTTGCACTCGGTGGCTGACAATCGGGGGGGTTCATTTATGCGAGGGACATGCTGGCTGACTAGAAGAGACTAGGAAAAGGAAACAGGGAAAAGGTGGCGTGGAAATAGAGTGAACGAGCATATGGAACGCTATGCACTATTTTGGGCGTAGATTTAGTTGTGTAGCAGAATAATGATGTCTCCGTAAGACTACAAAGCTATTTAAGTCTAGAGAAAAATGCCGTTCCAGGAGAAAATATTATAGTAAATTTATATCAATTTTGTTACTGAGCCAGAATAAGCAAAATGACGAATTACGATCAAGATGATAACAACCAGGAGTCTGGGGGCGATGCGGATCAGTACGAGGAGTTGACAGACATTTCTGTGGAAATGGTTGAAGGTGCAGAGAGTGATGAGCATAGCACATATCGCACGCAGAACGATCCACGCAGACCACAGCAGCGTCAGAATGTTGTCGAGCGTAAAGGCGCAGTTGACGTCCGTTGCACCGCCCTCGACGTTGTCCACGGGTACCTGGAACCAGAGGGCGACCCGGCCACGCTCCTAGTCTTTGAATTCCGGTTGGACTCACGCAAGAGAGCTCGAAGAATCATGGACGCCTCGATAAGTTTTACATTTGCGAGCGATGATCCCAAAATCGCAGGTGACCCTGAAGTAATTCAGATCGCACCTAGAGGTCGCATGATTCTGGTTCCTACGAAACAGCAAGAGAGCACGACACGTGGCGGCGATGTGAACATCGGGGGTGGAGTTATGGGTGCCACACTTGGAGGATCAGCGAAGTGGGAGAAGACGGTCAGCCGCGAGACCAGCGATGCGACGGCGGTCGTGGGGTCCATCGACCTAGTCGGCCGAAACTATGGGGGCTCGAACAGCGCAAGCTGGACTCTACTGGAGAACAAATCCATGGCCACGGGAGTGCCGGCCCTGGTGCGGACAGCAGTCCTGCTCAAAAGAGAGGATGACGAGACTGACTTCCGCGCATCCTTCAAGATCCATGCCCAGGCCGACATGGTCAGCTCGCTGGAAAAGGTTTTTGGCAGGACGCCTCGTGATGATCCCATCCTATACAGTCCGACACTGAAGCCGACGAACAAGCTGCGTAAGTACGATCGGGACCGGCTCGGGGCTGTTGATCTGGCGGAGCTTAGTGCCGTTGCCTTTAGCCACGAGGGATAGAGCTGGGGGTGCTGTCGTTTGTTTCGAACCGTTTATAGGGTTTTACGTGAATAGAACTGACATCGGAAGACTTGTTCCTAGGTGCAGGAACCATGGTGAGGGTTCGGACCGGAAGGGGTTACAGTATCACATCTTGTGGTGTAGGTTATTAGTTCAACTCCCCCTGGCTCCGAGGCGGGGCAACTCAGGAGACAGTTATTGAAGAGCTCCGTTAACTATCAGATCTAATCACAGTACGAAGCAATAAAAGAGGCAACAAAACATTACTCTAGATTGACCAAGTCTAATTATACGTCTTTTTACGCCGCCTACAATATGACCCCAGGTTTATTGTTTCAGCCAGAGTAACACCTTTGCATGAGGACAAACTGAGCATCCCCGCTGCAGGATATATTGAATAAGGCCACAAAGTTAAATATAGTTCTGAATCGGGTGTGCCATCCTCCCAAGCTTAGCGACACCAGTGCTCTATTCTATATACGGCACCAGACAGGTGGTAGCTTACTCGGAAGGGCAAGCACCTCCGACTCTGGCTGACGCCAACATCACAATGCAGTAATATTTTCCGCACAAGATAGAGCCGAAGAGCACCCCGCATCAAGTCTGAGCACACGATGATACCGTAGCACCTGGATGGTTGACGCGTACAAGAAGCAGCACTTGTCACACTGCTGTGGTTATGCTTAAGTGCTGACCCATAAGTTAACAAACTGTAACTGGTGCCGGGGGTTTGTCAACCTGTCTCAACGCCGATTGCCAATCCTTCATGCGATGGGGTGGTGAGGCTCTATATCTGACAGCACAGCATTGTTCTATTGTGAGCAGCTGCAGGCTCGTCTCGTGCCACATCTATTCCACCCAGGATGGCTTGATCCAATTACTCAGCGAAGTTCTGCTCTCACGGTGGCTGGCCCCACCCTGTGCGTTCTTGCGCGTCGAACAATTCGTATGGCGATATCGTGTGCCAGAAACCCATAGAAACTCACATCCCATAATAGTAGTTCTTGGAAGGATTACTGCTCTGTTAGTTCTCGTGAGGGTGTGCGATAGGGCCTGTATATCATTCGCACCGGCTGATCGTCTTAACGGGCAGGTCGGCTTACCCTGACCTTGTGGAAACCCCCTGCATCCGCAAAGGTCCGTTGCGGTCCGCTGAAGCACAGGTGTCTAAACTAATGTGGCCATAATTACAGCTTGCTTAAGCCGGTTAACTGTTTTCAGAGGGGGAACCGGAGGTGTGGGCCCGAGACTCTCGATTAACGGTACACTTCAGCGCCGGCACTTCCAGGTCAACCATAGGTGTCGCATATACTCTCACGCAGACTGTGATCGTAGATGAGCATTTCATGACGAGAAGAGGTGGTAGTCAACGTTAAGTCTCTAGGATGACTTTTGTACAAGTAGCAAAATCTAGAGAATAATGGCACCACACGCTGAGTTAGATGATGATGCGGAGGACTTCAGGGAGAGAAACCACGTTGAAGACCGAATACAATCGGATGGAAGCGAAACCAGCGAAGACGAAGACGAAGATGAAGACGACGAGGAAGAGTACATTGATGTGAAAAAGAAGTTTGACAAAATTCTGCAACACCTGAAATCTAACCACTGGAATCTATCTAACCCATCGCAGAGAGACGCCTTCATCAACCGGAATGAGGAAGTGCTCAAGGCGAGGACAGTTGATGAGCAGCAAAATTTGCTACATATTCTTGCCAACATTGATAAGGAGTCTTTACCTTCTTGGGAGCAACAGGAACACCTGGTACGAATCCTTGTCAGATTACCTGGGAATCTGCTGGCCGAGCGAGATGGGGACAATAAGACTCCGCTTTACATTGCGGCATCAAAAGCAAAAAGAAAATATAAACTTCTGCGCGCTATGGCTGAAGCTCATGACAATATCGATAGTGTACTCGGAATCCGATGTTTTAACATGGAAACTTGCCTCCATGTCGCCATAAGGAAAATGGTCCCCCAAACTCATGTTCTCTATCTCATAAGTCTTGCAGGCCCAGAAACGCTGTGTGTCCAGGACAATCAAGGAAACACGCCTCTCCATGTTGCCGTTGACTACGCTCTCTGCGTCGACGACCATCTTAAAATCGTCCAAGCTCTCATTGCAAAATCAGACGCAGCTATGGACCTCGTCAACAAAAAGGGCATGTCGCCATACCGCTACCATGAAGAGACATGCGTAGATGCACTCAACAAAGCAAAGAAGGCACAGGATGCCGAGGCGCGACGAGATGCTAGAGAGAACGACCAACGTAGCAATCAAGGCCGCTCTGACCGACCTGCTGCAGAGCCACCCTATAGACCGCAGAAATCCACTCCAAGCCAAGATCTTCCAAAACCACTCCAAAATCCAACTACTGATGCAGCTCCCGGAAAATATGGGGCTGGGCCGACAAGAGGAATGGCTGTGTCATCTGTCCCGCAACTCGGGGTGCCGGTCATTAACACGGATCTAGCGCAAGAAAACGGCAGTAATAGATCGGGTACACAGACACCCACCATCGTGGCCGAAACCAAGAAGTCCAAGTCTCTCTTGAAGAAATCACTTAAGGTAAAGAGAGAAGAAGTAAAGCCTTCAACTGAAAGTGCAAATGCCGTCAAAAGTTTTCTTAAGCTGCATTATCTACGAACAAGAAAACACGATGATGCAGTTGAGTTTCTATACGGATCTTCGCAAGGTATTTTAATTTCACTTTCATATATTATTAAAAAATCCGAATAATTCTGTTCTAACTGAATATATATAGAGTATCAGATCAACTTTGATCTATTTGGTGGTAGTCCAGTGCTCAGCCCGACTTGGATCAAGAGTGGAGTCGACTATCTGAAATTCGAAGATGTCCTGCAGTACGTAGCAGTTCCACAAATCCGAGTCGAGCCGCAGCCGGTAGCAGCACGCCGTGGGCCGAAACGTCCATCCAAACCAGACGGTAAAGGCCGCAATGACCTGGTGTTCCTCTTCAAGTGGCTCAAAGGCGACCGAAATGTCAAGACTATTCTCAAAGTTATTGTCGATGACCTCCAAGAGCCGTCTCACAGCGACGAAGCAATAGAGGCCGCGCTAGAGAATGTCGGGGTGGAAATATGGGACTGGAAAAAGACTGACCTCTGCTCCGAAGTAATCTACAATGTAGCACCCACGGCCAGAATAGTCAATCTGTATTGGAGCGGAAATAATTCTGTTCTGAGAGGATGGAGCGAGGCTGAAGGCCTAGCGAGACTTGAGAAGTTAGAGAAGGTATATGTATACGGACAGTTGGTAAGTCTCAATCATCCAGGATCTAATTTCCCACTATGCCTATTGAATATTGGTCCTCTAATATCGAATATCAGGGCCTCGAATCCTCAGAACGCACCGATAAATACATCAAAGCTTTCCGCGACCGTATGAAGAAATATTGTCCAAATGTCGAAGTTTACTGGAGTTCACCGCGTGCTGGTTCTATCGAAGGTACCGCAGCGCAGTCAGACGCGTTGCGAGCAGAGCAAGAAGTGCGTCACCGGTGGCTTATCACCATGGATGAATTCGCCGATTTCCTCCAGAATATGGAACGTAATCTATCACCACCGCTGGTGCTTGAAGAGCCAATCACTGTAGCTTTGATCGATGATGGTTTTGACATTCAAGAAACTGCATTGCAAAGCAGGATCATTGGTGGTAGAAGTTTCTGCCACCGTGATACGGAGGAAAACTTAAGTCAACCTTACTATGTATCAAGCGGGGGCCATGGGACAGCAATGGCAAGTTTAATCTGCCGGGTGTGCCCCAATGTAAGGATTTACGTTTTGAAACTAAATGAACATGGCATTGAACCGGGAAAGAGACAAATTACCCCAGAAAGCGCCGCGAAAGTAGGTGTTCCACTACTATTCATAGACTCCTTGTGCTGGACCAAGTACTGACATAAATTTCCAACCTAGGCAGTCAGGGCAGCTGTAGACAAGGGAGTCCACATAATCAACATGTCCTGGACCATTGAAAAGACAGACAGTAACACTAAAGGCATCCAAGAGCTTGAGCAAGCAATTGAACTAGCCGCACAAGAAGGCATACTCATGTTCTGCGCAGCAACGGACCAGGGTGCGTACAAGGATCGCAGCTATCCGGCTGCCTCTTCGACTAAGAAGCTATTTAAGATTGGTGCAGCAGAAGCATCCGGTACAGCGCTCAAATGGCTTGGCGACCAGAGAGCAGTGGACTTCATTTTCCCGGGGGACAATGTTGTGAAAGAGCGCTATGGTGAAGCTCCTCCGGACAAATATACGTCACTGACTGGGTCTTCGGTGGCGACGGCCTTAGCATCAGGCCTTGCGGCTGTGATCCTCTACTGTATGCAGGTTGGTGCACAACCAGCACGCGCGCGTCAGCGTGGTGTAACAATGGACGATTTCAGGATGCTGAAGAAGCATGATCGGATGCGAGATGCCTTCTTGGAGATCGGGACAACTGATGAGAGCGAGAAGAAGTACATTGCGGTCTGGGAGCGTTTTAAGGAGGCCGTTAAGAAGGCCGAGAGTGAACCGAAAGATACCTGGATCAATATCGTTACTGATTTGGCCGCCTTGTTGAAGAAGCGCCAGTTGTAGTGAATGCTTCAGAGCGTGGCTATAGGCCTTGGATCTAAGGTATCGCAAACTGCAACTAGCTTACAGCCCAGCATAATGTTGACACCCTTGATATCGAGTCAACCAGTAAGCAACTGTAAGGCTGACTCACATATATGACCTAGGCAGATCTATGAATACGAGTGTATTTGCCTATGGTGGCTAGTTGATTTGGTATTTCAATTGAAGTTCTTATCTGTAAGCTTAAATTCGGTAGTAACCTGTAGACTTTAACAGAGAGCATGCATTTGTTGGCGTCCGAGGTTGGGCATAGGAGATCAGATTCCCAAGAGGAAGACGGGATGGTCGCTATCTGCCAGACTACACATTATGCTACTCATAAGATATTCTTCAGATGTATCTACTATTGTCCCAGGTAATATATCGCTCGTGATAATATCGTAGACAGGGTTGTTTTAAGTGGCATGCTCTTGATTTTTGTAGTTTTGTGGCTTGAAGGGTCGAGATGCAATTGATTAATCAACATGACGCCGGGACTACTTAATCAATCTCCATTCATCCTTGTTCAATAGGATCTGCGAGATCATTGGTTGCCAGGTCGGAAATCACGGCGGCTCCACGGGTGCTTGGTTGGGGGGCGGGTGGCGCATTCATCGGATATTAGGACAACGGCGGCTCCTGCGGAGTTCAGTATGGTGGCATGCTTGATACTAGCTGACATCACTGATATAAGGGGAGCCGATTGGATGTGTATCTTCTTCGAGAGTGGCCGTGTCGAGCCCCTACTTCTCCTGCGACCCTTCAACCGCCACAACCTTCAGCATAGCAACAACATGCATAGAGAGACCAGTTCTACCAAAATCTTTCGCCACATACACTTGGCGACGTTTTCTCAACGTTGGTAGTAGGAATAACAAGCCATATACGTTTACAGCCCTGGTCCCTGTTGTACCATTTCGCTTTTCACCGGCTAGAGTGACCAATACCCTTATAAAGTCAATGCATGCGAGAGCTACCTTACGACTTTGTACAGAGAGATAAACGCAATGTCAGGTAAAGACTCTACGCTTGAATATTTCAAGAGGATGGAACGTTCTAATATCTGATAGCAGGGGAAACTTCTGCAGAGTTCTCATCCGCCTCTGTCCACTCTACCTCTTCAGAACATGCCACAAGTGCATTTCAATACGATTTTGTTACAACCGGGATCCCATCATTTCCAACTATTCCGCCACTTCCCATAAGTACGAGCGGGATTACTGGTACATCTCAGTCTATACCTTCATCGTCGACATTAAGCCATGCCTGGATTGTTGGCGCCGTCATTGGCCCGGTCGCCGCGATAGTCATTATAACTGGTTTAGGATTTTGGATTTGGAAACTCCGGCATCGACCTCTGCAGGTAAAGGAAATGCTTGTGCATCAAGATCCGATGGGCCGTGCGGAGTTGGAACCCAATTCGATATCCAACGCCCAGAACTATCAATCGCAGCAATTCCAATCTGCCCAATCACAACCAGTCGAAGTACCAGATTCACATAGGAATACTAGTGAACTCCCAGTTCCATCTACCGAAAATCAACAGGAGAGATATGAATCAAGCAGTTGAGGAGCGCTCCCAACAGATTTGGGGTGTCTCATAGAAGTTTATTTAATGCAGCTTTCGTTCTATGTTGAAGGTTTGTGCTTTGGATTTTTATAAACCACATTACGAGAGATAAGCATATTCTACGGCTTGCCGAATTCACGTGGAAGCAAAACGACAATTGGCCTTGTTATAGAATAGCGCTCCAGAAGCCAGTGCTTTATCTCTAACGGGGTGATTAAATAGCAGATGCTTCTATTAATATTATTTTCTATCCAATGGGTGCTTTATGGTTCAAGAAATCCTACACTAGGGTATCCAACTTTCATGGCAGCGTCAGACCGCGGCCTTTATGCCCTGCTCAAGCAGCATATATGTGCGGCTATTATATTCTTCACATCCCAACAATGTAAAAACTAAATGGGAGAATGGAGAAACCCCGGCAACTTATCGAAGCTCATCTGTGTGGACACCTAACAAGGGCTATGATAAAAGCAATACGAATACAGATATCTTAAAACTAAATCTCCTTGTTGCAATGGCCTTAATAGTCATTAGTTAGGCCCCTTTTTGTATCCGCAAGCCAGGCAGGCATTTCGCAACCAGGGTGGCTCGACTTGAAATGATTCCGAAGGTTGTCACGACGTCCGCTTGGATGAGAGCAGTTTGGGCATTGTAAAATATTCAATTTTTTGTGATAAATCCTGATATGACGAGAGAGGTTGTTTGCTGCGGATGTTCCTCTGAATTCTGCTGGGCAGTCGTGGGAAAAGGAACAACGTAAGACGATGTCGGCGGCTGCGGTTGTTCGACCCGGTTTGGACGGAGCTGACGCTCGTGACTCTCGTCGCCTAGATAGTTAGTAGATCGATAATGCAATATAAAGGAGTGCGTGGCATACTGTCTTTTTGCAGGTGGGTCTATACTCTGTTCATGGTGTCGTTTCCCATTTTGATTTGGATCAGAGGTGTCGTTTGTGGATGAAAGGGTAGTATGGAATAGTTGAGAGGAATATTTCTCGAGCAGACTAGAAGAAGCCCATTCCTTTTCTCGTTTCTTCCTGTTATTGATGTACTGTAGAGAATATTCATCTACTTTTTTGTCCAAGTTAGGGTAGTTGTGATCCCAAGTCATGGTGCTAGAAGCTTGTAGGCATTGTTCTAAAGTCTTCGATACTAGCGACATAAATAGGTCGAACGACTTGACTAAGCTCTGTATCGCAATTTTAGTAATAGACTAAGAATGGCGGGAACAGAGTAACCCACGCGAGCAACGTCAATAATGTAATTCTCAATCTCCCTGACAGTGTGAATTACCCCAAGTCGAACAAAAGTTTCCGCCATAGAGATGATCCCAAGGAATATTTTATCAGATTGACCCGCGCGATCATAGAGAGGTTTGAAAACGAGTAGAGGGAAATCTAGTGAATCCCAGAGATGGTTTAAAGAATGTGAGTTTGGCCCATACTTTTCGGCTCTAATTCGCCTTGTACACAGAATATTGAGCAGATCGCCGTCCTGAGATAAGGCTGAGCCGAAACGTTAGCAATCCCAGATATAATTTGAAAGCGAGGGGAGGTAATCCTGACTATCAACAAAATTTAAAACAGTCCTGAACATTACTGTGTCTGTAATGTCGTCTGTATTGAGATTATTCGCTCCATCGAGCTCCTCTTCACAAGAAAGTGTGGGGTGATCGTCCGCCATTGTAGCGGGATTCACCATCTGCTGCACAATACCAACTTCGTCGAAACGAGAGAAAGGAGGGTCGGGAGGCTGAATGTTAGTCCAAGGCGGTGCCTGTGAATGTGAAGATAAAGTTGGATCAAGTTCAAAAGAGTCAACACTGGTAAAGTCCGCGAACATATGATCTCCGTGAGAGCTGGTTGCTCCTAGGAGCTGCAATAGGTCAAACGTCATATCCGATAGTGTATCCATATCAGGTAAAGGCTCAAGGTTCGTTTCATCGTGGAAAGAGTATGTATTCTCCGAATCTTGGAAACCACCATCCAACACTGGCTCACCCTCGAGCGTTGCACCCGCGGTGCATGATATCGACTCTATATTTGATGAGATTTGTGTCGCGTCTACAGGAAAAAGTATGGCTGTATCCGCAATATTTCTAGGGTCAATTGGTGTCTGGTGTATTGGAATGAAATGCAATATCTCTTGCGCTTCGGGCCACAGTAACTGGGCTATCCTTTCAAGTGCAAGTTGTTCAGCCTTATCAGCTATCGCATTACGCCAAACCAATATACCGGAGAGAATCTTAGATTCATCGATATAGCCCTTGGCATGCAAAGATTTTGAGATGACGTAGGAGAGACTTGCAAAAGCAAACACTTCTTTGAGGGTTGTTGGTTTTTTACCATGAAGGAGGTCCCGAAAGGAAAGTATACCCATATCAAGTAAGCATTTAGCTGTTCCGTATGACTTGCGCAACTTCTTAATCTCGTCCATGGATGAGGTCCTCGTCAGTTTGAGGAATTGGCGATAATGGTAGATAGATGCTTTTCGCAAGCTCCTAAGTGTAGCCCACTGTTGGTCGCTCGGCACTGGCGATTGATTGGGATATCGGGCCAACTTTCCTGCGAAAGCCTTTTTAAGGTGACTCGTCTCAATCTGTTTTCGCTGCTCCGCGCTGATGGACGGGTGGATTTGGGGCAAATTGAAGTCCAAGATATGCGTCCAACAATTCGGTGATGACTTTGGCGGCATGGGGTTGATTTCTGTGCTTGGGCTTGGACTAGTTGACGAGGCTTTCAGGAATGATTCCTCGTAATCATCAGGTTCTACCCTGTCCAGATAATTCATTCCTGCAAGTAGTCCGTCGACTTCAGCCAGGGCATCGCGGAGCTCCTCTACGTGTTGTTGGCCCCTCCCTTTGTCTGCTTTCGTTGCACCGCGACAAAATGCCCAGCGGTCCCGCCATTCTTCAATCCTTAACATCGGGGCTTGCCTAGATCTTATGCTGATAAACTTTCTTAGGCAACCTGAAGTGTTTGCCTTCTCGCAGTATTGATTGTTGGAGAAAGATGAGAGTTGGACGAGAACATTCTTTTTAGTTTGCCTCAAATGGTTCGCACTTGGGTCGCAGGACATGTCCTAGTCTTCATGTCCTTCGCTCTTATCCTGGGCGTTAGGACTTTTTGCGGCTCAAAAACACCGCCTCCGCAAAGCACAGGTTTCCCACCAGCCAATCATACAACTACACCTCTGCCTATTGCCTATTATCCACCTCGTTTAGCCATGTCTCTCATTGGTTAAAGCTTGTTATTGGTCTAAAAGTATTCACGGAATTCCCCATATAAGCACTAATACGCCACTGCCCAGTTAAGTCCTGCATTTTTCTTGGCTACAGTGAAAATGTCCTGTCGCAGTGCTCTCATTTGGACTTGTTGAAATATATATGTCCTTAAGATAACCATATTGATGTCCTACGTCCACCTTGAGTTTACCTTTTAGCTGCCGTTACTTGAGACACTGGTCTTTCAAGAGATCGCATAATGTAGTGTCTCTCAGGACATAAAAAAAAAAAAAAAGATCAAGCGGTGGAAATCATAGACCAGGATGAGATTAGGACTTTTTGAGGTTACTATTTCATATATTGTGATTGTTAACAGATATCGAGGACATGATCAGGAAATTATAGGCTTTGAGGAGACTATCCATTATGCATTCGCTCGTTTGTCCCTGGCTCCGAATCATCTATGTCCTCGATCTCAAAGATAAATAGATGATTTTCCAGCATGGTAGCTTTAGCCTCTGACCCTGATATCCAGGTTTAATATACTTATACACATCGCTTCTCTTCTGCAATCATCTTGACGGAACTTTACTTTTCTTTGTATCTTTGAACAACCACCATAGAAAGAACGTATCGGATCCTCTAAATACCAAAATGAACCAGACAAATACCATGTTCCAACGCACCAATACTCAACCTGATGGAAAAAGGAAAATCAAACCTGATGCAACGAACATATACGGCCAAGAGGTCAGAACTTGTATAACGAAACGTTGACGTCTAGCCGAGCTCCACAACTAACATATACTATCGGACAATAGGAACACACAGCTATATACTCCACAGATTCAGGGCTTGGCATGTGGCTGGAACAGCCTGCAAATTCCGACCCTTGGACGCCAGAATTATTGCACGTTGCAGGACGCCAACATGGACCCTCGGATAACAAGCATCAATCACGCATATAACGATGTACGTAAGGAGAGAACTGCAGGGAGTTAGATATGGTACCATTCAATATTCGCGGTTCGCTCTGCGGTCTAGTGGACGAAAGAGGGCATTCGTATAAACAAATACATCTTGGTACGAACAAGATTTTCAAGGGCAAGGGGAGGTCGCGGAGAGCCATGGAAAACCTTTCGGAGAGAGAATCTGAAGCGAAGCCAATATTAACCCTTCCCTATAAGTTGATATAAAGACAGCGATTATCAAAACCGATATAACGTCTACAGCAGAGAATCTTAAATTTATTTGCATTCTTATGGACGAAAGGGTTATCAAGACCAATAAGATATAATATTTTGATATTCATTCATTTATTCAAGCTCTTTAAATTATCACAACAAATAATATATTTTGCGATGTAATGTATTCGTAGATAGCGATAGTTACCCTTATCAGGTTACTTCACAAGGCGTGATAAATTGTATTTGTGTGTGTGTAACAAATAATAAACAGAGACACGTTCATGTCACGAGTTGCGATTGCACCTTGAAAAGGAAGGAATATCTATCACCAAGCAAACCGCCGTGGCAAAGCTATGGTATACTCGGCCATGACTGATGATATCTCTGCGCAGAGAATTTGTGCTGCAGACATCGGGCACTATACCTGCGCTGTCCTTCTCGCCAAGGCCACAGGCCATTCATGCGGGACACTCGTGAAATATGTTTCAAACTGCCAATCTCTCCCGACGTTCACCTGCTCCCATGTGAAATCCCTCACCACTAGACTCACCGTCTTCAACATCTCCATATGTGCCAAGTTCTTCCCCGGGCACGTACCATATCCACTCCCAAAAGGGATCAGATATCTCTCCATTGCCGCAATTCTCCCTTCGTCCTCCTTCCCTTGGGGCAGCCATCTCCTGGCGTTGTAAGTTTCAGGATCAGCACCCCAGATCGACTCGTGGCGGTGAATGACCCAGGGGCTCACTGAGAGAATCACGCCCTTTGGGAAGTATCGACCACATACCGTAGCACCATCCGAGACGCGTGGGATTCCGAAGCCGACCGGTGTGTGCATACGATATGCTTCCTTCAAGCACGCAGCGAGCACTGGCAGGTCTCGAACCTCTGCGTAGCTGGGGATGTCGCTTAGTCTCGCACCGTCAATCTCCTGCCTCAGCAGTCGTAAACTCTCGGGGTCTCTCAGGAGGTAGTAAAACACCGCCTGAAGAACGGTCGAGACGGTGTCTGCTCCCGCGCCCATATTGGCGACGGCGGCAGCCAAGATTTCGTTCTCTGCCATGCGATCCGGATGGCTACGGCGCTGCTGCTGCCACTGCTCGATCATGTCGTTGCGGACCTCCGTGTTCTGTGAACGTGCTTCGACAGCAGCCAAGCAGGTGTCGAAGATGTGCATCGAGGGCTGCAGGTTGAAATATGCGATCAGAGGGTTGGCTAATAGGTAATCATGCAGGTGATTGTAGTGGCCGATCACGGCGATATACAGACGTAGCTTAAACTGGTTCGAGATGGAGTCGCCAATGTCGTGGCCTGCGAGCAAGAAGCCAAACGACTTGGAGAAGGTGGCCTCACCCACGATGTCGAAAGCGAGGTAGTTGATCCACTTGTCCAGGTGGATCCCACCAGCCGGCGCCAGCTTAATGAGCTTGGTGAGCTGCTCCCTGAAGAGAGATATGCAGGCGTCGATGTGGGCCTCACCCTTGAGAAGGCTGCTGAGCGAGTATCCCACGGCGACGTTTCTGGTTCTCCGCACCATCTCCTTGTGGTCCGTCTCGGACATCGTATTGACATAGCGCGAGTCGGGAAGGCTGAAGATCTTGTACCAATCCGCCTGCGTGGGTTAGCAACACCGGCGACGAGCTTTCAGGAACGCTGCATGCATACTTTGTCCATAGAGCTCTGCAGGACCTCGTGCACAGCTTCTGGGTCGCTGATGCTGACCTCGTTGTGGGCAATGCGGACGAACTTGCCTAGCCAGAGAAGTGAGCAGCCTGGCGGTTACCGCAGTCAAGGTCACGACGTACCCCATTTCTTGTGTGCATCGATCGTGGCACGCTCGGTATGTTGGGCGAAAATCTGATGGAGCTGCCAAACCCTCGAGATGGATCCCCAGAACGGTCCCGGGATGTCGCTGAGAGGGGACAGGTATCGACGTCGCACAGCGAGCCCCAGGACCAGCACCAACGCCACGGCCGCAGCCGCAGAGGGAAGGCCGAGCAGCGGGAGAGGATTCTGCATCTCAACCAAAAGCGCAACAACGATGCCGGTGCAACAGTCGTTGAATGTGACGAGCGACGAAATGTGACGGGGGGAAGGTCGACTGTGCGATATCCTCGCGGCCCAAGAACCAGAGGGGCGGACCCCACGCCAGTGTTGGTGGCGTGGGCCTGACAGAAGCCAATCGGGTAGCACCGCGGCCAAGTCGCTAGGCACTGCGCCCCGTGCCGTCCAGCCGTGGGGACGATCCATCTACTGGTTATATAAAGAGAGGGCATCAGGACGCTTCGTGGAGATCGCGGATCACAGATCGCCCACTGGACATGAAGGATCCTGGCCTCAGTCCTGGATTGACTGGGTCGGCGAGCGAGCTGGGTGCTGCGGAGGACCACGCAACACCCTCATCACAGGATCCCCAGCCGACTACCCTAACCCAGCCGGTACACGATGCGTCCGGGCCTATGGCGGCCACGGCGGCATTGGCGGCACAAGCGGCGAGTCCTCAGGAGTCCATAATTGAGGCAGATGATGTGGTGAGCCGTCCTGTTCCTCCCTCCGGTGCAACCCCCGTGCTAACCAACAGCTCCAGTCGGCTTTAGATAGCGGCTACAGTACAGATGTTGGCTTCTCCCCCTCTTGTCCACTCCCAACGCGGAATTAACCGATCGCAGAGTCTGTCTGCCAGCCAGCTTTCGCTCACCTCCTCCGTCTTCCAATTCGTCCATCAACACGGCCACCGCTATCATCGCAAGACCGAAGCGCTGCTGCCCAACGATGCAACAGAACAAGATCGGCTGGATCTGCAACACCACATATTTCGAATGCTGCTAAATGGAGGATTAACGCACACGGTCCTTCCAGACGACCAGCCCCTCGAAATCCTCGACATTGGCTGCGGCACGGGCATTTGGGCGATTGAAATGGGCGATTCGTTTCCTAATGCTAAGATTCGAGGCATCGAGTATGTATTTCCATCCATGATCTCCCGTCTCTATCACCTGCCGCCGGCATTCAGATGTAGGCGCTTGGAGAGGCAACCATCTCCACCTCCCTGCTCTCAACTGTGATCACTAACCCTCGATCGCAGCGAATCGCCGATACAACCGAATTGGGTCCCTCCCAACGTCGAGTTCGAAATCGACGATGTCACGAAGCCCTGGCTCGTGAGAGGATCCTCCTTCGACTTTGTCCACATCCGTACCATGGCGGGATGCATCCCATCCTGGCCCGACGTCCTCCGCTCCGCCCTGGGCGCGCTCAAACCTGGTGGCCGCATAGAGGTCACCGACATAATGTGGCACTTCGAATGCCAGGATGGCTCGATGAAGCCTGACAGCGCATCCATAAAATGGGCAGATAAGTTCCACGAGCTCGCCGCAGCCGCATTCCATATGGACTTCGGCCCCAGCCCCAAGATGGCAGGGTGGCTCGAGCAAGTAGGCTTCGTGGACGTGGATGTTCATACCAAAATTGTACCGGTTGGGATGTGGCCGAAGGACAGAAGACTGAAGGAGATCGGCCGATACTTCTTGGCTCAAATGTTGCAAGGGGGGATGGAGAACTACAGCATGCAATTGTTCACAAAGGCTGGATGGACCGAGACAGGAGTGCATGCGATGCTTGGGCAGGTTCGGCGTGAAATCACGGATTCGAAGGTGCACAGCTTTACGCGAGCGTGGTTCATTACTGCGAGGAAAGCAGAATAGGCAGGTGCTACTGGTTGGCTGTGAGCAGGGCGTGCCTTGAAATTGAGTCTAGTAGTTGGGGGAAGGGGGAGGGATGGAGGTTATTACAGCCCCTTCGGCAGCTCACTTGATTGTGCTGATGAGCCTGAGGTCTCGGTTGATATTATGCTTCTAGATTGCTGTCACTAGTTGAGGCTACTCTGGATCCTTCATCGCCTTCTCTGAGTACGCCAATGCTTTCTGACGTCTCAACCGTTGTGTCCTCGGAGATATGTGGCATTGCTGGCGGTTATTTGCGCGGAACTTTCCGCTTTCCTCCTTGTGTCGATGTCCGAGACCCTGCTTTTGCTGGTTGAGTCTCGCTCAGCTCGTCTTCACGGGCAGCTTCTTCTGTAGTCAGATGGATATATGTATTTCTGTGCTGCTTCAGCTTTACCTGCTGACAATATACATACGCTCGCCGCAAACGGACGTATCAGCCTTCACTGTAGAAGGCACAAACTGTCAACCAGCCATGGATGCAGTAGAGCTACAACAGATATATATGTATCACAGTACCAAATTTTGGCAGAGCCTGGAAGGGTATTTGGAAGATAGAAGAACTCCCTGATCTAGTTGAGGGGGAGGTCGAAGTTAACCACGTGCCTCTCGTAGTGAAGATGCTTTTACACTGATACGGAGATCCAGCACCAGAAATGGACCTCATCGAGCTGGAATATGAGCGTTTCGTGAGATGAAGAGACTACGTAGGGCTTGGAAATATAATGGCTCCGGATCCCGATCCCCCGTCGGCCTAGATTTGCACCGTTGCTGCATCTAATTTTGAAAATTTTCCACCGGAAATTTCAACTTGAACCAAGCTGTTGCAAACAAAAATGATGATTGCGAGTAAAGTATAATGTTGACCCATGTTTGAAGAAAGGGAAACAACCGGGGTTTTGTGCGACGCTTTAATTCAAGTTTATGTTTTAAGAATTTAAAGTTTGTCGCGCTTTAAAATTAGTTGTTGCAGCTCCAAGTCGCATTGATGGTGACATCTTAGCCGGTGTGACAACAAACATCAGCCAATTGCTAATGATGAAGTCTAAGGAGATGAAGAAATGAAGCAAAGGTCGACATTCCAATGACGATCTACTGTTTGATAGTTTGCCAGTGAGAATCACGGATTGGACTTTTATCAATTCGTTGCTACCTCGTGCAGTATGGTTCGAATCTTTTTGCTTGGTTTGAGCGATCCTCTACCAACGGGTTGGAGTGGGTACGACCGTTGTAGACCAAAGCACCCAAGAACGTTCACAAACGATCGGGAAACTTGTAAGTGGTATAGAAAAAGAAGATATGAATTGCAAAGGAGAGTCCTAACAGGGGCTGCTCCTTATACTTGGATGCGATAGTGACACATGGGGTTCCATCGTTAAAAGTTGGATGTTCTGTTTTGGTAACGTGTAACAGGAGATGGTGACATTAATTCAGCTCGTCAACGCAGGCTCCACGTGCGTGACCGGAAGCAGTAATGCAACCGGAGAAGAAGTCCATTACCAGTACTGGCAACACGGGGTAGTGAATGCAATTGACATATTATTACTGTCCTTTCTATTGATCCAATAGCCTTGCTGCCATTTCTTCCCACTGAAAAGACGAGCTTCAGGTGGGGAAAATAGGCTCGCCGACCCTCCTCCAATCGGCAATCCCCAGCCCTATGAGCAGCTATGAGCAGCTATCGAAGCCCCGCTGCCGACTCCCGAGGCCAACCAACGTTTTCAACGTCTGCTACGTGTAACGCGGAAGACGCTGAAAGGGACAGGCACGTTTGCCCCATTTGCGTAGGGAGCCGATGGCCAAGGAAGAACTATTGGTCATGTCTCTGACAGCGCTGCATCAATAAACTAAGTGGGATTGCTGGGGATATTGGTATGAGGTACCAGGGCCTATAGAACCAAGCATAGCTGGATCAGCCAGCCACCACAGCAGTTTTGAGCTGATTGGTACGTCCAGATTTGGCTCGTTATCCGTTCAACTTCACCGCTCCCTTGCCTTCTCTAGCATAGCTTCTGTAGATCTATCTAGCAAAGCGTCTAGAGCGCAAACATTTGCAATATTTGATTGGGCACATAGTGGTTCGTGGTAAAGCTGAAGATCATTTACTGATGGAGCCCGTACCTATAACCGGAATATTGTGCACATTAGAAAAGTTATGGCCGTAGCAGGGTAGAAACCTCAGATAAATTTAGATAACATCGACCTATACCTTTCTCCGGTATTTGTTGCAGTGTTAGCTCTGACGAAGCCCTTCAATATATATTCCACTATTAAGATGGCTTCTTCACGGAGAACAATTCGGACCATTGTGCATAGCTTCCCTTGCAAATACACGACGTCTGGGATCAGTCGTCCACATAGGCTTGCAAACTCGTCGTATACTAAGCTTCTGGGATTAACAGCAGTTGCCGCAAGGAATAATTCGCATGCTACCCGCAAAGCCTTAAACATGTCACGAATTCCCAACACATTTGCAAATCTTCCTGAGCTCCCCGTAGGCGAACACCTCCCTGGTGGTCATGGGCTCGATCCTCCCGTCACATCAGTGACGGCTGGAAACCGCCTGAATCACCTCATGATCCGAATCCGCGATCCAGTTGAAACACTGCATTTCTACATTGACCTAATGGGCATGCGAACGGTTTTCGCGATGAATGCTGGCCCATTGACGGTCTACTATCTCGGATTTCCCGAGAAAAAGGAGCATCAGGATGACCCGACTAAATATGTAGATCATGTTTGGCCCCATCCCACCATGGCGAAAACATTGGGTTTACTAGAACTGAACCATTTTCATGGTTCTGAGAAATTAAGTCCCGAGGAATTCCGACTTGAAAGCGGTAACCGACCACCGCATCTGGGGTTTGGACACTTAGGATTCACAATCCCCGATATTCCAGCAATGCTAGAACGATTTACTGCGAATGGAGTTAGAGTCATCAAACCCCTGGGGGTAGCCACGAGAGAATCGGTGCCGATAAGTGACTGGGAGAGCGACACCTACAATGTCGGAGCGGGGGAGCTGCATAGCGATTTCAAGAGGATATATGGACAAATAGCAGTCGTAGAGGATCCAGTGAGTAACAAAGCTTTCAATTGAGAATACAATTATCTCCAAGAAGTTTTACTGATGATACTTGTCAACAGAACGGGTACTGGGTGGAACTGGTGCCTCACGAGTTGAAATAGCATTGTTTATGTCGAGACTCAATTGGGGGATGAATAGAAACTTTACATATTACATCTACAAATAGAGTATATATGGTATAGAGATCATAGAAATGAATGTTATAACTTAATAACTATTCGTCGTGAATAATCCGTACAGCGTATCGTTTACAAACCAATCCTCCCCGTCGGCATTTAGCCCAATTTCACCAGGATCCCAGGAAGAAAAAGGATCTCGCTGTGGGAAATCAGCCATTATTTTTCGAGTATTGCTCGGATCACTTCTGTACTCTGCGGAAGCATTCATGTATGTTATCTCGAAACTCTTATCTAGATCCACGACATCCCGCACGCCGTGACCGGCCTGATCCGTCGATCTTGGAATATCCTTTCCGAACTGCGCCACGATATCTTTCAAGATGTCTAGCGGTTTCTGGAGGCCAAAATTGCATCCTCTTTGTAGATCAATCAATGCAGACCAAAAGAAGCGTATACATTCAGTAAAATGAGACTGCTCAAATGATCTCTGGTTCAGGATGGCGACCACCGCCGAGTATATGGAGTAGCAGATAATGTACGGCGCGCGTCGAAGTGTGAAAGCTGTCTTATATGCTTTTACCAAACGCCAAATAGCTAACGCTGCATCTACACAGATATGCTCGCCCGCTTCACGATCACGGTATTGCAGATCTTGTCTGAGATGACCGTTTTCCATGAACGGCCGTTGTAAAAGGATCCGTAAGGTGTGATAAGTAGTACTTGAATAGGTAAGTCAGCTTTTCAGGTACCTATTGAGGGAAGAGTCACATACAACGGCGTCACTTGGTGTGGCGGGGGAGAGCCGTCGGCCTCTGGGTTAAATTCTAAGTGTGGTGGAATAGTTGTGATCCACTGGTCTAATTCTGCTTCCACTGCACTTTTTATGTTTCTAATATGCTGGGGAGATTCCTTGAGACTTTTAATGCTGTAGAAAGAATGGATGATCTTTGATGCGATTCCAAAAAGCCTAACCATTGCATTGACAGTGGAGATGGCATATGCGGGTCGTGGTGCATATGATGGTAGGCCGGACGGGAGTAGCGGGTCAATATAAGGANGTCCAATCTTCTAATTCTTCAAAAGTATCTAACAGTAACTGAGGGACACGGGCCTGAGAAGTTCTAAGACAAGGTGGTCGTCCGAAATAAAGCGATTGCGTTACGTCGGTAAGGAATGCACCCCAGTATAAGCGCTTTCGCATTTCTAGCTCTACATCTGTGAGAAGAGCCATCTGACTATTTCCATCGCATCTTCTTGAATCAAGGACCAAGTGGCACCCTAGGTCAATGATCATCCTGTAAGCGATACCGCTCATAATCCACCCAGCGCTTGGTCTTCCATGAGACACGAGGGCAGCCCCACAAAGTAGCAGTGCGACCGAGGACGGTATGCTTGGTTTATCGATGTAGTCCATCAGAAGCACACGGAATCTATTATAGAAACGAGCCCCGGCTGATTGTGGACCCATAGGATCCGATAAGACTTCCGCCCGGTCACTGAGCAAGCTGCTTGAGAAGTAGATCGCATTCAGAAGCAATCCGTTGACATACGGCCCGTCTGACATTAGGCTGTCCATTATTGCTGGTCGGTAACTGATGAGGTATGTATAGTGCTGTCGATTCCAGTGAAGATCAAGAAGATGTATGGCCAAGTCTGGATTTACGCCATCGAAATTGATATTCTTGTTGAGATCGGGGTTCCGAAGGATGACATTCTCACGCTGCCGGAGTAATGCAGCATTAGCAATTAGTCTAGCTTTGCTTATTTGATTCTGATGTTTTCTTTCTGCTGTGGAAGCTGACGTGGATGTGCTAGATGTTCTGTGAGTGTATCCCAGCTGATGGAACATGCTTGAGACTCCATGGACTACCAAGTCTCCATTGTGTCTACTGACCCCCGCAACATCAACCTCTGATGGTGATGGCCCAGCATCAATGTCAGCCTCTGCTTCTGTACCCATAAATTTCCTGGGCCCGTTGGACTTTTCGATGCTTTCTTCTACCGGGTAAGGGCTGCTTACTCGGGTCGAATTATCAGTAGGAGTAAGTAAAGCATAGCTTTCTGAAATCTGTTGGCTGCTGGCCTGGGGACTTTCTAATGAATAGTGGTCTGGCGATATGTTGATCTCATACACATCTTGACCAGCGTGTGTAGGAAGAGAGGATCCGGTACCGATCGACGAACTGTTACCAAAGTGCTTATCGGTTGCGTTGTGTGACGTACTGTTTTGCTGGACAAGCTCCCGCAGAGACGCAATCTGGGCTTCTAGAGCCTCAACATCTGCTCTTGTTGGCCTGTGAACGCGCCTAGCATCCTCGGGATAAGCACAAGTGTGTCCCGCTGCGATGCATGAAGAACATTGCGGTCTTGAACCATCACATCGCGTCTGGCCGGAATTAGTGATCCATTAGAGATAAATACAATCTCGACCACTACAAACCTTTCTTGATCGGCAAAAGGTGCAAGTCTTGCAACTAGTAACTTTTGCACTGCGTTCAGATATTCGCTTGCCTCGACCAGCAGCCTTCGACTGCCGAGTTCCGGCTTCAGAGGACGGGTAGCCACCTGGTCGCCGTCGAGGTACGCCAGACATATTGGAGCCCCGTATACAATTTCTCCTGGCCCACGAAAATCGGATATCTATGTACGCGATAGTGCAGTCAGAGGTACGATGAAAGGAAAAGGAAATAGGCTTAGGTGGTCTACATTGGCGTCGTAGGGGGGATACCAGCGGATCCCGGATTGCAATCGATAGCTGGAAGTGGGAATGCGGGGAGATAACCCTGTCATCTATGTACCCCCATACCCGGACCGGGCAATAATATCTCTGTAACAAGTACCTGAGGAATTGAGATTTATATTTCATTTGTTTCAATTGATCCAGAATGCTCAGTAGGTTTTTGTATTATTTTTTCTAAGCAGCATGGCCTAACATCATCTATTCATTATCTTTTTAATTGCTCTGAAGCCCATTAGAAAAGCGCTAGAAGAGTCTCGACTGCAAAGCGTAGTAAGGCTAGAGTACTGCTAAACGATGAAATTACGGTTTCATACATGTCCCGCCCCGGATACACCTGGAAGCTCCCAGTGATTCAAATTGGGGACATATTAAATGGGAGAGGAACAGTCTCAGGCATTTAGTCCTTTTCTCAGTGACCAAACTAAGCCGCGCCGTTGTGATAAAGGAGCAAGGACATGTGACGATATCGGACATTGAAGTCCGACAGGATGCGGAGAAGTTGGGGAAGATCAAGGCACTAGTCATCCACTCCACTTTTGAAAAGTAGGCCCACAGGACTACCTACCACCTAGTACTAAACGATCCCTCTAGCGATAGCAGGAGAAGGCGCTCGATCGGGAAATCAAAAGCGGTCGGCCATTGAAGTCCGGACCGGAAAATCAGAGTAAAGCCTAATCTCAAGTAGAGTGAACTTGAGATATATCTACTACAAACAGAAATAAGAATAAGCCACTGTTAAAGGTATAGATGTAACTTGGCACTCTATTCCTATGCCATATCCATTTTCTGACCAATCAGCATCCATCCAAACATGAGTCCAACTGCGCTTCTAGAAGAAACGGTAGCGGTGCCAGAGGTCACCCCTCCCAAGTCTAAAGTCCCTTCCATTGTCCGCCCCTCGTATCAAGTTCGGGAGGAACCTATCCATTCCCGTAGACCTTTGCGGATTGTCTGCTTAGGTGCCGGATACTCGGGCATGCTGATGGGAATTATATTCGACCAACGCATGCGAGACAGAAATGCAGACTTAGTGATATACGAGCGGAACGCTGAACTCGGTGGGACTTGGCTAGAGAACCGGTCAGTTACCATCATCCGTTATTATCCTATCGCGCCAAATAGCTGAATCTAACCTCTCAACAATAGATATCCTGGGTAAGTCCAAGCTAGCTTGTTTAGAGTATGCTTATGCACTTTCTTATTAAATAGTTGTAAANTGTGATATTCCAGCGCACAATTATTCCTACTCCTTCGAACCTAACCCTGAGTGGCCCAATTACTATGCGACGTCAGCACAGATATTGGATTATATGAAGAAAACGGCGAAGAAATACGATGTTGAAAGGTTCATTAAATATCAGCACTCAATTAAGCATGCACAATGGGATGAGCGAATGGGCAAATGGAGACTCAAGGTGCAACATGGAGAGGAGGTCTTCGAGGATGTCTGCGATATATTTATAAATGCAGGCGGAGTCTTAAAGTAAGCTAAGTTATTAAGATTTCAGCACAGAAATGAGTGTTTCAAATACTGATGGTTGAGTAGTAACTGGAAGTGGCCGAATATTGAGGGCATTGAAAAGTTCAAAGGAAAACTGGTACATTCCGCAAATTGGGATGAATCTCTTGATTTCAGCAATAAGAAAGTTGCTGTAATTGGCGTTGGCTCATCTGCAATTCAGATAATCCCCAAACTCGCAAAAGGTAATAAAATTTCATGTATAACGCTATTCCAATACTAATCACCTCAGTTGTCTCTCACCTCACCTCATTTATCCGATCGCACGTCTGGGTTTCACCTGCGCCTGGCATCAACGAGCCTACACCAAACGATCCTGATATGGATGATGAATACAACTACACTCCACATGTCTTAGATAAATTTAGATCAGATCCAAATTTTTGTCAAGAGCATCGCCAAGCCCTTATCGATCGTCGGATTCAAAATTTCAAGAGGAGTATGAGGGAATCCGATGTCCAGAAAAATGCACGGCAGCTCTTCATTCAAAAAATGAAAGAGCGGCTTGGTGAGAGTGAAAAAGGGAAAAAGCTAGCAGAGATGTTAATCCCTCCGTTCCCAGTTGGTTGTCGTCGTCAGACACCGGGTCCAGGATATCTCGAGGCGTTGATCCAGGATAACGTTGATACACGATGGGATGATATTGATGTCTTCACGGAGAATGGAATAAAGACAAAAAGTGGGGAGGAGCTTGAATTTGATATCATTGTGTGTGCAACTGGATTCGATACGACATTTAGACCCAGATTCCCAGTTATCGGTCGCGACGGTGTAGATCTTGCAGAAAGATGGACGGACGGGTTCCCACTGGCATACTTCGGGATAACCGTGCCTGAATATCCAAACTACTTCAGTGAGTTCAACTATTCAGATCACTTTTGTTAAGCTCAGTTTTCTAGAGCTGACGAAATTAGCTTTTATTGGACCTGGATCACCTATAAGCAATGGATCTCTCGTTGTGGGAATACAAGCAATGGGCGTCTATATATATAAATGCATTGACAAAATTCAAACAGAGTGTATCCGGTCACTCACGGTAACTCTTGATGCGGCATTGGATTATAACGAACATATTCAGAGGTTTTTAGAGCGAACTGTTTGGGTTGCTGGCTGCAGAAGCTGGTACAAGAGAGGAACTGTCGACGGACCAGTAAGTTTAACATGCAGACTTATGGACGCAGTTAACATATAACATTAGGTAATCGCAATTTATGGAGGGACCTCTTTCCATTATATTGAGGCTTTGAAAAATCCACGTTGGGAGGATTATAAGATGGATTTGATACCAATGGAAGCGCCGAATCGATTCGCATACCTAGGCAATGGTTTTACGCTGAGAGAGACCAAAGGCGGAAAAGTGTCTGATATCCAAACTCTCAACTTCGCCGACTATTGGAATCTGCTGGTCTTGCCAGAGTTATACGATTAGAACTCATGCTATAGGAAATGTAAAGATTTATTTTTTTATATATTCTTATAATATCTCTTTTTCTAGCTTGCTCGAGTTCGCAAAGTAGATCAATAGCATGAAATTGAAAGTAGGACTCCGTCAAGTTTAAGGATATCTCGCAAGCTGTACTCATTTAGACGTGCAATAAAACGCTGTAAGACTAATCAACCCATGCAGAGGTGCTGTGAGATTGTAGAGTCCATCTGATAGATTCAACAATAACATTAAACCATGTATTCGTGGAAGGGAGTGCCGCATATCTGTAGAACCCATGCGGTAACCCCTGAAATACGTGCACCCTGGTCAAAACGCTGTCGAAAGTGTTAGCATACGCACTTTCATGCCATACAACGGTACTAACCCGTTTCTTTTCAGTTTCTCGGCATATAGCAAACCCTCATCTCGCAAGGGATCCATTCCTGCGACAATTATTGCTGTCTTTGGGATTCCGATAACTTCCGCGTCTGTGCAGTTTCCGACAAATAAAGATCTGTCTTGAGGATCGTTCTGCTCTAGGATGCTCTTGAAGAGATCTAACTGACTCTTTGGTATTATAGGTGCATTGACATGTCGAGAAGGTGAGCTGTTCTCCTTAGATGCCATGAGATGAAACGGAAATCTATCCGGATGAAACAATCGCGGGATACATAGAACTTGTCCTCTGATTCTGGAACGCTTCCTAGCAGTTCTAGCTTCTTTCATCACCACGGATGCTGCGAGGCTACCTCCGGCAGAGGTGCCGCCGACTATCAAGTTATCCTTATCGCCATCAACAGCATCAAAATTGTTGAGCAGCCATTCAAAGCTGTCCCAAGCGTCATTGGCCTGAGTAGGGTGCTTGAACTGGGGAGTGTGGCGATAGCATACATTCACAACTATGATAGGTAGGGCATTAACGAGACGCATGCAATTGGCATCTTCCGATGAAAGAGTCCCGAATAAGAAACCTCCGCCGTGGAAGAAGAGATATACGGGAAGTTTAATACCAGTCGGTACGTTTTCAGGTCGGTAGACTCGAGCGGGGATATGTTGACCATCCCGCGTTGGAATTTGGTGGTCCACAAATGAGACCTTTTTGTGGAGACCTATCAGCCGAGAGAGTCAATTATGTCAGCTATAAGAGTGTCTCAGAGCGGGCCGTATGATTGCGGACCTGCTGATGCAATATACTCCGCTGATGCTGTTTCTCTGCCCGAGTTGGTTTTGGCCTGCAGATCTGCGATGCTTTGCCCTGGAGCTAGGCCGGTGGCCTGCGGCTCAGCACTCTTCGTAAAATCCTGCCACTCAAGGCTCGGACCATCATACTTTGAATAATCAGCCATAGTAATCTGGTGGCTTCCAGCACGATTAACATCGCCTATAGCGTACGATGACCCTTTGGACTCTTACCCAGCTTTGAGGGGAGCGGTGTGCCGCCATTTCTCTCGGGGTTTAATTTCCGGGGGTGCCATGCACTACGACTAGTTGGGACGGAGATCAATCAATATACGAGTAGAGCAATAGGAACCATTACGACGCAAGTTGTATGAAGCATCGTTAAATGTTTTTATTTCCTACCAGCTCTCGATAACCTAGAAAATCAAGCTTCTACCCATGTGTTCTGAATTAGATTTGTGACTTCCACCGACCCTGCCGTTGGGCAGTCGATTCCGGTCACTGCGATGCATCCATTTTGGGTTCTTGGCAAAACGTGTCGTGCAGCAGGAAAATTTGCGCCAGTTACGGCCCAGCGTATTTTTTGTCTTGTGTAAAATGCAGAGTTGATTTAGTCTCTCTATAAACAGGCTACGCCTATGATTACACCTCTCCAGTACTACATGTGAGAGCACCGTCGACAACGATTTCAGTTCCGGTGACATATCCAGCTTCTGCGGAAGCTAAAAAGAGAGCAGCATGTGCTACGTCGAAAGCCGTGCCCATTCGTTTTGCCGGAACTTGTTTTGCCCGAGTCTCTCGGAACCCTTCGTAGTCTCCTCCAGCGTATTTATCTGCCAGTCGCTTGACGAGAGGAGTATCGATCAATCCCGGTACCACAGTGTTGAGCCGGACTCCTTTGGGAGCATACAGGACGGCAGTCACTTTAGTAAACTGAATGATTGCTGCTTTTGCCGACGCATACGCAACTTGTGGCTTGCCAACATATCGCAATCCCGCAACGGAAGAGACATTTACCACATTCCCCCCAGAAGCTTGCTTTTCCATGATTGGTAGCACAAGATGAGTGGTTAAATAGACACTTTTGAGATTGACATCTATCTGCCTTGTCCAGAGATCTTCACTCATAGTTGCTGGGTCGCCCTTCTCGCTCATACCAACGTTGTTGATGAGGACATCAATTCGCTGGTGTTTGGAAATGCAAGCCTCCACGAACGCCTGAACATCCTTGCTGGATGTTGCATCGGCTTGAAGAATATCAACTGTGGCATTGGGAAGTTCTGCTAGTATTCGATTGCGAGACGCTTCCGCGGCTGCGTAAACGAGATCACAGCCAAATATCTTTGCGCCTTGGCGTGCGAATAACGTGGCGATGGCAATTCCATTGCCCCATCCCTCATCCTGGCAACCAATTCCAGTAATTAAGACTACTTTATCGGTCATATCATGCATAGAACGAGCGTGCGCCGCCGAGGCGAATTGTTCCATAGTATCTTTGACTTCGTCTTTTAATCTTAGTAATAAATGGTGAAGAAATGCAGCCAGATGTGGAGATCCGCGGGGCCGTTGAAGTTGGTTTATAAATACCAAGCAAGTCTAGAAAACATTGTAAACTCCTGTTGTCATAGCGACCAGATAGTTTATTCTGATTAGAGCTATCCTTAATGGCGGACTATGAGATCCTATCCACGGAATTATCCAGCTAAGTTTCACGAGAAGCGCTGGTCCCACGATGATCATTCTGCGGAAGTCAATGTCCGAATTCAAATACTTCAATAATGGCATTTCACCGCTGAGCTACCGATTATCTGACACCTGGGCCAACCGAATCCCTGTATACCCCGTACCCCATACCCCAGGATCCTACTAGATAATAGATCTGCTCTCCCTGAGCTTGAGATTCAAATCTGCTTGAATAATTTGGACAATCGCGACTGGAAATATTGATGCCGGGTTCGCAATAAGAACAATATGGCCACTAAATATCTTGGCCTTAGAGGACCTCGCCTCATACATTTCATGATTGCCACCGTTGTTGCACCATGCTATTTTCTTCTCGGTTATAATAACGCTGTCTTCGGGGGACTTCTGACATTGGAGTCATTCGTTAGCACCTTTCCCAGCATTGATACGGTCCACACAGAAGGCCCCACTCAGGCAGAGAATGCACGAGTTCAAGGTATTTTGGTGTGCCTTGCCAGAGACTTGCAGACCTAGCTGATTTGATATCCCAATAGGCACGGTCACGGCACTTTATACCGTGGGCTGTATGTTCGGGGCATTGGCATGCTTCAAGCTTGGCGATACGTTTGGTCGAGTTCGAACCACCGCTGCGGGCTGCATCTTGCAGATAATCGGATCCATCATACATTCCAGTAGTTACTCTTTGGGGCAGCTTATTGTTGGTCGCTTAATCCTAGGTCTTGGAATGGGCGCGATGACTGCTACGGTTCCGGTGTGGCAATCAGAGTCCTCTCCTGCGAAGAAACGCGGGGCTCTGGTGGCTCTTCAAGGAGCATTTGCTAGTCTTGGCCTATCTATCTCACAATGGATCGATCTAGGCCTCTCCTTTGCAAAGGGCTCCGTCTCATGGAGATTTCCCCCAGCCGTTCCCATACTGCCATGTCTGATAGTCTTGGGTGTCCTTCCATTCCTGCCAGACTCGCCTCGCTGGTTGGTGAAAAGAGGAAGAATAGAAGAAGCATCCGCCATAATGGCTATATTGGAGGATCTTCCTGCAGATTCCCCTACCGTGACAGAAGATATCCAGAAAATGAAAGTGTCTCTAGCAGAAACAGGGAAAGGGAGCTTTCGGGGTCTTCTACACAATGGAGAAGAGCGATTACTGAACCGTGCGTTGCTATCAATGTTCAGTACGTTCTCCCAGCAGATGAACGGAATTGGTATTGTCGGATTTTATACAACGACTTTGTATCAGCAGTATATCGGATTAGACTCGTTGGTGTCTCGGATTCTCTCTGGGGTGCTTTTTCTTTTTCAGCTCTGTTGCAACTTCATTTGTGTTTTCACGATTGACCGAGTAGGACGCCGGAAATTAATGATTATTGGCACCACTGGGATTGGCATCTGTTTTGCCATCCTAGCAGGAACTGTCTCAAACGCACAAAACAGAGCGTGTTCTATCGTCGCTGTCATCTGCGTCTTCTTCATCACGCTTTTCTTTGCCGTCGGTGCCCACGGAATAAATTATCTGTATGGAACGGAAATTGCACCATTAGCATACCGTGTACCAATCTACGCTCTCACCACCGGATCGCTATGGGGATTTAATTTTTTGGTGGTAGAGGTTACTCCAGTCGGGTTTACGAACCTTGGATACAAATTCTTTATAGTATTCGCAGTAATAAACCTTGCTCTACTCACCCCAGGTATGGTGCTCCGGACTTAACTCTGCTGAAAGAAGCTAACTGTTCCTAGTTGTGTATTGGTATTTTCCCGAAACAAATAAACGTACTCTTGAAGATATGGATGCGATATTTATCAGCTCACAAGGCTATCATGATGTGGTCAAGGTGGCAAAGAGGATGACACATGCATCAATTCTCGCTGTGGCCAATGACGATAAGACGAACCAAACAGATCTGCGCATGGAAGAGAAGGAGGCTATTGTTTTAAGAGAGCATGCCTGAAGCCACTTATTGCTCTTAGCCCGACAGTGATATCAAATATAATATCCATTTATATTGATGTGTAATGATACAATTATCAAACACCAATTTTTCGTCCGTTGCCTCCGTAGGAGCCCTTCATGTAATCGGTTATACTGGGAAGAACTAGAATTGATCATAATTCCCATCCCGGATTGGTCATAGAATAGTGGCACAATTCAATAAACAATAATCCGGTTATAACTGAAAATTAATATATGGTTACTGAATATTAACCATTGGGCCGCTGGTTCCAATACATTTGCCAGGGAGGTATCCCGCTCCAGCCCGCCGATAAATTTTTTTCCCATCGCTATCTAAAGATGCAGTGGGACTAATAATAAGCAGATAGTGTTTCTTATCTGACAAGGGTATGTCTTCTTGAGCTATTCCCAGAACTACACAACGAGTCTTAGGCTGCTCCGAATGTCCCGGGTTGTCAAAAATGATCAATCCTTCCCCACCCAGGGCAGTGCTGGGGTTGTAATCCCGTGCTTCGGCGGTGAGCGCAATATTCCCTTTCTGCCCCTCTGTACGGACAACGTACTGCCCATTATATGACCAAGGCGACTGTATCTCCAGCCAATCCATGCCCCCAAATTTTGGATCAAGAAAATCAATTCCGCCTGTGTATGCCATCCATGACCAAGATGGAACCACTGAAATATCTCTATCGGAGGGAAAGTCGATTGGGGTAAGAGTGGTGGTGTCTGGTCCGCGATACCAGAGTAAACTTCGACGGAGAAGTCCTTTCTGTTCACCTTCGTCAAAGATCCCCAACCCGCCTTTAGTGGATAGAGCTCTATGAATTCGCTTCTCCAATCCGTCTATGGCCATCGGACGGTCATAGTTCTTCGACAGGTCTAATCTAGAGTATTTCTTGTACAGATCTTGCAATCGAATGATTCTTTCACCCTGAGGTGCTCTCATGAGGATCTGAGGGAACTGTGGGTCTCCAATAAAGGCTGCCAAATTGCTTTTCTCTCGTTAGAGTTTATACCTATCGCAATGAAATAGGATAATGAATCACTTACTTAGTCATTTTCATCATAGTTTCACAACGAACACCATCCCCGCACTCCCAGTACATCTGACTCTCTGTAAAGAATATAGTCCGGCGTGCTAAAGCATGCTCCTGGAGTACCCATCCCCGTTGATTTAGATCGCCTTCCAGAACATGGAGATTAAAGTCATCTATACTTTCACAAATGTAGAATGGAGCTTGATCTGGTCCATATAGAGTAACAAACTCTCTTTCTTTTCGCTGCCTCAGAAAGCCTGAGTAGTGCCCAGTAGCACAACTTGCTGCTAGAACGCAGTATGCCCCACTGTAGACTTCCTCCATCCGCTTTGCTTCTTGATTGAAGTCACCCCCTTCGCCCTGAATAATGCATATTGAATCTATCCACAGGTATCGACGTCCGAGAGCACGTGTGACTATAGCGGCGTCCTTGAATGTGGCTGGAAAAGTTTCAAAATCCATCCCTTTTTCAAGATGATCCCTAATGTTTGTTTGGTCTGTAAAGAAATGAGGCGCGGATCCCCACTGGTAAGACAGCGCGATCCATTCTGCCTTTTCACCTCGTCCTGGTTCCCAGAGACGAATAATGTCGTCTCCTTCGTTGCCTACATCGATGAGTCTTGTTGGTAGCTGCTTGGGTGCTGCGCCATCGACATCCCTTTCTCGGCTGACTGGCGGACAAGTTGAGTCCTTGTGTTTGTTATCACATAGATCGAGCCATTTTCTAATAATATTCCACTGTGTTTGGCTACCAAGCTTCGGGAGCTTCCCGAATCCGATCTGGATATCTGCGTCGACCCTGGTTTTCAAATCTAAAGATGGAAAATAAGTAAAGTGAACATACATTAGCACCACGTGACTTATTCCATAGAATCCTCATCAACCTACCAATACTTCGAAATATGGATAATACAGCGGTTCCACCACCATTCATCTTGAGTGAGGACTGGGCCCTTTCAAATCGAACCGTAGGGAATTTTTCGCCACCTCTTCGTTCACAGGTTCTCCAAAACAAACCGCAAAGATTACAGCCACTTGATTTGGATTTGTCTTTCAGTTCGGACACACTGTAGGTTACATTAAAGGCAGGGCTCCAAAAATCAAGCTTTTGGCAGTCACTGCAAAGTTGTGATGGGTCCGGCCCATGCGATATCTCCGATGGCTCCAAACTTTCGTAGGAGGAAAGGAAATCAGAAGCGAATTCATTATCCACGTGAAGTGCCCAGTCGTTGTCCAGCTTTATTATCTATTTTAGTGACACTGACAGCGCAGCCAGGGTAACACGTACCTTCTAAGATAGATATGAGTAGCTGTACTTGTAGAAACATACTTGTCTAACTTACCGGCTATCATGCCAAGAAGAGTAGTTCGTTAACAAGATTACGCCACTAGTCTAGGAGGCATACAACTCACGTGCTGCAATAGATCGTTAGTTTTCTGATCGACAAGGAAGTTATCCTTTCAGGTGTAATCTTTAGAACTCACTGCCTATTAAGAAGCAAATATCCGCACGGTCAGCTTAGCTATCCTATTAGTACATCCGATATAGGTTTAGCTTCACTTACATACTGTCTAATGTTAGACGTGAAGGAGGAGGTTAATGCATCAGATCATGAACTTACATCCTGGTGTGGAGAAGAGTGGTAATGTTTAGCTACAACGGCAGGCCTGATACTTGGCTTCCACTTACCAGCTTTTCCGTGTGCAGTGCCATTAGCTACTGTTACCCGCTAACAAGGAAAGCAGTTACCTACTTGATCCTCTTTTGGAGCCACAAGGCGGTTGCCACCAGCTGCGTGGTCTTCCTTTGGTCTACTAGCCAAACTACTTCCATAGACCTCTTCCGTTGAATAGTCGAAAGTGCGAATCTGCTGTGGGTTAAACAACTCTCCCCCGGGAACCCGAAGATTGGAGCTTTCGCCTATAAACCAATAATCATCATTTTCATCCTCACCTAGTATTGACTCTATTCGAGCTCTGAGCTCTGTCGCAAGCGCGCGAGCAGGCCCAGGCGTTGGGTCAGGCTCTGGCTGCAATGGAGGCTCCGCGTTTGCTTGGGAGATTCCGTTGGAAGTAATGTTTGATTGTTCGCCCTCCCTTGGTTCTGTAGGAGATACTCCTGATGTTTCGTCTGCCTTCGTAACCTTCACGGTTGGAATATCCAGCTTCGCCTGCTGGATGCCAGGTTCCAGATGCTCAATGTCGTCATTAGGTGACATTGAGCGTCTCGGAACCCTTCCCAAGCGGGTCGGAGGGTTGCCAAGACCGGTATCACCCATCCGGCGCGGTAATTTTACCACGAGCAGCTTCTCTCTGACAAGTTCAAGAAGATCACCCAAGGCAGTCGTTCCGACTGCAAAGCTCGGATCTTTAGCCATCTCATCCATCCATTGCACGACAACATGGTGCACCCTAGCCACCTTCTTACCCCCTTCGATCCGAATTTGGTAGAATGGGGAGCTAAATGATCCATTGTCTGGCGAGTCTCCCTTAACACTTGCATTGAACTTCAGAAGGCCGTTCTGACCATAGACCAACCAAATGATAAACTCCAGAGTAATGCAACCCATCGCCCATATGTCGTATAGCCGAGAACGACGTTTTATCGGTTTATCAAGGGGTTTAATTGATTGATCCAGGCGTTTCGCTACTGAAATTCCGGTCTCAACTTCTGGTGCTTCGTAGCGACGTGTGCCATACTCTGCCGTGGTATTGTTGGTGCGCAACTCTGTTATTATATTATGTTCTTTCGAGATGCCCCAATCACATATCTTTAATGTGCCAATACCGTCATCACCACTTTTGAACCAAAGGATATTTTCTGGCTTTAAGTCACCATGGCGGAACGACGCTCCACTCTTGTCAAGATAATGTGCCGCTTCCAACGCATTGGCTAAACCCAGTAACTGTTTAGTAACTCCTCTTATTAGTTTGGCGCTCAGTGGCTGTTTGCATGTCTTCCATAAAGTCCGAAGGTTTCCGCCATCCGCCCATTCAAACATGAGGTAGTGATCTTCGTTGCCGCGCTGACCTCGCCGAAATGCTGTTATAAACCGAACAATATGGTTTTGATTTAGTGAATTCATTCTCTGTAGTGCTTTTGCCTCCAAACCCCAGCTCTGGACCACTTTTTGGCGGTCTTTCGTGTCCCCGGGCTGGATCTCCTTTATAGCGAAGTAGAGTGGTCCCTCCGAGCGCGGCCTCTCCTGTTCATTGTCAGCACACTGCGGTAAGCAGCTGGAGCTCTTTCTTCCGCCTGTCGGACTTTACCTGCCTGTCCATGTCAATATCGCGGAAATGACAAGGATGGATCTCATATTTGAAGACTTGCCCGAATGAGCCTTTATCGACATTAATATCCTTCGATATAAAAGGAAGAATGGTGTGGGGCTTGAAGTCATAATTAAATCTATCCATTGAGAATACCGGTGATAGAAATTTCCATTGCGAGTCATTAAACAGCATTACTTTTTTATTGGTCCATATCCGCTTCTGCTGCACACCAACCTCTAGAGCGGCAAGGACATTGATGGTGGGTGAAGCCAGGGAACTATTCAATGTATACTCGATGGGCAGCTTGTCATCGTCGAACTCACGGTCTCTAAACAATAACATAGCTCTGCGTAGATTACTATCTTGAAGTTCGATATCCACTGCGATGGCAAATATCTTCTTCGCCCGTTTCAAGATAAAGTCTGCCAGCAGATAGTCGTCTTCAGTTGGTTCTTCCACGTCCATAGCCATGAAAATGGAGTCCGTTGCTATCACATCGTTGAGGCTGTTTTCTGGCACGAACGGCCGTTCTTGTCTGTCGAAGACGCTGTTAGTGAGCAGGCCCACGAGCCTCTCTGACAGGGCAATGCCATTCTCAGCCCCAGCCATTGGATGGTCAGGTTGTTCTTGATCACTGAAATTGAAAGGACATCCGTCCACAAGGGAAAGCAAGCACAAGTACGTATTTGCTCGAACAAAAGTCAGCCAGAGTCCGACAAGGCCACACCAAGGTCTGACGAGGCTATATCACGATCCGACGCAGCGAGCATGTCTGTGTTTACTTCAGCTGATGCAGAGACTGTGGAAATTGTGAGCAGTCGCGCTGCAAGGCTGGGCTCACCCACCACTTCACCCCGCATGCTAGTTGCATTAATTGAGGTGCATGAGCTGGGCTGCTCAAATTCCAAAATAAGTAGTTCTTGACACATGCAAGGCTTGATGTGGCTTGCTTAAAACCATTGGAAGCAGGCTAGGGTAACTGGTGCTGCAAATGGGGCGGTCCTCTGGCCAGCCTCCTTACTTGCTGGGCTATGGAGATGCATACTAGGCGAAACATGGCCTCACTTCATTTCTCGCGCCACCCACACGGCAGGTAGGCGTGTTGTAACCCGTGATTTTGCCAGTCTTAAATTATTTCTAGCTACTGGTCATAGCGAGTGCGGGAGCCTTGAATCTCAAGGACTGCTGGAGGTACAACCAGCCATGTAATATACTGGGTAAGGCTATGAGAGTGATTATCCGACTAGATTCGGGAAATAATAATAACAGGAGTCTATTAACTGGGTAGTATTTCCGGGACAGCCTCGCGCAGCTGACCGATACCGGTACTGATGTTTGCCGGCGCCAGCCGTTCGACTTCAGCTGAACAGATCATATGCAAACGGGACGTCGGAGGGTCCTAGCTGATAAAAATAGTATCGGGGGTCAATGTAATAGCTCCCTACACTAACATCATTTCAGGATTTACACCACAATGCTTCCAATCGAACACGGCGCATAGCACTCCTAAGCTTGAAATGGAGCATGCTCCGCTTTGGAGCCGTGATGGTGTTATCGACCTCGTCGTTATGCGACTTCTCTTTGAAAGGATTTTCACACTTGCAGTCTTCGATCTCCTTCTAGTAACTGTCAGTTTTTGAAGCGTTTGAAATAGACAGACAACGAAAGTCCCACCTCCGAAAGTCTCCGCTTGGCTCGGATGCTGTAGACATTGTGCATCATCTGGAGGCCCAAGCAGTCGTTAGCTGACGAAAGGACGCAAGTAGTCAAGGTCTTGCCGGACATTCACTTCGAAGTCGTAATCGAATTCCTTCCGTAACTTCTCAGTTAACCTAAACGGATTGATATTTCCCACACTGATATACTGTGTTGGATATTCTTTAAGATTGTCGGTAAATGAGCCATCTAAGTAACGCATCGCTCGAGATGTGATTGCAAACGAATTTTATTAGTAACTATGATTTTATGATTGCTGGTGGGTTGGAGTGACTTTAATTGAATATGGTAAACATTGGAGCACAACGGAAAATGGATAACCTAGAAGTAGCAGAAACCCATGTCTGGGGACTGGAAACTGAAGGTAATTTGTATGATGCAAACACTAAAACGCTCAGCCCTGACATCGCCCACGAGGTGTCAATAACAGCCAATAGCACACTTTGGGCTGGATGTATTGGTGGCGGTCGCCTGATAGCAAGCGACAGTCTTAGACTGACAGGAGGCGAGGGCGGCGCAAGGCTCTCAAGGAAGGCGAAAAGTACTTATCTCAGCCCTTCTCTCGACACGGTCTGTCCGCTATTAAGAGTATGCCTTGTCCATGGGGCGTTCCTGAGGTTTTGATATGGCTGTCTTTCGGGGGCCTTCAGTGGACGTGATCAATGTCTTACAACCTCCGTCCGAGTCTCTTCCGGGGTCCCAGGCACCAAACTTCAGCAAGACTGGAGATGCCTTTGTTACTACCCACATTGAACATGCTGGTGATCTACATACCGGCAGACTGACTTTAATTGACTCCCCGCAGAGTACGCAATCAACGTGTGTTTACTTGTTATTTTTGAACAAGTGTCTGACCTATCATGGCGTGCATTAGATCGAGAAACACACAATTCATCTGCGCGAGAGTTTGAATCACAACTAGGCCAACCGGAATTAACGATAATCCCTGAGTCTGGCAGTGAGCAAAACTTGTCAAATCTTCATGGGTCTCCGCAATCGATTGCTGGCAATGTAAGAAAAGATGAAGTTAGTCAAGCCAAATCCGCCCTCCCGCTATCTGAGCAGAATGGGACAGATGAGGCCCATAAAGTAAGTATCTGAAGCCATTAACCAGTATCACGTGTCGATAGCTTATAATTAAAGGCTGATACCACTCATGGTGGAGCAGCCACTGGTGCGCGAGCTCTTACCAAGGCTGCTCTTACGAAAACCCACGAGGTCGCGGACTTTGGCGACAGTGCGTTTCGCTACCACATGCAGACGCGCAAGCGCTCGATACCCCTAAGCTACGATGGTTCTGATGGGAAGCTTCATGGACAGCTGTTTCACTCTCTTTGTGTACTGAAGGAGGCCTTTAACGGAAAAGGATTCATTCCAAAACAGCAGTTACTTAAATTGGTCAATGAATCAGCCGTAGAACACGAACTTATAAGATATGAAGCTTCACTCCGAAAACGTCATAAGATATGGAGACTTCCGTCCACTGCCGCTCCCGCCACCGCCGACGAGATCAAAGCGGAGGCACGAAAGATTTGTGGCCCATTTAAGCAGGTTGAGTCATCTGAAAAGGTAAAGGACGAGCACCAGCCAGAACAAAAGTCGTACCAGAAAATTTTAGCCATACTATTGTTGATAGAGCAGCCATCCAAGATTAGAACATTTATGGAGGAAGGTGTTTGTGATGCCGATCTTCCCCTCGTGAAAGGCCCGCGCTCAAATGGGCATCCGGGCTCTATCAGCCTCTGCCGCCGAGACGATCCACTGACGCCACTGCAGTGTTTCAAATCATGGAGACATAGCCGAATAATAAAGTTTGAGGAATGGCAGTGGGCCCTGCTGGCTCCATTCTTTGCCTGGGGAAGTCGAAAAAATGTCCCACATTACCTTTTGCCACCCAAGACTATCTTGCCGTTCACCAAATTCACCAAGATCAAGGAGTCTGGTGGATTTGGCCAGGTATACGAGGCTCTTATTCATCACGAACATCACACGTTTGGCGATACTACTATGGTAAGTTCTCCTTACCATATGCTGTCAAACCAGTTCTAACTTCGCAGCCATCGAAAAACACTTTTGCCATCAAACAACTCAATTCCACACTTAAAGTAGACTTCGAGCGGGAGGTAAGGGTATTGAAAGTCTTTAGTGGCAACTGGCATCCTCATCTTATATCTCTTCTGGCAACGTATAATTTCAACGGCAGATATTACTTAATTTTTCCTTGGGCCAATTCAGACCTCCTCAAATACTGGAGAGAGAGACAACCCGAGCCCATAGGTGACAAAGAAAATGCAATCTGGTTAGCAGAACAATGCCGCGGTATCGCTGAAGGGCTCACACTGATCCATCGATATGAAACGTTCTCTGGTAAATCTCTACTCCACCCCGACTCAATGCAGAAGCTAGAAGCCCAGGAAGCCAAGATGATGATGGTCTCCGGTCAAACAGGCGAGCAACAAATTCGGCGGGTGCTATTTGGCCGACATGGAGACATTAAACCGAGTAACATCTTGTGGTTTGAAGAGGGGAATAACGGCAGGGGTATCTTGAAAATTACCGACTTTGGGATCGCGGAGTTTAGAACAAGTGCTTCTACACCTATGCGGGATCGGGGACCTGTCATGAATTCGCCTACCTACAGAGCACCTGAGTGTGATCTTCCAGATGGGGTTGCCAGTACCTTGTACGACACGTGGGCTCTCGGATGCGTTTACATTGAGTTCATCACATGGTCTTTCGGTGGTTGGGCGTCGATCGAAGCATTCAAACAGAGTCGATTGAGTTTCGATGAGTATTGGGGTGGGATGGGTACTGACACATTTTTTAGGATCGAGAGTGATTCTAGGAAAGCAGCATTGAAGGAATCAGTTACCAATGTCAGTCCGCCTCTCATGCTTCAAGCTTACTCTCAATTACCAGTTGCTAACGAATCATACTCTGGGCAGAAAATTTACGAATTACAATCTCATCCATGTTGTACTGCATTTTTTTATGATTTCCTTACTATGATCAAGAACGACCTGCTGGTCGTGGAGCATGATGCCCTAGCAGGAGGAAAAACTGGACGAAAGAGTTCTGGTAATATTGCCCGGGAACTGGCGACTATCTGCGAGAACTGCACGTCAATCCCTGATTATGCAGCCAGTTTCCTAAACCAGACATCTTCCGTACTACCTTGAAAACGGTGTCCTCTTTGTCACTGTTTGGTATTTGAGTTGGGGGCCGACAAACTCGCAATCATAGACTTCAACATTAGTCAAGTACTTCTCATATGGTATCTGTGATGATGAATGATGTTCAAAGGCTATGAGTTGGGATAATAATCCTCACTGTTACTAGCAGATAGGAGGTAGAGCCTGTGAATGGCTCAAATTTTACGTAGGGGACCTTATGGGGTCTATAGAGCTTAAGAGCACTAGCTCAAATGTAGGGATCTCGTGCGGGAAGATATATCTTCGTGCACGCTTCGAAGGCGATTCACGATGTCCGCCTTATGGCCTCCTGCTCACTTTCGTCTCTATTGTAGTCTGAGGCGCTCCGCCTGCATGTGTGTCTGTAGTTAGCAGATGCAATTTCTGGAGTCTTCAGTTTTGGCTGGCAGAACTCACCTGATTCAGAGGCCTTGGAATCCTGAATACATAGAAGTTCCTTCTAGCTGTCTCTGGAATAAGTAACCGTGGTATTTATTAATTGTGTTTATCCAAAAGCTTGCTGTCAGATAAAAATTGCGTTTTCCAAATATGGAGCACAGAAATTCGTTGACGCTTTCCTCCGTCAGACGATATACTGAGAATGTATGCCACGTCGTCTGACTCCAGCCCAGTGTGTCAGCAATTGTCGTTTCCGTTTCAGCCAGGTCTGATGTCGACGGTATGTCATGAGCTATAGTATTCGGCGACTCAAACCCTTGAAGAGTCAATACTTACCACTCTTCAACTAATATTCAGCAAACAACTTACCAATTCTCATTACTTCTTGCTTATCAACGAATTAAGAAGTGTCCTAACAAATGCCGCAGCTGTGGCTACAGCATAAGGTTGCCACATTTGTTTTATGTCAATCAGCGTACTCACAAATGCCTCTGATCACTAAACATGGAAAATTATTCATTAATACGGCTACCTCCATCTCGAAACATATCACCCTTTCCTTTTAAGCTATTCTGTCTTGTGTAGAATCGTGTTTTACTACTTTGTTCCCTGATGTAATGGTCCCGTAGTATATTCTAAAGAGCAGAGTTGTTTCGAAGTAGTCTTTGCACGATTGAGTTAAGAGCACACCGGTTACATGTGTTACCACCTTTGTGGTCATAAGTGGCCTCAAATAACCGGTCTTGATAAACCCCCTGATATACGTAAGTCTGGCCCATACGCGGTTTATTGTAGACCATCAGCGACAGACACCCTTGGATATCAACGTCATCCATAATATCAAACGTCTTCAACTCTTGTAAAACGTGTAGCAAAACTAGGGGTAGTTTGTCAAGCGAACCAGTTCGATAACAATCTCCATTTCTTCCAACATTTCCAAAGTTCCATTGGACAACACCACCATGAATACCTGTAGGCTGGCTGACAACAATATCACCAAGACGAGTACCATTCTCCATACTCCAAACCCCACCTTCAACGCCGACCATGAGGCCGAACTTTATTGAGAAACTGCGTTGCATACCTTTGCAACAATAGCAGCTGGGCCATTCCCAATCAAGCCAGCTAGAGGACAAGCGATAACAACATTGTGTACTCCAATCCTGCCCAGTGTATATTCGTTGTCATTGCCATGTACTTTCTCCAACTTAGGATGTGTTTCGTCCAGCGTAGCTACCATAGCAGCTTTATCAGTTGCTAAGGCTCATAGGATCCAGATCTGGTAATCCTTATGTATTCAGGGGAATGCGACATCGCAGCGGTAACGGCATTGGCAGTAAGTTAATGTGGAGTTGTTGAGTCAGTGTGGGTGCAAAGTTGATAAGGTAAGAGAGGACAATTCAGGTTGGTGCTCATTTCGACGCAACCGAACACAGCCTCGCAACAACGGTCTTCACAGTGTTGTTAGATACAGAACACGCAGAAACCTAGCCAATCATCAGCAAAGTACATTAAGCGTGCGTGTAAATGTGGTGAGTTATTTATAGTTGGGATATGGATGTATTATGTTATATCAAAGTATCACACAAGTTGTGGACGAGTACAGTTTTAGGCGTGATATATACTCCGTTTTAACTCTGTTACTTTTATGGAGTGCTATCATAGAAGAAGCCAAGAAGGAACATGCTTGAATAATTGAAATGCGCATCGCGTTAGAAATCAATTATTCCGAGGACTTGCAAAACCACCAACAATGCAACCGCTAGGGAGTCGGATTTTGCATCCGTTTATAAACCCCATATCCCAAGAATATCCCATTCGATGATTAAAACGTGCCAACAAAAACAAAGACGTATCAACAAGCTCGTCTAACATCTCCCAATACAACTACTGCATCTCGTACCTATCAGAAACAGGATACGCGTGATGGCTTGTCTCACCCGAGATTTCTGGAACAATAGCGGCTGGTGCTGGTGCCGGCATCGTGTTGACGTAGGGCGGTGCTGGGCTTCCAGGTGGTGATATTGCAGATTCAAGCTCGTGGGAACCTTCTTGTTGAAGTTTGGTGGGCTGCGATTGGGTTTGCGGGGGTGGAGTTTGGACTTGTGCCATTTGAGGAGCATAAGTCTGAGTGTGCTGATATGGTGCTTGGGCAGTCTGTTGATATGGTGCTTGGACATTCTGCTGATATGGGCCTTGGGGTGCAACACTCGCTGTTTGAACCGTTGGGACATATTTGTCTGGTGGATATTGGTAGGCATTGGGGTTTTGTGGTGGCTGCTGTGGTGGCTGCTGTGGTGGTTGCTGTGTTTGAAGAACGGGGTTACTAGGGCCTGGGGCAGCCGGTTCGTTCTTGTTCTTCTTTCGCAGCAGGAAGAAAAGACCAAGACCAACTAATGCTATGGCAGCTACTCCTCCAACTACTCCTCCTGCTATGGCACCAGTATGGCTCGGGGCTGGAGCTGGTGCTGGTGGTGGTGGAGGAGGTGGAGGTGGAGGTGGAGGTGGTGGTGGTGGTGGTGGAATTGGCGAGGTTGTGGTTGAAGTAGTAGAGGAAGTAGTGACGGGAGGAAGAGAGCTGGTCTCAATAACTGGTGCTGATGACTGGTACGAGAATGGGGTAAGCAGTACTATGGCATCTTCGGGTTCAGTATAACTTCGTCCAATCTCTCCGGTGAAGGTTGTCGATATCACGATCTCATCATCGAACGCAGTGCTGTCGCACCAGACCACCTGGACTCCAAGCCCGAAAATGGTTCCAGCATTGCATTGATCCTCCGATGTATGTTGACTTGGGTCCTCATTAGCACGTATCCTGTCATGTTTGTGAGATCACATACCAGACTGCCACGGCGGGGTTCCCACTGCATATGGGATCTTCCAGGCAGCTTATGGCGGCGTCTTGAGCAACGCAGGAGGTCCACAAGGGCCTGAGGGTATAGGTTGACTCATCGAAACAAGCCATATATCCATTTTGTGCGAGTGCTGTAGCGTAGCCACATGTTAATGATCCACAGAGGGCTAATGCACCGCCTGTCATAGATTAGCACCCAGTAGATGTGAGGTGGGAGACTTGAGGGCTTACTCTCTTGACCCAACTGATACCCACAGATTGAGTCAGGACCTTCGAGCAAAGTGTACTGCACCGGCGACTGCCGTCTGAGAAGTTCTCTATTGCTGGGAGCTTGTGTCGGTCGCGGAGTCCAGCCTTGCGGATCGTACACGGGAACTTTTGGTACCGGCGTAACCTCAGGAGCACTGAAAGCCAATGCCGATACCAATGGGCACAACGCAGCAGCAAAAGCGAGGGACTTCATGGCTGTTTCTATCCCAAACAAACAAATGATGGGATCTGGGTTGAAGTTCTACAGATCGTGTGGCAGATGGTAACTCTGCATACGTGAAATCACATTGCTGTTTATATGCTGAGCCACCAAGGACGCCCGTCCCCGGAATTGTTTCCACCGAGGATTCGACATGCTGCCATCGGAAGCAATGAACAGGACTTGCCTAAAGCTGCATCCAATATTCAAGAGCTGAACGCCTCAAGCACAGGGGGGCGTTGAAACACATCAAATGCCGACATGTGCTGCTCCCAGCGCCCATTCCTCTTTGGAGATTGCCTAATCCCCGGGTCGGAAACCCATACGATGGGAACCGATGCTATTGGCACGACGTCGAACACATCTCTCAGCTCCCGCATTCTGAGCTGCATCATTCGCCAGCACAAGGGGCGATGCGAGGCTCTGATGAGGCTTAAAGTGGCCTTGGGTAGAGACCGCCAAGAATCAATAAAAATATTAGTGCGACCTTGCGGCTCAAGGCATATTCTGGCGCTAGCCTATTCGCCGCCTCCAAAAGCGGTCCCCTAATTTAAGTTATTCCTATTCTTGACGTTGTCAAGTTCCTCGGAAACTATTGTCGGTCTTCACATCTAGATGCAATTTGACAAGGAAAATATGCCCCAATCAAAGCAGGTTCTGTCGCACCTTATCAACAGCTGAGTTCATTGGGCCTGATACGAACCCGTCCCCCCTTCTCAACGCAGGATCGACGAGGAGAAGATACCGCGACGCCTCTACCACAGTAAGGCTCCCATTGATAATTATTCCTTCGGGTTGCAGAGACGGGAGCCTTCGGGGTGTTGTTCTGGGCATAGATTGTACCGCATCCGGTTTAACTTGGCTGACACGAGAGGCCCACAGGAAAGTGCCGAACCGGTGCCGACCACTGGGCGGGCAGTTGGACACGAAATCTGCCTCGCACGGAATCCTTCGCCAAGCCCCTCGAATGGGTAAGGAGTTCCCCAACTTCACCGTGGGCGAGCAGAGGCTGAGGAATCCAAGACTTTTAGTGGCAGAGACAACGCATGACCTCTACGCCTAGCTTGCAATCATGGCTTCCCACCAGAGAAGCCTCCCATTGCCGTAAATGCGAAGGTGGACGGCCAGCTGAAGACGCTACTACTAATCAGATATCGTTGGCTTGTAGCCATATCAGTGACGGGGATAGTGACAGGCGCAGCCCGCCCCTACGGCTGCGTCACGCATTATCCAGCACCGCTCACCAGAGCGAGCTACAGTATGGGAAAACAAGGAAGCAGTCGCACTTCGTGGGACGGATGGGAATTTGCAAAAGCTAGGTACCAAGGCGCCTCAGCCTCGAAGAGCTCAGGTGCATCGGCCTTTCGCGGTTGTGCGCTGCACCAGCTCCAGTTGCCGCCCAGATGCCACATGTGAAGCCTCCGCCTAGTTGTGATCCCGCCTCCACGTCCAGGATGCTTCGACTGTGGCGATGGCTAATTTACGCGTTGTTTATTGAAATATAAGGTGACACCGATAGTGAAGAAAAAGCAAATATGGGGCATAATTTTTCTGGATTTTTGTAATTCTATTTATATGCTGGTATTGATGCTGGCTACGATCACGTGTAGATTAGCTACGCGCATACGCTGGTTTGGTTTGTTTTGCCGACCACCCGTAACTGCAACAAGAAGCAAGCAATCAGCTGTGAATCAACACGCATCATCTCACCATATAATAGGAGTGATAAGTCCAGACTCTCTGAAAGATAGCATTCGACCTCCCCTGAACTGTGATCTGCCAACTGGAATATTCAATGGACGCTGTTACTTCCCCCAAGGCACTTCAGATACGCGTCGCTGTGTTAGACGTGTCGGTCGCGCACCGTCTCCGACAGCAGCACTCGGTTCAGTTAAGAAAGAACCCGGATAATTTAGGTTTGATCCACGGATGACCTGACGTATTAACAGCACATGGGGAAGTTACACCAAATATCATGCGTCAATGCTTAAAATGGAAGGCGTTCAGAAAACGAGGCCGTGCAGGTAAAAGCGGTACCTCGGTCGGTCACTGTGGGGTTGTCTGTCTTGTCCTCTTTGCTCTGCCCCACTGGTCGTTCAACCCCACAAGTCACTCGTCTCGTAACTTGCTGGTGCTAGCCTGCGAGACTTGAAGATGCTCACAACGACGATGTCTCAGATTATGGGCCGATCAGCTGCTGCTAATTCCGTAAATACCAGACCACATGCATATCCTGGATTGGAAAAGCACATTGTGTCCGATTCATCACAATTATTGCTCAAAGCGAAGGTTGTAGTTCAGCCATTCACCAGTGCATTCATTATAGAGGCAGCTGGTAGAGCTACTTGGGACAAAAAATAGCAATATTGACTTATGTCTCTCTTATATCATTTATTAGTGTTCCCACACCACATCCTCGCGGGTAAAATTTGGCGAAATCAAACTGATTAATTGATTGAAGTACGAGCCATCCGCCAAGGAATTCCTTCCGACTGGCTAATAGGATGCTGCGATACAGTATACCGAGATGGGAGAGAAGGTATTGGTAGCTACCAGCTTAACATCTATTCAAACGCACTTCTCATTTCATTCAAGAAGCCAGTTTTAAAACCCTGTTTAATGATATGAATAATGAATCTAAGGAAACATCTAGTCTACTATATAGACCCCGCTGACGACGATATTCTTGCGATTGACTAAGAACTACTACGCATAGCTAACCAAGTAGTTCATCTCTAGCCAACATTGCCTCTTTGAATATTGAAGCTACCTGCTCAGCGCGCAGAGGTGAGCGCGGGGAGACGTCAAACTCGAATCTTTTTGGCTGCACATTGAATCCTGGAGTATAATCGTAAAGCGGTATTGGGATCTCCTTTCCGTTGGCGTCTTTCTTGTGGCCCAAGTTAGCCGCCCAAGCGATTCGAGCCGTCAATATGTTCATAGATCGTTCCGCAATCGATTGCCCAGGACAAATTCGACGGCCAAATCCAAAGCAGGAATAGTTCTGCATGTTTGGAAACTGGGTTAAAGGTTCCTGATATGTCGGAAAGCTGGGGTCAAGCCAACGCTCTGGGCGGAAGCTCTCTGGGTCAGGATAGATATCCGGGTCTCGGTGAATTGCCCACTGATTTGCATGGAAGACGGTACCTTTGGGGAAAAAGTATCCATCGTAAGTATCGTCTTTGATTAGCTGATGGGGTACATTCCCGGCGGTTACTGGCCTCCATCTTAATACCTCTTTGATGACCGCACGGACAGTTGGGAGGTTTGGGATATCTCCAAACTCAGGCATTCGGTCGCCAACTTCGCGATCGAGTTCATCTTGCATTTTCACCTGCCATTCAGGATAGTGACACATTGCCAGACAAAAAGACATCATGGCTGCTGCGGTGGTGCCGCTACCCGCTTCAAATAAGGTCCCAATAACATATGCACCTTCATCATCGGAGAGCTGGTATGTTTCTTTATTGTCCAAGAAAGTCCGTGTAAATGACTTTCTTTCCCCACCCGTCAATTTTTCTTCCCGGACATCCTGCTGTAGTTTGCGAAACAAGCCCAATTCTTCAGCATGGAAACGAGCGGCTTCACGCTTGAATGGTGCTAAGGCTGTGGGAAGAATATTCAATACCGGGAATGAGTCCACCAAATACGATCCTGGCGTCGCCACTCTTTCGACCGTTTTGCCAACTCCTATAATTCGTTTGAAGTCGGACTCATTTCCAGTTTCGATCCAGCGACCAAATCCAATCCTATAGATTACACCAGAAGCATACAGTTCAAACCACTTTTCGTAATCATCTGGTCGTTCTAGGAGAGAAGCTAGAAGCTTTTTAGACTCGTAGTCCTGGATTGGCTCGTAACTCCTCGCAACGGTGTTCGTTGTGAGGTTGTGCATCAATTTTCTACCCCGGCGCCAGAGATCTGCAAGAAAATAAGCCACAGACCGGGAGAAAATGGCAATACTCGTACCGTTGTACGGAAGGAACAGAGGGCGCAGGTTATTTGACAGCAGCCCCGATGCGAAGGGTAAATATTCTCTGGATGAATACAGTGACCCTCTTTCTCTAAGCAAATCGTTGGCAATGCTCTCTTTCGAAATGACAACATGCTTGCGACCCGCCATGTCCAGCTGGAAAATAGGCCCATATTCATCTGCCCATTCTTTGAACTTCAGCCATGAATGGTTCTTAGGAATTTCCAGCAGGTTGCCCACAACCGGCTTTCCTATACAATGTTATTTAACCTGAGCTCGCAAGTTACAGTGGGCGACAAACCTGGAGGGCCTGGGAGGGGCTTCCCAGAGTTCAAGCTTTTATTCTTTTCGCGACTCCATAGTATTGATGCGCATACAAAAAGCACGATTAAGTAGACATATATCATCTTCGTCTAACTGTAACGGAAGTATATTGAAAAGAATTGGCGATGCATGAACGGAAAGTCAGGCATTTCAATTTATATCAATGTTTACTGGACTTCAGGTGATCGATGGTCTCATTGGCATACCTATAACCCCACAGAGAAATATTGTGCTTGTATAGGGCCTCATGTGGTCACTTTTTACCATCGACATTGATTTGCATCGGCAACTTACTTTGCACCCGTGGGGCTCGGGGAACGACAGCCCCACGATTTTGGAACTCATCCCATTGCCCCACCCCCGGAGCTTTTGCAAGCTAATCTGGGGTAATGGATGATCGATCGACTCTACACCCCATGGGACCCCACAGCCCACTGAAATGGAGAGGTGTGTTTAGATATAATATAAGGTCTCTTTGAGATTTGTATTCCATAATCTGGTGACTACGTGACTTTGTTCTGAGAGACGGTTGCAGACTTCTCCAAATCAACCTCATAGACATCATGCAGCTCTATAGTTCTATGGAAACCTTGCTTCGGCCTTATCTGGGTCTCTTGCTGCCTCTTGTGGTGGTACTCTATTATCTGTCCACAAAATTCAACCCTTATTACTATGGGGTTCCCGGACCATTTTTGGCAAGCTTTACAAGTCTGTGGAAACTCTGGGATACCTCAACCGGAGAGTCACAGTATACCCGTAAGCTGTTCTGGGAGACTGCTAATGTTTGAGAGTTGAGTAGCTTACTCTGCAAAGATATTAAGCTCCATCGTAAATACGGGCGGCTCGTCCGTCTTGGACCGAAGCATATTTCTGTTAGTGATCCGGCTGAGATTAAAACAATCTATAGCGCCGGTAACGGCTTTCACAAGACGGCTTTCTACCCCAGCATGGCAGCATTATACGAAGGAAAGCCCTTGATGAATCTTTTTGCAACACGCGATGAAGAGTATCATAGCAGAATCAAAAGGCCCGTTGCCCATATGTACAGTATGGCAGCACTGGCTAGTCTCGAATCCAAATTTGACCATGTCTCAAATATGTTTATGCGTCGAATGAGAGAATTTGCAGATCAGGGCGAGGCGGTTGATCTGGGGAAGTGGCTGCAGTAAGTTCTTTTGGCATCTGGATTGAATTTGAAGCTCAATTTCAGAAGGTGGTATGCATTCGACGTCATCGGGAATATCACTTTCTCCCAGACACTTGGCTTTATCGAAGAAAGCCGCGATGTGGATAACATGATATCCTTGATTGAAACGTTCATGCATTATGCGTCCGTTGTTGGCCAGATACCATTTCTCCACTATCTACTTGCGGGAAATCCAGTTCTTCCACTGCTCTATCCGGCCATTGAGACGTTCAATCCTGCAGTAAATTTCGCTGTGAAATGCATGAAGGAGGCAAACGAAAAATCTTACGTATCAGACGAGCCTGATGATATGCTCCGGCGACTAATAAAAATTGCGGAAAGTAACGGTAAAGGCGGTCTCGACGGTGGTGCCTTTGGTTCTGCTGACATTGTGAATCACACAAGCTCGAATGTGCTTGCTGGAAGTGATACAACAGCCATCGCTCTCCGTTCTATCATCTATAACCTCGCTACCAACCCAAGAGCGTACCATAAATTACAGAAAGAGATTGATGCGCTGGATGCACAAGGGATGTTGTCGAACCCGATTAAAGAATCAGAAGCTCGCAAAATGCCTTATCTGCAGGCTGTTATAAAAGAGGCCATGAGACTACATCCCAGCGTCGGAATGATTATGGAACGTCATGTACCTAAAGGTGGAGCTGTGATATGCGACAGATTCTTCCCAGCTGGCACTGTTGTCGGAATAAATCCATGGGTGATGGGAAGAGAGACATCCATCTATGGAGAGGACGTTGATAGTTTCCGACCAGAAAGATGGTTAGAGGGAGACATAGAAAAGCTAAATGCCATGGAGAGGCATTCTCTTGCTTTTGGTTGGGGAAGTCGGGTCTGCATTGGAAAGAATATCTCCATGATGGTAAGCTTCTTCCTTGAACGTACACAAATTTGTTCAACTTACCAGCCACCTTTGCACAGGAAATGTCCAAACTCATACCACAACTGTACCGGGAATTTGACATTGTGTTCGTTAACCCGGCCAAGGATTTGAAGACCCATAATTGGTGGTTCCCGGTACAAAGTGGTCTTATTTGTCGTCTGTATAAACGAGATATATGAAAATAGCGATTGGAGCCTTACCCGCGGGGTTACATACACCAATCGTAATTTATTAATAACGACTGAATTGGATAACCGGATTGATGCGCTAGTAAAAGCACCTATAGTGGACAAATCAAAGCCATACTATTCTTGACATTTCATGTGATTTTGGACCTCTTGAATTTTTAATCCACATAAGCGCTCTGAGTCGACCGATGAACTTTGTGGAGATATAGTGCCTTGCCACCAGCTTGTTGCCCCGCACATTAATACTTCATTGCGGGGCCTAGGCTCGCACTTGCCCCGGCATTCGGCGAATTCGCTCTTCCGGGGAAAGCTAGCCCTGGTGTTTAGCTTTCTGTAAGCTCTCCGTAATCAACGGCCCTTCCTCCCTCGTCCTCAGCGAAAAAGATCATGGTCACTCAACCTGGAGCTTTCGACATTCTGCAGATCTGGAATCCATGCAAAAGATGGTACTTCTCCTTTTTGGTGCCACCGATTACCACTTGATTCAGTTGCATCTCGCTTCGATTCTGCACAAAGATCTCTTCGAGGCATCATGAAGAGATGGGAATGTCCAGAACGAAGCTGCGGCAGAAGTTTCATACGAAAATATCATCTGATACGACACCAACAAAACACCCACACCAGGTCCAAACCTCATTTATGTCCCTCCTGTGATCGTGCATTTGCAAGGCAGTATGTGTTTTGGGCTCTCCGTTCGTATCAAATCTTACTGACTTTTACATCATCATAGTGATGCTTTAATCCGCCATCTTCGCGGTCATGGCAAACGATCTGCTGTACGGGGTAGAGGAAAGTCTCCATCCCCGGACCACATTAATGGCCATGGAAGCATAAACAATTTTCCACAAGTTGATAATCACAATCATGGCTGCCAATATTTCGACGGCTCCGAAGCGATTGAAGGAGTTTTGACGTCTGCTCCCGCAACGCGTAGTAATCAGGAAAGCTTCGATCCATACGGCGAAATACCAGATCCTACTATCACATCGATCCAAGAACTTCCCAATATTCCGTCATCAGCGTGCTGTGATGCTGACGCTGATACCTGTGTTCAGGAGCATTCAATGTTAACTGATGAGCAGCAGCTACATGCGCAGAATGATGACATGCAAATGGGGAAGGACGTGGTTGGTAGTGTATCTGGACAGCCTGATCAGAGTATCTCTATGGAAGTGGGCGAAAGAGAAAGAGAAATTGAGAGTTGTTCTATTCAGGATATTCAGCTTGGGAGGCAGAGGGCGCATCCAGATCTAGAAGATTCTCATAATTGCCTCTCTCAAGAGAGGATTCGCACTACAGAAGCAAATCTTGTGCCATCTTCTATCAGCCCTCGGTCTTCCACCATGGACTCAGACATTTCCTGGTCATATGACCATCCTGAATCATCCTTTGATAATGATTATTCCCCCTCTGACACCTTCTCTGGTGGGCCCGCCACAGCTGTATTTGTCTCAGAACATCGAGATACGGTACAAAACATTCTAGATGAAACAAATATTGTCATCTACTTCGAGCAGATACATCCTCATTGGCCGTTGCTTCATCAAGAGACATTCAAGCGCTTTCCATACCCGTTTGATGTTCGCCTCTCGGTCGGATTACTAGGATTTGGTTTGAAGAGATGCTTGAACATGGACTGTGTAAAGAGTTTTCAAGGGGCTTTTTCATCTCGACTGCAAGCAAGACTCAGACAAGTATGGCCTACAAAACGAGTGATTGCCTTGCGACTTGATTGTTAACATGACCCTAGGAGTATGAGGAACCGGCATTCGACCAAACCGGGAGGTCGCAGTTATTCCTGGCGCAGGCACTCTTTTTCAATGTATTATTCGAATTATATACCAGAGTGAGTTATTCAATTTCTTCTTGAAGGACCACTCCAATAAGAGCCTCTGCTGAAATTCGTAGGGACCATCACGGGCTTCCCTCAGTTTGAGCACACTCATTAACTGGGTAAGGCATATAAGGTTTTTACACATGGAAGATATCACTGCACAGGAGGATCTTCAAAGCCAAGATTGGTTCCGCTGGGCCTTCAGAGAACAGAAGCTGAGGTGAGAATGATGCAAGAACCATGGGATAAAACAAAAAGTAGCATGACTCATTATACCAAATATATAGGATTGCCTTCGCAACATTTCGCCTCGACTTTCAGATAAATCTTATCTTAGACCGACCACCCACAATGCGTTTCCAAGAACTAGACATCCCGTTTCCAGCAACAGACGTTGTATGGAATGCATCCAGTAATTGGGAATGGGCTAAAGGAATGACGCAGGAGCCGCCATCTCGCACTTCTGCATCCTTCAGCACACTATGCTCCTTGGCCCTTTCTCCATTATCTGCATCCAAACGGCTTCATCTTCCAGGGTTCTTCACCGTTGCGGATTTCGAGTTAGGCATGTGCTCAATCCAGTCGAGGTTGTGGGAAGAAACCAAGAAGTTCCAAATTGCAGGACACTCAGTCCTAGTGGAGAGTGAACTCACTTGTGAGCAAATTGCCAGTCAGCATGGTTATGGACAAAGCTGGCCATTCATTTTGGAGATATGGAGGGTTACCAGGGAACATATTTCAGCCTCTAGTCACGCATACTCATCACCATCGGCAGAACAAGATGCATATCTTACAGGGACACTGTGGTATCACGCATCCATGCTTAGGGCATATGCTGATATTTCCCTTTTCCGACACTTTGCGTTCCGTTTGCAAAAGGCTGAGAAGGATATCTCCCTCAAATCTACGCCATTTACCCGACACTATGAGCTGGCCGTGCATCAGTGGTCACGATCAAGCATTGCTCGGGATGCACTTTGGCATGCCGCACAGATCCTTCATTCCGCAATCAACTCAACTCCTAAACTTCGTCGGCAAAGCAGTCTCCCATTACTGGTCGTCTCGGAGTGCCTTTTTCGTGCTGCTCTTGTCATTTGGGCTGTTGCGCGATCTAATTTTATATGTTCCATGTGTGCACCAGTGTCATCCATAACTCATGGGGATTTATTTCTGAGACTGAAGACCTGCCCACAAACATCCGAGAGGTCTTGTCTCAATAACAACTCTGAACTCCGCCCCTTAGAGTTGACAAATCTGGCTAAACATTCAGAGGAATATAACAAATGGGTTAATGGGGAGAGGCATACCTCTTTGCAAGGCACTTCCGTCTGCGCTTGTAATGTCCCTAGCCTTATTGATCGCTACATGCAAGCCATCCGCGACTTGCAAGGATCGCATATTATGGACAGCACTACTACGCTACTATCAGTAATGGAGGCTTTAAAACGAAATCGATAAACAGGTCTCGCAGCAATGGTGAGAAATGTCGAGTTAATTAGATCTAATATTGGTCTTATGCTATATATTAAAAGTGGCTGTGGCCAAATGACCGTGCTGGCGGTGAAAAGAACAGTATCTGGTCCGCCTTCTTGGAACATTCTTTGAGTTAGGTTTGCACCAGGATCAAAATTTTGTACAACCACCCTGATTATCCTCTAGTTCTACCTTGTACATACATGAGCAGATTAAACCACACAATACTAGCTACCTATAGTCCCCTAAACAATTCGAATGTCCTTTATCTCTAGGTTTTGACTCATCTCCTCGCCAGGTATAATGCAAACGCCGAAGCAAGGGCCCAATAGTTGCCATCCAGCACCCTCGGGACGTAATATCACCAGTGTATTGAGGCCACGTAAGGTCGCAACCGTATCTCCCGGTGCGACAGCTTCGTCTCCAAACCCTAAACATCGCTTTTCGGTTCTGTAAACGCACAACGAAGGAATCTGTTTGTAGACAGCATGCACGCCAATTAAGGCATGATATACTTCGCTGCCAATCTTCTCTCCATTTAACACCTCAAGAAATGGAAGGTGACACAGAGTCACAGGGTCAGAGTGCTCTTCAAGGTTTGGCATGACTTGAAAGAGTAGATTTAGCGCACCAGTTATGGATAGACCAGCTACTGGATATTGCCCATCCTTGCCGTCTCGGTATGCTAGGTTAGCTATGGCTCTGAACCATTCGAGAAATTCGGGTGATTCTAAGACAAAGTCATCGACGTCCTCAAGTGGTACCGTGATAGTCGGTGCCAGTAGTGGAGGAACTATATCCGAGACGATATCCAGACAGGCTCCTCGTACCACAATAATGTTTTTGTCGCAGTCGAAGGCCAGGTGTCGAGAGTGTCCTCGAGATGCTCCGTGGCCGAGACGCAGGACCTGGTGAACGCTCTCCGGGATGGACCAGTCTGGTACCCAGGTTGGGGTGATCTGGTTTCGAAATGAGCCACAATGCAGAAGAAGATCGAGATTACCAGAGGTCTCGAGAATATGAAGGGCAGCTTTCTGGAAAACCTTCGGTACCGGAAACGAATAGTCGACAGAGAACGGTGCTTCTCCATCAATGTCAGCTAGAATACCCAAAACCGCGTAAACCTTGTCTCTTGGATCCGTTGCCTCGAATTTCCTCTCCTTCACCAACAGGTGCAGCAGGTTTGTGGAGGTGTCGCCTTCCATCCTGGCTTCAGCGAGAGTTTCTAAGTATTCAAGGCATTCTTCCGTCCTAGTGGAATTATGGCCTGCCTATCGACGGCTACTTCCCACAGTAGACCTTGGACAAATTTCAGATCATCCTCAAGAGGCTCTCCTCAACTTCTATAGGAGAGGCAGTCAACAGCTTCAATGACTTCATCAGGGAATTGAACAATGCCAGTCCTTCTATTGCGAACCTTTCCTCTATATTGGCTAACGTAGTAAGAGTATAAGAGAGTGCCGTAAAGGAAGGGCAGCTCCCAAGCGAGAAGCTTGCCATCTCGCACTCGATAGGTGCATACATTGGCCCGGTCTCGGCTGCCAGTCCCCCGCCTAAGGGAAAGTCCTTGGCGTTTGGCGCCAGTTTGAGACGAACGAGGCGGATCTCGCCTTTCTGGAGAGGCTAGTACTCATCACCTGGCATTGTGGGCTACAGCCATGCTGTAGATCCCCATGAGGCTGTAAGCTGACCAAATTGATGGTGGTAGAATATAAGGGTGTCGATTGTAGGCTTTGCTCAGCCGCAGTCTAGCCGCGTTTACCCGTGAATCATCACCATTTAACATTGTACTTTACCAGTGAGATCAACTTTCATGTACTTATTATTGTCCCTACACTGGCTGGACGTACGAAAATGCTCCTAACGGGTGGAGATATTACGCATGTTGATCCATAGTTGGCTGCGTGCTAATAGTACTGACATGGACTATGTACTTATGTACCGCTGGGCGTGGAAGCAGCATTGCACGGCGCCTGTGTGGGATCCGCTAGTTCCCGCATTGAGCTCCCGTCGCTACGGGGTGCATTGCACGGCCCGACGAGCGCTGTATGCGCACAAGTCAGTTACCACGGATTACCCACACTTAAAACACTTAAAACACTCAATACATTCACCTTAATTCTAAAAGTAGAACTAATGGATCACCTCCATCGTCTACCTGGATCCAAAGAATTACCCACCATTCCTTATAGAGGTACGCCGTATACCCCGAATGAAGAGGAAAATTTCTGTGATTGCCTCGCACGCAGTTTTCGGGAGTTTCGCAACGGAGGTACCCCGAACGAGACGGCGATCGTCCGATTCCAAACTTTGTTGTACTTTGGCCTTCTGAACGAAGTCCTGGGCCCTATTTCTCACGAGCAATACATTAGACATACTGATTGTGGCCAAACCTTCATCACTACTAAGCAGCTCGAGAAGGATGCAAAAGGCCGATTCCAGGTGTGGAAGCGTCTTAGTCGTGATGATGGGAAGGCGGAAATTCTTCGGGTGCTCAGATGTATCAAGACGGTACGGGATTTTACGTACAAAGCAGAGTCTCGCTCATTTGTTTCGAATCTCCTTGGGGAAGATTTCATCTTCGCAGTCGAAGTTCTTGGAGCTTCACTTGGCGACCCGATCTATCAGTTTGCCAAGAGAGGACGCCTTTTACCCAGTGAAGAGAAATCGACAGGATTATTTTGGCTCGCCCAAAATCCATGGGCAAGCACAAAGATGCTCGAGAATGGATGGTGTCCATATGAGGTCGAGCGATTCTCGCAGCTACTCTCTCCCCTCACGCAAATTGCCGCCCTTGGTCTCCAATCCAGTTCGGCTCAGTTAAACCATAGTGTCTGCAAGCCATTTGCATGTGAGGCGAATAATGTTACAGGCGAGTACATTCCGGCACACACAGAGGACTGTGTGAGTATTTCCGGTTCTCGATGTAACTTCATGGATAGCTGTGTAAGTGGTGTGATTGAAATTCTAAAAGATGGAGGATTGCCGTTGATTGAAATTCGAAGAGACAGTGCAGGAACGCCACGCACTCGTGTGGTCAGGTATTGGAAAGGAAGACGATTTGTCGCTATCTCACATGTGTGGTCAGACGGGTTGGGAAATAAAAAAGAGAACAAAATGCTGCCATGCCAGTTGGCTCGCATTTGGGGTCATGCTAGAAATCTCATCCGAGATAACTCACAGATATCTCTGAGTTATGATAACCGCGTTAATGCTTTCGCGTTAGGGGCTGCTTACTTAACACATATTACCAGGAACGTGGTAGACATGGACTGGGGAGCCGTCAACATTTGGATCGATACTCTTTGCGTTCCATTAGAGCCAAGAGACATGAGAAACTTAGCAATTAAGCGTATGAGAGACGCCTATGACAAGGGTGAGTATCTCGTTAGTGGTAAATGAAATGCTTTGTGGTCGCTGATTGATCGTTTCTAGCTTACCGCGTGATGATTCTAGATTCTGAGTTATGCAATGTTGAGTATACAGACGATCTTGAAGCCATGCTCAGAATCCAGCTCCGGTCAGGGTGGTTTCGACGCCTATGGACTCTCAATGAAGGAATTTATTCCCAGGAACACCTATTCGCAGTCTTCAAAAATGCTATTGTGCGTGTCCCAGGTATGTCAGACAAGCTCATTGTCCAAATCGACCGGCCAAACTATCCTCTTTTTAAACGGCCCATCGTGTGGGATGCCTGCGCTTTCTGGACATGGAAATGGCGAAGTGTTGCCTATGCTCTCCCGGCTCGACGATTTGAGCGGACTTTCTTTTTTGACACACCCCTGGCGCTTGATNTCACGAATTGCGGCAATATGGGAGAATGTTAGTCAACGTATGACAAGCACGGAGTCTGACCGTCCCATTCTCGTCATGTCTCTTTTGGGACTGGATCTCTCACCAGTCTTGAATATCCCTCCTAACCCGGACGATCCGATGGTTGTGGCGATGGCCCGTATGAAAGCAGTATACAAAAGCCTCCCAGAATTTCCTGAAAATATAATTTTCCTGGATGGTAAAAGATTTCCCGAATATGGGATGCGTTGGGCTCTAGGATTTTGGAACATCTCTGTCAACGGAGGCCAATTCCGGCGGCTTTCTGGCAGTGGTGGTCGCATCATAGAAAGAGGCCTTTGCGTCAATTTTGCAAGCCTACTAATTCCAGGTATACGTGATGAATGGAAAACGAATGAGACTCTGCTGATGAAGTGTCTCATCAATGAGTCTATAACTTGCGTAATTAGAACGGAGGTTCTGGAAGCTCTTACTGGACTTGAAATAGAGCGCTTGGATGTACGATCAACTATTGGATTTTTGATACAGAAAGATGAGAGAAGGGATATAGAAAAGAGAAGAGCCTGGAGCGAGCAAGAAGCGGTCGTGGTCCATCTCATACACGAAGAAATTGAAATCAATTACGCCCGATATTTGGGCCGTGTAAAACTACGTGCAGCGCCAGAGGTATGTAGCACGTTTAGTATATGCAACGAGGCTCAGTACATCGGCAAGAATGAGATAACTTGGTGCGTAGGATAGCTTCATATTTAGCAGAAATTGTACCACATATCTGTACAGTATGCCGGAGACAGCCTACGAAGGAACAAGATGCGGTTGAGGTCTCAGCTTCACGGAAACGGAAATATTAAAGAATAGGATCAAAAACTAAATGTGTCTTGCGGTATCTCAAACCCCTTTTTCCAAAAGTCTAGAAACTGTATCTGGGCAACAGACACTGAATGGATTTAATGAAATTTTTATTCTTTCTTCTATCAAAATTGATTTATGTCTATCACTGAAAGTTTAGTCGTGTATTTATGATTTCACTTCCAAATAGACTGACCACGGTTTGGTCTGGCCTGGAACCGTGGTCCTTTTTGTAGTCTATGCATGAAACCACATCGTACAATCTGAGACTATATGGTCTATAATTTCAGTCCAAATCTATGAGACTGGATAATAGAATCATAAGATAATTTGGAATGAGCATAAAGAATATATGGTCTAATAAAAAAAATCTGGTTTAATATAAATAAGAATCATTAAAGAGTTTAGTTTTAAAAATCTAGGACCGAGTTATAAATTTACGGTCTGAATCAGACCAGACCGTACGTTTAGACTACTCTCCGTCCAATCTACTTCCAAATAATTATTTCGTGCCGGCAGCCACTTCAGGCTAGTTAAGGCGTAGGGGTTGACTTCCCTAGCATACCAGGACTGGTGCCAGTATCTGCAGTCAACCCAACATCTCTCAAAAATGCTCCACAACTTCTTTTGAAGAAGGCTGCAGACCTAGCCGTGTATACCTCACGGAGAATTCTCCGTGTGTCTTCGGAAATGGAATTCCAAGTCTCGCTCTCCTCGCAGATACCTTCTGCATCCGCCTTAGAAAATTTACATACCCAAGCTCTTCGGCGCTCATTATCTGGCATAAATCCATCAGTCCAATTCCAGGCATCTGTACCCGTTCTCTGCTCAATACCCGGTAGTGTTGCAATGAACGCCAGCGCTGCTCTCCTCCCGGAAAACCTGAGCGGCGGCACCCGGATCACCCTGCTCGCTTGACCCTCGAGTATCATGTCTGGCTTCTTCTGCGGCGAGATAGATGCCACTAGATGCATAATCGAATGACTTACTAACCATATCAGGGATCCCCACGTCTGTTTAGAATCGGAGCCCACCAATGCTGCCAACAATGCCGCCTGTACAGCAAGGACGAGACTCAGCAGGCGGGCTACCACGGTCACAATTTTCCACCTCTTGACCTTGATGGGAATATTTGTTAGGGAGTGTACCTGTGCTGAATAACCTATGACGACGTCTATATTTGAAGCATTCCAGTTTTCCACGATCACATGCGCATCAACTGCCGCTCCACGTGCCGCTGTTAACGCAATGTCTTTCTCAAGGGCAGTCTTGTTAGCAAACATTAAGGCGGCCGATAGATTAATGTAGAGCAGGAGAATAATATTTGATGCCTGGCATAGCAACAGAAGTGCGGCGATACTTAAGCCATACCAGAAGGCTACAGTTGATAAACCTACCAAGATGGCACACTCGAGTAATGCCACAATTCGAGAGAGGAATATCAAACCCCTGGAGGAAGATTGATCCGAATTAGGTAGAATGTAGCTGACATGAATGAAGGTGGGGCGTTGTCCGAAGTCAGTTTCCTCAGTTTCTTCAATGATTTCTTGCCGCCCGACCAAGTTGGCTCGACCAAGGATTGCTTCATTAATCAAAGGAAAGCTATTCCCGTGACGCACGCTTGACACTACTGGATGACCCTGAGCACCAAAGTTGGACAACAAGTCAGAAGTGGTGAGACTCCACAAACGGTTAAAGTCTTTGATACATCCTGTCAACGGAGAAGGGAGAATAGCCTTACTCCCAAGAGCCGAGATAATTGCCGAGTTAACGTTAAGAGATTCTGCGTAGAGCCCAACAGGCAAATAAGACACTATAACTCGGAAAGTCGAGAGCCACCCTGAATTCATCATGAATTGGTATATACTGGACGATGTGCAGATGGGAATGGATAAAGTATTCCTGGAAAGCTTTCGTTGCTTTATTGTTCTGAAGCCTAGCCGATGCCAAGGTCTCGTTACTGGCTAATAAATCAAATCACATTGTGCACAGCCTCATTGGAACTAGTTGCTGCCCAACGCACTGCCACATCTAAGCTTTTCTCCTCAAGCATTGTTCACAGAAACCGCGTGCCATGAGTTAGTACTAGGTCATCAAAGATAGCTGCGGGTAGGGATAAACCAAGTCACATGAGCAGTGAAAATGAAATCGAAAACTAAGTAATCACCGATCAAGAAAATAGCTACAAGAGGCAAAAGGGACGTTGCGGGACATGTTGAGAGAGAATACTCACGATAAAAAGGCTATATTAAGGGCAACATTCGCACTACTGATATACCCACTGTCGCGTAAATTTACCTATGTGCCTGCCTAGAAAGTTATCAAGCCACATAATCAACTAGGGTCAATTGTATATATAAGGAAAAACAAGTCAACTCTAAACCTAATTAATATTGTAGTCTTATTATATACCCGGTAGTAATTGAACCTCGACGTACGCATGCTATTGCCATGGCGTCGCCGTCTTAATTCCTGGACCATTTCTGGAGACTAGAGACGGGAATCATATCCTCCCGACTTTGTGACGTGCACATCACGCTAGGTACAGCAGATATACTTAATCGATCATCCAGAGATACCAATGGACAGGAATATAGTTATAATTATATAAACAGGTATTTATGATCTATTAATTGCTTTATGAATGAATCAATTTTATTATTTATTAGTATTATAATTTATATTTTATCGCCAATCTTAGGCTCATAGATAACAACTTGAACTGAACTGCTATATCAACTAGCTACAGTACCCAAATATCCTCATATTATAGACCTCCTGAACAAGGACTTACAGCTTGGATCGATACAGTTGCCTAGTAATTGAACCGATTCCGAGCATAAGCAATAGGCAATTATTTAGGCTACCGTTTTGCCTTAGATTTAAGGCAAAAAATTGGTATTTAAAAGATAGATCCCAAAACAAAGAAAAGTTACTTATGCACAGATCGAAGCAATAGTGCAATAAGAAACAGGATAATCTGTGCTATAGATTGATTCCTTGTGAGTGTCCTCTTTAGATCCTGGATCTCACTGTCTGCAGAGTGATGAATTCGGCGGAGGATGACGTTGAGATGCCGCGGGGCGACTAACCATATCAGGTAACTTTTCCCGCAGTCCGCGGACCCTCCTTCATCTATAAAACACGAGAGAGTCAGTTGAAGATAGATGCTCTCAACCAGCTCAACTTGCAATTACAATTCAATATCACCTTTACCAACAGCAATAAAAATGACAGGTAGTCGGAAGGTATCTTTCCCTGCGACCTTTGACGTTTATATTCCCGGCTAACTGATGTGCAGGCAATCATCATCGGAGCCGGCCCTGCTGGTCTCTCGACCGCCCTGCGCCTACAACAAACCACTGATATCAGATGCACCATTTATGAACTCCGCCCCGAGCCGACAACGATGGGTGGTGCCATTGCGATTTTTTCCAACGGTCTGCGACTCCTCGATCAAATGGGCCTCTTCCAACCACTGAAGACGAGAGGGAACAGCCGCAGCACGTTCGTTATTCGCTCTATCCAGGGAGATATCATAGGTGAACAAGAAGATGCCGTGTCCTATGCTAGGGCACGTACGGGATTCGGACATATGCGTGTCAAGCGAACGGATATAATCGACGTGATGCTCCAAGCAGTGTCGGAGGCGAAGATACCTGTTCACTATAACAAGAAACTTACTACCATCAACGAGGACGAGAAAGGAGTAACTGTGACATTCGCCGACGGCACATCAGATACAGCAGACTTACTTATAGGGTGTGATGGCATCCACTCTTATGTGAGAAAACTGTATGTCGATCCAGATCAGGCACCTGAGTATTCCGGGTTCTCGTCGCTGGGATCAATTGTTCCTGTGTCGAGCCTTCCCCCGGATACAGCGGCAGCTGCATCAAAGCAGCTCTCTGGATTAAGCGCAACATTCACAGAAGAAGGGATGTTCATGGCTACGGTGTGTACTGCAGCTGGCGATGAGATCAGCTGGGGATTCTCTGAGCAGGTTTCTCTGCCCAACTCCGGAGATAGTCGAGACGGATGGGAAGTCCGACGCAAAGAAGAAGTGGACATGTTTAAAGCGAACATGCATAAGATCTTGGCAAATGCGAACGGCGAGTGGTCGACCACATTAAGACAACTTGTCGACAAGTCTGAGGTCATTAAATTCTATCCCATCTACAGACTACCTCTTGGAGGAACCTGGTCCAAAGGCCGATGTATCCTTCTCGGCGACGCTGCTCATGCGATGCAGCCGCATGCAGGCCAGGGTGTATCCATGGCCCTAGAAGATGCGTTCTTGCTCTCACGATTATTGTGCGACTCTTCTAAGCCCCTTACGGAGGTTTTCGAGACCTTCGATCAGATTCGGAGACCGCGTGTTGAAGAGATCCACAAGCTTTCGGCGCACAATGCAAATATTAGAAAGAAGAGTGGGCCATGGGGATTGATGATTAAAGAGACCATTCTGAAGTTGGCATTTTTGGTTTCTGGCTTTCTGAAATTGGATATGTGGGGATTTGGGCAGAAGCATTTGATTTACGACATTGCTGAAGTGAAGGTCTAAGAGATGAGGCATTTTATTGTACTATAGATTGTTTGAATAGTTTCCTTTGTTCTATGTTATGGATGCTCGATAGAATTAGGCATAGTTTTAGAGGTAATATAGTGTTGATAGAATAATGAAGAACTTAGTCATATGGACACTTGAAAGTGCGAAGTTTAATATTTTTCATTAGCTAATATCCGGATTCAGATAAGTATCCATCTCCTGTAACAACGAGTTCCATTCTGGCATATCTAGTTCAGGTGCTACGGCTAAGAACTCAGACCATAGACTGTCCCAATTTTCTTCCCCAGTCCCAACTTCGCTACTAATAGCGTTGTACTCTGCAAGATTTTCATCTGGTACTGCGTCCGCTGCAGGCATACTGCCTATTGCCTCCGCGTTATTCTCGGTCGGAGATTCATTGGGGCCAACTGAAAGCTGTGGTTGAGTTGGATTCTCTGCCCACACTACCACAGATCTGGGCTGAGCAGAAGGGACCGCAGCTCTTTGTTTCTGGAGAGCTAACATGAGTGTCTGCATATTCATCCGAAGGCCTTCCATACGGGCACCGGGCTCTTTATCTGATTTTTCAAGCGTCTCATAAGCCGAGAGTACCTGGGCTCTTCGAGATTCAGCCCCTGCACCATTTGGGTTAAAAGCGACGTCTGTAGCCAACAGGAGCGCTGCTACAAAGACATGCTGCATGATCCGCCAGAAACGAGCGGGCTTCATCCCGGTTTTCGTGCCGGAATCCTCCATTAAGCGACGTAACTCTAGTACCGTCTGCGCAGAGCGGACACACATCGTATTCGAATAGGCATATTTGGGGTTAGTCATTCCTTTGAGATGATAAGATCGATGGAGCAGGCATAAACGCGTGTGAACACTGAAGTGGATATTGAGGCGGTGGAAGGGAATCATAGGCTTGTCTCTGCAGATTTGCTCACATTCCCGTATGCTGTCAGGATCGAGTCGATAAAACACTGGAAGCTCCTTGAGACAATTTTGGAACTTCTCGTCGAACTCCATAATGATATTGTAGTCAGGCTCCCCAGATTCAAGAAAGGTGGAAGGCATAGCATCGACTACCTGGCGGCAAAGACTGGACATCTGGAGGCGCAGAATGAAGCCACTTGTATATATTGCTGTGGATAGCGGAAAATCTCTTAATATACCTGCTTTGGTAATATCTTCATCGTCCGCGTTGCTCGGATAATTAACTTTCATCTGTTTTGGATGGAACGTGTAGGTACCATCGAGTGGCCCTCCCGCAAACGAGGTCAACCTGTTACTGTAAGTAAAGGAACAGAGGATATCGAAAGTGAGCCAATAGCATATTACCAATCAGAAGAAACCATATTCCACCAGATCCGCCTCTGCATTTCAAGTTCGATGTAATTACATCCTTTGAGCCTTCTTTCCTCAACGCTTTTAGCGCTGTCCAGCCGGTGAATCTGCATTGCTCGTGCCATTTGAAATCGACGGACCTGAATTGCATGGGTCTTGGTTGTAGGTCCTTCAGAACTAGCAATCACATGATTCAGTGTCTCCAGCGCTGCCAGAGCAACAGTCGATGGAGGTATATGCCGTGAGCTATCGAGAATAACCATCGATAGGCGGACGTATGTATTGGAAACTTCCACGGCCTTTGCTTGCGTAACTCCTAGCTTATCTAAGAGCGGGGGACTCGACGTAAGCGCTGCGCCAGCAAAAACCGCCAAGAGCAAAAGCAAATTAGAAAATTCAACATCCAAATGTTGGCTCAACTGTTCGTAGGTCTGCTCCATCAGCTCCTGAGTGTAAGGGATATGGAGAACCCCGTACATGAGGTGCAGACCTAGAGCAAAGTGATTTAATAATTCCCTTGCCTCTCTGATTGGAGGTAAATATCTGGCCACGGATGTTATATTCAGATAATCTGAGGCTGGTGGGATGGAAGGGCAGGCGCTGAAGGGAGTGAATTCTGTACGAGGAGGATCTTCAGACTATGAATAGCACAAGGTGAGTAACACAAAAGTACAGCTCAAAACCGAATCAAACTGAAACTACATAGAATGCTTACGGTTGATAATTTAAGTCTAGGTTCTAAAATGGATTGGTGTGATTTATCAAAGACCGCCTCTTCTAATTTCTGGAGTCGCTGTAACATCTCTTCGGAATCCCTTTTATCATAATCAATTATCAGTAAATATAGTCATCTGATGAGATTGCAGAGATATGATCAGGGGAGGTGGGGCATTACAGAGAAGACGGCGGTGGCTGGGTATTGTGCGGAGCACTTTGCGACGCACTCAATGGAGCTCTGGCCGATCGGCTTGGAGATCCTTGCCGAGCCAATTGTTCTTCATTCATGAGTTCGTCCGAATCTCGGTTTGCACCATACTCGCATCGAATATTCCTCAAAATACAGTTTGAACAGGGCCGGTTACGATCACATCGGCGCTTCTTCTCTCGGCACGGCCCGCACGACAAAGGTCCCCGATTCCACCTGTGGACCATCATAACCGGGGCTCCTTGGTGATTGCGCTTCATGGTTCGTCATGTGGTCTGCAAAGTGAGTAAAGGGAGGAGGTCGGATGGACTGAAGACGTGGGTGAAGGTCCGCGGCGTAACCTTCCTTAACGAGGTTAGTTACGGGTAGCCCAAGTAGCTTAACGCTTAAACAGCGGCAAGGAAGAACCAAGCACCTTAGCACACCCTATTAGGTTTTAGCAGCAACGCCCTGAATGGCGTAGTTATTGTACATATACGTATATACGAAACTAGAAATTTTATTATTGTTTGATAGACGATATAACACTTGATTAGGCTTGGATGTACGTACTACATTTCAGCGGCTGGCTTCCGGAGGGGTACCGACGGCATGCACCAGTAACCTCATTTAATTTTCCTACCTTAGTATCTCTAAAAAAAAATACGCCATTATTCATTGCATGTTCATCTGAGCTACAAATTTACACCGCTAACTCTAACGTAGCAGCTCGTAGGCTGAGTGCCGACCAATGCGTAAACCTGAAATCCAATGATCGGCGCCTGCCCGAGATGTTTGGGGGAATGTCGGGGCTAAATTTAGCATTCGACGGGACGCATTCCAGCGGCGCAGTTGTGAGAGGTATATCAAAGTTCCAATCAACTTCACCAGCACTCAGCCACCTCCTGTGGTGTTGAAATTACCGCCCAGGTACTGTAGCCCGGTTAGCCTCCCCCTTTCAACGGCTTTTGAATAATAAAACTGCCTGTGTCCCACTTCGACACTGGTGCTTAGCACTAACGCCTGGGCATTCTCCTCAATCCAATTCAAGGCCCCCTTGATTTTGCTCCTGGCTATATCATCGCCGACTTAAGGCCATGATGATATATCGGTCAATAGGCCTCCTCGGTCTTCTAGCTTGCGCAGGCGTAGTGGAAGCTGGATTAGCGACGCAATGTCTCCGGATGATCAACAATACCTTGGTCGCGTATCAAGGATTGGTCCCCTGTGGAGTCGTGACACCGAACTCAGTATATCATTCCATCTCAGATACGATTGAGATGCTAACAGAAACATAGGGCTTCTCAACGTGTTGTAACGCGAATGGGAGTACGTGTTTGCAAGATGGTCTATGTATGTCACCTGGGACGACGGGCGATACCGGAACCACGAGTGGAGCAGGTGGTGGATTTACTGGCTGTAAGTTCCTGTATGTGGTTATGTACAGGACCAAACTCATTGAGCAGACTACATAGGAGGTTGCACCGACCCCTCATATTCGGATGCAAGTTGTAATCTTAATTGCGGTAAGTCTGCATTTGTTTACCCTCTCCTATAATCTTGGTACCAATTGCTTCAAAGACAAAGACTAAGATAGATTTCCACGTAAGGTAATTTGAGCCGACAGGATATTGTTTACGATCCCTCTTCCAAAACCTGGGCCTGTTGCGGTACAGAGAGCGACGGAGAAACGGTCAATTGTGATTCTCCTACAAATCAGGACTTCTTTGCGGCGGCCCCCAGCGCTCTCAGCGCTACGTTTACCGTAGGAGCTTCCGCAATAACAAGCCTCCCTACCTCTACTGCAACCCTCCCTAAATCCACTGCAACTTCATCGACATTTAAACAGACCTCTACGCCACAGCCGGCGTCATCATCGAGCTCACAGACTGCGAGCGCAGCACCAAAGACTCAGACGAGCCCCCCAACCAAAGAATCGGGAAGTGGCGGGTTGAGTACAGGAGCAAAAGCTGGAATTGCCGTTGGCTGTATTGCTGCTGCATTAGCTGGTCTAGTGGGGCTATATCTATTCATAAGGCGGACAAGAAGACAGCGAGGACGGGCGAAAGAGATGCTAGGGTCGGAAATAGTAGAAGCAGATGGGAAACAGAAATACAAAGTGGTTGAAGCAGATGTGGTACCGAAGTACACGCAATCTAGAGGAATGTACGAGATGCCAGCGGCGACAGAGTAAGATTATTACTACGTAGATTTCATCAATGCAAGTTCTCTTCACTTGCGGATCAACATGTTTTCAAGGTAAAGATCAGGACGGAGAACCACCGCCAGCCTGGCGGCCATTTGCTCTACCAGTTGAGCTCCATTCACTCTGCCCTACATAGCACCCTGAAACGTTCTTGCTGCCGTTGCTGCTTCTGCTGTCCTTCGTTTTGCGCTGAGTTTGCACGAGAATTCAACTTAGCCAGGTAGCTCATGGGATTGTCACTCCGTACCTGCATGATCGGTTTCCAGGTGCAATATTTTAAGGATGTTATGATGTTGCCAGAAAAAACGGTATTTTTTCCCATAAAGATAAAGCGGGACCGTAAGCAAACTTAAAATCGCTGTGACGCCGGAGAGAACCCCTGCGATCTGAACGGGTCCTCCAAGTTCATACCACTGGATGATATAATTGGTGACCCTAGCCATAAAATCAGCAACGATTTCCTTAGCTGAGAACTGGTACCTGCCTGTCACTCACCCGTAGAAAAAGAAGTTCTTGAAGACCATGTTCATAATGAAGATCTCGGTGCTGTTGTTGCGAAATGCGTCAAGCGCGTACTGCGAGGAGAAGGTGACGATAAAACTGACTCCAAAAAGCGCTACCCCCCAAATGAAAGAGAGTAAGTAGATATTGTCGAAATTTTCAAGTCCATATCCAAACCCCAAGAGGCCAGCAATCATGATGAGGCCACCAGGAAGGATTGGTAGCAGACAGAACTCTGGTTCATAAATGCCTGCATTTTTTTGCGTCAACCACCTCCGCATTGGAGTGGCTATAATGAAGCATGCACTGGAGCCCAAGAGGCCCCCTACAAACGGACCGACGGAAGTATAGCCGATATCTGCAGAGTTCAGCAGATAAGGAGGAGATGCAAACACGACCCCGGTCAGTATCGCAAGTGATACATACCAAGCAGTAACGAGTCCGCTCGTGACAATCTGATACAAGGCTCCAACGTTGAGAAGAATGGCAGGGCATGCAATGAGCATTTTGAGAATGGAATCATCCACAAACGAGCCGTTGTATATGGACATCTCCTGAAAGAATGTTTTTGGTTTTCTGGTGGATTGGGTAGTGAGCATAACTGCGGGCTTCTCCTTGGGGTTTATGCAATCTTGATCGGCCAAGTTAGTCACTTCAATGTGTCTGGCGTTTTCTGCTTCTTTCAACGCCAGCTCTCGTAGATCGTCCGAAGATCCCGACATATCAATGTCGTAGATCGCTTTACGAGAGTACATTGTTTCTGGTGCAAAGAAAACGAATAATATTGTCTGGAGGGCGGAGAAAGGTAGCATAACATGAAAGTTGTAACGCCAACCTAAATTCGAGGTAATAACACCTGCAACAATCCCTACGAAGTTAGACACTGAACTGAGGATAAACAAAATGACTGAAACCCGAGGACCGCGTTCGTGGACAAAGTAGAGGTCTCCTATTGTTGCAATACTGAGAGCTTCGTAGGCAGCAACAGCCACTCCTTGGACCACTCGGGCAGCTAAGAGCGTACTATACCCCGATGCAGTTTCACCGATTATGACGCCAATTGTGCCAACAATTGATGAGAAGAGATAGATCGGCCTTTTGCCATATTTCCGAGCGAAAGCTGATGCGAACGGTCCCGCTGCTCCCGTGGTTAGAAGCAGGTAGCCAGACAGAAGAGCGATGTCGGTGGGAGGCTTGCGAAGATCTGTAGATATCTGAACGATTCCGGCGTTCAGGATGGGATTCTGAAACTCTCGTAAGACCAAATACGCAACGGATGTGTAGATATGCGCTCACCGGGACCACTCCATGAACGATGACGCCAAAATATGTAATCACCATGACTCGCAGCTTCTTCAAGGAGTTCCAATTGAGGGGGTCATTGGGATCCTCGGATGGCTGTGGAGCAAGGACAATATGAGCATCTTTTCCTTTGCCATGTTTCAACCCAGCCGTGACTGCTTCTGAATGCGCAGCTTGTTGGTCTAGGAGCACAGTTCCCGAAACATGTGTAGTCGCTTTTGGTTCACAGATTAGCAGACCCATGCTGGGAAACAGCTAGCTAGTTTTTGAATCTTTGTATACTGAAGGATAATTTCTGCTAGTTGACTGCTTCTATTATGCTGAAGCCAAGTGTAGTGGCTATGTATCCCCTCAAGCAATAAGCGTTGAATCTGTACAATAAAGGTATTCACCAGCAATATATTATAATTTATTATAATATGAATGTTATAAGAGGGTTATATACTACTTATTCACCTTTAGTAGTTTGGATCTTGTATTTTGTGGGTTTAGGCTCCCCCCAAGTTAAAATAACGCATATCGCCCCCCGGTTTCCGCAAGTGATAGCAAGTGGACATATGCTTTCCTCGAGTACCCGTAAGTGGAGCTTCGGCAACACAAAAAGAGGTGTCCGATGCATGATTCTAAGGACGGAGGTCTAAGTCTAACAATTAAGCTCGCTCCGTAGACGAATCGCCTGGCATGGCGCACCCAAACCGGGAAACCAGATCAAGTACTCGTGGGGATTGAGGGGTCAGCATCGAGCTCCAAATACACCCCCACAATAACGCTAGTAAGGGTGCTGTGCTGCAAGGGCCTACCCCACAAATTGCTTCGGGGATCCAGCACCTCCGCTGAGCGATTTTAGATGTAGTACATAGTACCAATATTGCAGCGCGGATCGAGACATAGGCGGCGCAGGCACGACTAGAGTCTAAGCACACGGTCACTAGACTGTGACTTCACTTTTTTGGGGTAAGTCGAGACTGTTAGACCTATCTGGTTCCTCGAAACATCATCCCTAACATATGGCAGCCAGTTCTCTTCCGGGTTGAGTTCAGGAAGTTGGTCCACGAACTTATTGCAAACCTGTTATCTTTACCGTAAGTGGTGGCTTCTGCAATTTGGATGACTAAACTTTGCCCTCTGCTGTGGAAGGCTGCAGAGAATCTCAACAGATGCGCCCCTAAACTCAGCAACAGAAGCTCAGACAAGTGCTTGTGGCAAAGAGATATATACCTATCATAAACCTAGTCTAGTTGTGACCGTAGATATGTAGAATAGGCTTTACCAAACAGCATAGCAGTCACGAAAGACGCCAAGTGGATGCTGTTTATTAGTACATGTTTGTCTAGTCTAGTCCCATTGTTACCAAGTTACAAATATAGACCGTAGTTGGTTAACATGTAACTGAATTAAACTAACTACTGAATCAAATAGCAATAGTGCGTAAATGCATGTCATCTTACATGTGCGATATGGTCATAATTTTGTTATCCAAAACCATTGTTCGTCAAAAGCTCGTGCCCATTCCCCGTCTTGTTTGCTAGGTCGGTAATACGGTCCCAAGTGTATGGTCACAACACGAACAATCCTGATCTTGGCATGATATTTTGACTTGTATCTGATCATTTGTGTCAAAACTAATGCTCTGATGCCTTCTGTCATTACAAGGGGAAAATAATGAAAGCAACACTTGCATGGGAAATGTTCATCAGTATGCAGAGATATGCTTGAATAGAATATGGTATGAAGGCAAAAATGAACAAACAATAGCATTTTACACTTCAAACCTAGTGAAGATGTAATAATGACCAGAAAAGATGACAACCGTGCGGACAGCCTAATCTATTCTCAAGACGTATGACAAGATGATGGGGCGACACGTCTGATACTCAATCCGGGCCCTTATTCGAGATTTGATATGAGCCAGGCTGTTAACGTATAAGATAAGCAGTATTTGTTCAGCATTGAGCAACACTGATAAACAACAATAGTTTCCCTTGGTTTGGACATCTTTCTCGTTCCGCGATATCACTGATCCTCTTATCTATCCTTCGGGCTTAGAAACTGCCGCCGAAAATATGGCATTGTGGATTGTTTTAGGGTGCTAGACTTTCCGGTATGCGTAGATGATGATTATGCCGCAGACGGATTTTCATATGTTGATCATGCTGATATGCGAACCAGTACTGCAAAATGGTTAATCGGAGCCAGTATCACGGAGGGGGAGAAATACCGTCGTTATGCGCCATGGCTTCTGTGGATCAACCATTTCGAAGTCGAAGCTGCGGAGGAGCTGTGCAAGAAATTTGTGTAGTTCGACCTAAGAAAACAGTTAGTACTAATGCAAGACATTTCCTTCATGTTCTCTGTATCCACTTTGCATCTGCGACTAACCAACGCAATATTCTTTCCTACACACATCCTCGGACCACTCCCACCAAATGTCATCAAACAAGAATCCATGAATCCAGCTGTGTCACGATCTTCCAGCCACCGCTCAGGACGAAACTCATCTGCGTCCTTGCCGAAAATTTCTGTATCTCGATTTTGTGCGATCGGGCTTATGCCCACATGCGTTCCTGCGGGTATAGGCTTGCCTCTTACACTAAAATTTTCCGGTGCATATCGAAGCAACTGAAACACAATGGACGGGAGAAGGCGCGTTGCTTCTTTCACCACAGCCTTAAGCATAGGAAGTTGTTGGGTTTGAAGGTATGTCATAGGCTCGGTGAGGTTATTTTGGGTGTAGAAAGCATCGACCTCATCTTGAACTAAACGATAGTATTTCGGATACTTGCATATGTAGTACAAACAGGTTCGCATGCCGATAGAAGTGGTATCTGCTCCGGCGCCTCTGGAGATTGTATTGTTAGCGAGACACTCTTTGTCGATCATACAAGGCCGGACTGCCTACATCAAGTTCATAGCTTCGATTTGTACTTCATTGAGAAGAGCCGGGCTGCCATCTTTACGCTTCATCCGACAAAAATGACCGAGCATATCATCTCGTGCAATTTTTTCTTGATTGTCCATTCGATACTTTACCCTCTCTCTGCTCCAGGCCGCAAATTCTGCAAACACTGGCCGTACTCGAAGTATCCACATCAGAGCTTGTGTCAAAGAGTTGTTGAGAATCCATGCCTGGCCAGGGAAATGCCCGAGGTTGGAAAGTGTGAAGAAGATATTGAAAATGTTGCTTCTTAAGCTGCTGACATCTGTCTCTGTCCGTAAATGACCCAACTGAGACCCATATGCCAGCTCACCAACGACATCGAAAGCGAAGGCATTTGTCCAATCGGCCATATTTACATTCTCACCGAGCTCTGCTTTGTCCTTGAGTTTCCAGAGAAGTAGGTCCAGGCAGCCCTGGATATGCTGTTCATATTTCAGAATTGATGACATGGCATAAGCTCCAGCCACCCGTTTCCGGAGAAAAGAATGATTCTTCCTGTCGAGTTCTGAGAAGAGCTGCGGTGCTGTATTAGGAGGATCCCAAACGCTGTACCATGATGTCTTGTCTGCGTTGTGACCATGCCCGTAAAGGTTTTTCATCGCATGTTCGTCCACAATGGACAATTCGTTCGGTGCTATGCGGACGACCCGTCCATATATCTTATGAACTTCTAGAATGTCATCATGCCATGTCCCTTTCCAGTACCGCGTACTTCGCCATAGGCCTGAGATCCTGGCTAACAAAGGTCCTGGAAATGGTGATAGAGGGTGTAACAGTATATTGTAGGCGGTGACGACAACCAGGATTGCCAGTGAGAAGACAAATGCGCCTAGTAAGACACGCCCAGGACTATCAACTACCTGTGCGATGACATGTTGGTTGCTCACGAGTAACCATTTGGTATACAGATTTGCGTATAACACTCGTAAAGCCATTGACGTGGTATCTATAAGATGGGAATAGCTAAGATCAGGCTTTGAGAAACAGCCAAAGCAGATTTGCGGAGGAGTATCAATCACGACAGACCACCCAACTATTTACTACTTATGACTGGGCAAGCACTTGAAGGAATAGCTTCCCCTTCCTGCAACAATACCAGTTGCTAAGTATATTGTCGAACTGTCTGACCGGAAGATTGACCTGTAGGGAGAGGGTTTTGGTGGTCAAAGTAACAGACATGAGAGCTAGAAAGATCTTGGAGCAACTGGGTACCGAAGCTTTCAATCCCACAACTTCCACATTTTTATTCTGCATTCTCCACGTTTTCACCATTGCGTACAATCAACTAGACTAGTTCTGGTGGTACTAGCTTTCGTCAAGCATGAAGTGTAAATCCAATGCTCAGCCTCCAATCGTTTCTCCACTCTACCTTAAAACAGAAATTGCGGGATGTTCTAGCGTGTCGATTTTCATTTCACCGTTTGCGGGGTCAAACAACTGTAAGCAGTCAAAAGGTCTCTACCCTGTAAGTTAGCGGGGTGCGTTGGGCTGTTTTTCGTCAAGCCACGTACATGGGCTTGGGGCTAGTCGTCTTGATGCGAATACTTTGAAATAAGATATCGCTAGTACATTCTTGACGATTCATGTCACTTGAAATTCGAGGACGAGCCAGCATTGCTTGCAAAGAGCAATGCATCTTACAGCAACGCTGACCCTTGGACTTCTAATCTTGATAATTTTGCGGGTTGGTTTATTGACACTTCGCTAGGGTGTATCTCAGAGAAGAGGATAGTCACATCAAGGGTTGTTTGCAAGATATGAGTGCTACCCTTTCCTTACATGGATTCGTATACTGGAAGTGGAACGGTCAAACTTTATAACATGCAGTCGCGTTCAAAAGATATATGACATAATGGCTCGACTAGCCTGAACGCTCCACACTTTCCATGCAACCACGCAGACTTGTGATTCTAGAAAACGCTTCCGGACTCTGACGATAATAACTTCTGAGCATAGCTTTGACCATGCCATNCACGGCTNAAAGTCCTTCCGCAGATACACAAGAGACTTGTACGGTAGTATGAGCACAGCTGAATGGTGCCAACAGCGGGGAAAAGGTCCTAAGCCTTTGGTGGCGGACCTGTTTTCTAAATCTGGCACATAAAATTGAAAAACTTGATTGATCGTCAAGGTTTTAGGGCTAACTGGAACTTAAAAATGATCAGAAAATACATACAAGCCACTCCGGCCAAAGGCGGCCTTCTAAATAATACTATTACACATAATACGGGAACGCTAAGAGAGTAAGAGCTTGATCTGTTAACAATATCTTACGGAACACCGAGAGCAGTTATGTATGTAGTTGATGCTTAAGTTCCAATAGGTAACACTGAGCGAAACTATAACATTGATTATAAAGCATCAAAAGGAGAAAGCCTGTGACGATTCCACCATTTTTGTGGATGATCACAGTAACAGGCGGAATACCTCTCCTGTTACAGGATAGATGTTATTATGCTGAGACATCCCGATCGAATTTGCCACTCCACATAGCCTCTAAAATTGAGAGGCTCTCACACCTAGGCCTGAGTCGTCTAACTTTGCCGGACATCGAACGCCGAGAACTCTTCATACGCTGTGGAGAGTTGTTGGAGGACAAAACCGATACGCGGTGTAACTGGAGGTGAATGTCAGTTATTGTTGATACTTACCCTGTCTTTGGCATAGAGTCTAAGTGCAACAAAAGGCTTAAACATGGAATGAGCAGATGACGCGGTTTGGAAGGGAAAGAACTGATATGATTCAAAACATACCTCCCCAGACCCATGTATCGGTAAAAAATGTCGCCCAGTACCTTGCTACCGCCGCTGCCAAAGAATTGGCACTTGTATATGGAATTTGAGCCTCTCTCATTAGGCGGTACACCTCATTTATCGTATCTCTCTCCAACTGATCTACAGAGCTGCGACGTCGTTGCGCTTGCTCAATAGCATGAATCCAGCGGGTGACAAACAGAGCTAAGCATATTCAGATCCCAGTAATAGACTTTCTGTTGCGTCACTATTTGCTTACCTGTGTCCCAACCTGCGAGGGCATGGTCTACCCACCAAGTCAGCGGAGCGGTCTTCTGCGTCCATAGCAGACCCGCTTGAATGGGGATGAAAAGCCCCTCGACGGATCTGGCGACTGCTTTGGTAATGTTTTCGCCCCGCGGCTGATCGATGGACAAATATTTCTTGATTGCATCATGGATTTCACCCTGCGTCTCTCGTAGCAATATAAACCTGTCCAGAGTCGCAGTGAGCATACAAGAACGGCCATACGTAACCCGTAGGACAGCCATGCAATTGAAGAGCATCGGATCCTCGTCATCACTCCAGCTGGGGTTCCCGGAAGTTTTCGCGCTTATGAGAAGCTCCCTGCACCTGCATAAAGCAAGTTCGGTCTGTGTTATATCACCCTGACTTGGGAACATAGTGTGAATTCCATTAGCTCTAGGTACTATGCCGAGATTTCGGGCGCAGGAGATATGCCAAACCTGGGTTGAAACTGCGTATATCGCAACGGTGGTTGCGAACGGGGACCATTTCCACGAAGCGTCTGGGAATTCCTTGGCGGTTTGATCGTACATGAGCTTAGACACCGCCTCGCCAAGACTTAGCAGTGTGCTTCGTGGTGTATTGCGCTTTAACGAGAGCCATTGGTCCTCCGAAGGGGCATCCCAGAGATCCTGATCATCGGGCATTGCTAAGGTCGCAAGCTGTGCCACCGAGAACGCAGGGCCAAGGCCATACGCATTGCTTAGCATATGCGAAAGAACCAACATGCCGTAGAAGATCCTATCCCGAAGGGTCACGAAGGTCATCTAATCTGAGGATGGGGAACAAACCTCTTTGAAGACTCTCTTTCCGTCCAATCTTTCCATGTTGATTCACCAGCATCCTCGCACACACCCAATGAGGATATAGTTAGGTGACAGTCCTGCGAAGTACTCAGTGCTATTCATGTTTGTGCAACCGGTGGTGAATCTTACTATCCAAAGATCCCCCAATAGTCCGAAAGCTCTTTTAATTAAACCTACATTACCATTCAATGTCCCAAATACCGCAAGTAGAAATCTGGCCTGCATCATCCAGAGAGGTAGAGACTTTGGTTGTGAGATGGTGTCTGCTGGTGCTTTGAATTCACCAATGACCAACAAAGACTCGTTGCTGGCTAGCCAAGACGTCATATCGCGCGTGAACGCCTGTAACGCCTTACGATACATACGAGTTGCCAATCGCCGCTCTAGCCGGTATAACGCCCCAATCGCGCACATAATCAAAATCAGTGGACTTGGTGTTTCTTCAATGACTAGAGAGGGAAAATGGATAATAGGCAGATGCACGTGGAATGCATCGATGTAACTGCGCAGACATTTTTCCAGTACGAAAGTCTCTGGGAAGTCAAAGTCCCACAGATCATCTTGTGTCAAGCTTTTGGTCAAATCCGAGTATAATGCCGCTCTGATTTCTTTGGTGATTCGGAAGGGGGTTTTTCTAACTTGAGGCATCTTCACTACTTCCGGGACGCTCGACGTTGTAGCCTTTGTGGAAGCAGGTGAGGGTTCAGACATGACTGCAAGCTCCTCACCAGTCCTTGCATCCTGGGACAACGTCTGGGCCTGCGGTTGTGTCTGAGCCATCATCGTCTCCAACGAGATAGGAGGCGCTGAAAGTTGCGAATTGAAAAGCGTAACGTCGCCGATCGTGATATGAGGCTGATTGACATGATCTGTGTAAGGGGATGCTATATCGCCCAGTTGATGTAAAGGTGAGAATGTTCCGGTCTGCTCGAGGCGGTCTTTAAAGTTAAAAAGGTCGGAAGTGTCGTAAGCTTGGCCTAGGTAAGGGTCAAAAAAGTCTAGGTTAGTAAAAGCGAAGTTTTGCGAAGGGCTTGTGTTTGCAGTCTGTTGCTGATGGTGTGGTTCTTCTTGCAGACATGAATCCTTTTGAGGAGCAAAAGAGGGTACAATGTGTGGGTCGTTCGCGACAGGTGAGGGACCAGAATAAGCATCCACAGGGGTGCTATCTTGGGTGCCGTCAATTGCTAATTGAGGCTCTTTCCCTTCACCTCTTGACGGATCTGCCGTAGTGGAGGGGAGAACCAAGTGCAAGTTCTGGTTACTGGCTGAAGAATCTAAACTGGCAGAGAAAACCAGGGTTGGTTCTTCACCGGGGTGAGACGGCGTAGCAATTTCAGGATTATCATCGTCTGTCAATCCCGCAGAATTTTGCGACTCCACATCGTCCTCAAACACCACTGTGTCATTCTGAATTGCCCGGTCCGAGTTACTGTTTTGAGCAAAGTCATTCCTTGGGCCATTTCGATTCAGCTCGCGTAGCGCCGTATATTTCGAAGCGTGCAATGTCTTTTCGTGGCGTGCAACAAGATCTTTTCGGGCGTATCTCTTGTGGCAGTATCTACACGGGAACGGTTTCTCTCTCCCATGACCGCGTTCGTGGCGGAGACGGTGCTCGCTGCGCTTGAAAGCCTTGGAGCAGATTCTGCAGATATGTTGGCGATCTGCCGACGGCGGCTCAATGAACAAGATGGTCCCACACCTGCTTTTGGCAGCTGCCTCCATCTTCGTAGTCCCTGGAAGGTCCCCGTCCTCGCATACAGGTGAGTGAAAATAGTAAAGTCTGCAAGGCTGATTCTAGGAGTCAAACAAGGTGTAGCAATGTCGTCGCGGGGCAGCGGCTGCATGTGACGCAGGCACAAGTATCCGAAGATCCTGGGCGTTCTAACGGCTTCGGATGGTTCGCCTCGACACACATCATCCCTTCGTGCACGAGTCAAAGTGTGAGCCGGGAGCAAGACATGGAGACCTGAAGCGACGGATTTGATTCTGGGGTACGGCGCGTTCAGAAAAGAGAGGGAGCATATTCCGGGGTCGTCCCCCTGCTCCAAACCCCGCAGGCCCGACGGTAGGCTAGGTCGGCTATGGTCTAGCTCCGAGACTGGCGTTGCGGGGAAGGAGACTGTACGTATCATCCTGAATTCGAATTCAGAAACTAGCCATGCGTTTGTTGCACCCGCAAGGATTCAAGGAAGAAATCCAGTTAGAATGACTGTAAAATAATACAACGGCCAAAACTCGAAATTGCGGCAAAAAATTAAGCTCTTGGAGCGTAGAACGGTTCTCACTTGCGGCTTATTTCAACTTGAACCTTTGACACACGCGGTTATAAAATTCTTCCCGTCTGTTAGTTTCGATAGCGACGCACAATATGGCTTGAACTGTCTCTGTCGTACTCGTTGCTCAAAGACTTTGAACGGCTCCAATGCGTGACAACTAAGTCCGACTAGGCCGTCAAGACTTTCGTGAAGTGCGCTGCCCGAGGACTCCCGGACACCAGCTGACCCAAGCTACATACCCATGGCAGGATAAGGTAGACACAGTGAGACCGTTCTGATTTTCTCCAATCCCCACAATTCCTCCTTTGGGACACGGTATCGAGACAACGTCTTTCTGGGCGTTCGGACTTTGAGCGTGCTTTCGTAACGAATGCCGAACGAGAAGAGGGGCATCGCCCGCCTGGGGTAGCGCCCACTTACTGCTTTGGCAGTTGGCGCCTATCCCACTTACTCGGTCTGGACTAGGTCGAATCTCTCTGGGCCCCCAACTAGCTGGCATCTCAGATGAAACCCAAAATTCTGCCACAAAAAGGGTATTTAAATGTAAGTTTATGGTATTTCTGGCAGTTCCCGGAAGCAGAATTTGTAAGTGGTTACTTGAGCTCTCGTGCATAGAGATAAGGCACCTCTGGAGAGCTGTGGTGATTTTCATAATAAAGACAGCTTCTCGTAGGTAAGATCAACATAAGAGTCCCTCGAGCCCAAGTTTGATTGCCGTTTTTTAGCCTGTACATACTAGAGGCAATGACAAAGATCACCGTTCAACCAGAAGTTTTGGCTCGCTTGAGGGGGAAAAATGTCCTGATCACAGGTATTGATCAGTAGTATCTGTTGCCCAAGGACGAGCACTGATCTCTACCGTCAGGCGGATCAAACGGCATAGGACGGCAGACGGTCTTATTGTTACATGGTTCGGATCACTACTCATAAATGCGCATGCATCAGCACTGATCGTTACCTGAACAGATTACGGAGCAAAGGTCATTATTGGAGACCTGGATGTGGTGCAAGGAGAATCTCTACTCAACCGGATTGGCGGGTGAGCTACGGTTGACGCACTCTCCACGCAACGATGATTAATGCGAAGGACAGAGATGGACTATTCCAACGGACCGATGTTACCGACTGGGAATCCCTGAGAAATCTTTTTGAAGCAGCGAAGGCAAAATTTGGCTCCATTGATGCTGTTCTGGCTAACGCCGGTATTCCGGAACGCCCCCCTTTCCTTTTTGACGAGTCGCTCGATGAGAATGGGCTGTTGCAAAAGCCCGACTTCCGTCTCATTGAAACCAATCTGAATGGGGTTCTGCGCAGTAATTTGTCACCGATATGCACTTAGAAGTTTTGTTAACAATCCTAGCGGCAAAGCTTGCCTTGCACTATTTTGCCAAAAACTCCCCTCCAGGAGGTGCGTTGGTTATAACTGGGTCTGCAGCATCGTGAGTATGCTGTTGATGACCGCAAAAGTATTCAAGCTTACGCAAGTCAAGATATTTCGCTTCGCCGCCGATTGTGCGGTATTGTGCGGCAAAACATGCGGTATGACCTTGACTCGACTCCTTTCTGGGCTTTGTCGTTAACCTCTTTAATATAGCTTCTGGGTCTAGTGCGGGCTGCTTCAGCAATGACAAAGCCAGCGAACGTGCGTGTAAATCTTGTTGCTCCGTGGATGACAGGTGCGGAGTCTCCCAAGCTGTAGCGGTCTACATGAAACAAAAGACTGACGTCAGTATGAAGAAACGGAATTTAGCTCAGAGGCCAGTGACATATGGGGAGACATGCCCATGAACACCGCTCAAGAAGTCGCTGAAGCACTATGCGTGGCTGCTGCTGACGAGTCGCTTCACGGTCGGTTTCTGCTCGCTGGATCTTCTCACATGCAGCAAAGCTAATTTGACTAGGCCGAACTCTCTATGTTGCAAAGGAGATTGTCGATTTTGAGTTACCGTTGTACAAGACGAGGGAAAATTGGATGACTCCAAAGCAAGCTGCTTGGTTTGAACAAGGTAGAGAACGGCTCGCACTTGGAATGGGGCTTCCAGGGACCCATTATCTCTCAGATGCTCTATAGGTCTATCCCATCATAGAAAATTTCACATCGTACGTTATTCTATGAGTAATTGCTCGTCAAGCCCCATCATGACAGCCCTAGTCGCGGCACCCTACGCTCTCTCTTTTGTCATCTCGACGAGGCTCGTCCCGTTCTATGGTCCGTGTAATCTTATCGGGCATATTGGGTGTATTTGAAGTCTATAGAAATCGAGTATTCACCTTCCCAGATTTCTATAGACGCCAAGTAACCAAGTATGGTTTCATGCTAGATGTCGCGGAAGAATCAAAAGAGAGTGAACGAAAGTTAGGTATCTCAAATATTAAATGGTTTCCAAAAGAACAAGCACGTATTCTGACGGAAGCGCTTTGACGTTGAATTATCCGAAGGAAAGGGATGTGAGCCTTTAGGATATAGGCTTTTGAGGACTCAAGCGCATATGCTCTGGGCCAGAAAAGAATACCAATAAAGCAGAAATAACCCAGAATGATATTCAAACTTGGACCGTAGCGGATCTGATGTATATTATTTAACAATAGGAGACCAACCATTACATGTAAGGTGACCGATTTACCAATGTGCCTTGGACCCAAACGAATATATATATATTTCATATCATGTATCTGAAATCATTATCTTCAATATCTGTGAGATCTTCAAGAGCATGAAGAATAGTCGGTATGCCGTAGTTCTCATCTCGTAGGCGATTCTTCCGGCTACAGGACCACCATCCAAAAACCGCAATCAGCAGATCGCATGCATTGACTACAACGCAAGAAATAAAGCCTCCAGAATATCTGGGCCCAGGAGTAGATGTGAAGCATAATGGCCCTATAATATTACCCAGACAGTATCCGACAAATACTGCACCGCTAGTGGTCGCCTTTTTAGTGTGTCCAGCACAATTGGCCGAGGTGAGCCCAACTGAAACTGCACTTGAGCCCACAACAAATGTCATAAGCACAACCCCAGCATAACTAATAGACAACTAATTAGTACCATTAAAAAATCTAGAGCCTACTTACAGAACACTTGGCTTGTCTCGTGGGGCAAGCCATGCCATAAGACTTCCTGTCAATGCAACGATACTGCAGAATGCTAACAGTATGTAACGCATATTCTTGAACTGCTGCCCAATATAGCCTGTGAAATACACAGAAAACGCAGCGGAGAATCCCAAAGGCATTAACAGGAGGAGGGAACTAAATTTACTGTAGCCAAAGCCTGAAATCACCAAAGTACCGAACGAGGAGAATACGGCATTTGGAATTCCAGCTGAACCTGATATGAAAGCATTCGACCATAGATTGAAGCTGAATAGAGCTTCAATCGCTTGTTTCTTCTTGAATGTTCGGTTGATGACTCCTGCATTATTCTGTTTTATACGAGTAATAACAATAGCACGCTCTCTATCACTCAGCCACTTCGCAGTGGTTGGACTATCTGAGAAAAGGAAAGTTAGCTCAAAACTCGGTCAGGAAGGATACAAAAACCAACCAGGGAGAACTGTTAAGAAAACAATGCTCCAAAGCATTGTAATTCCTCCTGCAGTCAGAAACATATATTTCCATGTTGATGTCCCGAAGACTCCATTGATGTGTCCAAGACCCCATGAGATCAGCGGCGTGACCATCAGAGCGGCACCGTTCATTCCCCACCAGAGGCTTGATCTCAATGACTGTTCACGCCTTGTCCACCAGAATGTGACATAGACGACAAATGTTGGAGCAATACAAGACTCCATGCACCCAAGGAAGAACCGATTGACCATCAGTTGCCCGTAATTCTTACAGGCTAGAGTGCTCATGATGATGACAGACCAAATGAAAATACCTCCACCGCAGACTTTAGCGGTAGGAAATCGTTGTGTGAGCAACACTGCAGGATATGCACTAACTGTCGGCGATGAATTAGCTCCATGGCATATGAAACAAGACTGTGATTGTGACAAAACCTAAATAACCAATATAAAATATTAACGTGGTGTTGGCTAAGCGGTTACTGCTCGTTATCGGTTTACCAGAGCCATCATATCCGATCACCTGGACCAAGTCGAGATCTGTGGCAAAATTGAATTGTACCGCCTGGCCAGTCATCGATTTGTCCCAGCTAGTTTTAGGATTAGTGAGTATCCAACTGGGTGTAGCTGGAACAATAATTTGAATACGTACTATTGTAGACCGTAGGTTAGCATAAGGACCGGCATTAGCCACAGATCTAGCTTTCGGCGGACTGCCTTTGCATCACTCTCTGTATAGGTCACCTCCTCTAAAAGGCTTCCTCCAATGTCAACTGACTCGACATGTGATTCTTCTATGGTAATCTTTTCCTGAGACCTAGAAGCCATTGCAAAGAGAAGCCGATCTCATCCAGGAGGTGATGATCGTCATAAAAGAAGAGGTGCAGGATAGCTTTCGTCCGTATACCGAATCGGGAGTTTGGCCAATAGGAGAATCTCGCAGGACTATTTGGTCAATTGGAGTCTATGGAAACCCAGAAGAGTGAATACTCATTTGGAGTGATATGAGCTCATATATATATAGGTCAGAAGCGGCGAGGTTAGATTTGCTTAATCCATCTTTCCCAAAGGCGAGGACTGAGTTTCTCGCCAAGCGCCAAGGCCTGATGGTCTCATTTCCCTTTACGGTCTCTGGGTGGCTTTCCAGGTACTGCGGGGGAATGGTGCGGAGGAAGTCTGGAGCAAACTATAGTCTTCAACGTTCCCTAACTTGGCTTCGCGCGTCGGCTCTCCTGCTAACTCCGCCCGTTCTCGGGCGCCATACATCTACCCACATCTCCGCATCGCGGCGAGCCTATAATTTTCATCCGTACCCCATTTCGAACCCCTGACCCGCGATCTTGTCGCGACAATATGGAAGAGAACAGCACAGGTAGCTCCGTCAATGAGGACGACAGTGGTGACTCCATTTGTCGCGAGAAAAACTTATCTCATGAAACACCGTCCAGGGCGGATGGAAATATCTCAAAATATCCACAATTATTACCCGCTAATCATACTGGAGATGCTGCATCATTTTCACCCAGCAATGACAGGCTTCCGAAGGTTATCAGGGGCTACAGCAGGCTTCGAAGTGGCCATAGGCGTCTTGCGTGCAGTGGCTGCAGGCAAGCTAAAGTAATTGTCCTTCTTTCGTGTAGACTGTACTTCTGAACCACGATGCTCATTAGATGATACTACAGATCAAATGCGACCTTTCCTCTGCATCTGGGCGATGTAAGAGATGTGCTCGGAGGAATGAGGATTGTCGCATGGATGCCCACTTTAAGAGGGTCAACAAAAGAAAGTAGGATTTCCGGTGGAAAATAATGCTCTTTGTTAATATTGACATTCATAACAGCACAATCGCTCAACTCCAGGAGCAAATCGAGCGATTAAGGTCCGCTGCAAGAATTCCACAAAACGAGATATTGCCACAGCTGGGCTCAGATCAGCTCCTCACGGACTCCAGGTCGCAAGAATATGAGGAAGATATATCTCTTTCGCAACCTCCTCCGGTTATCCCTTCACCACAGCCAGGTCCGTCTGGGATGTCGACCTGGGCGGAACAAAGTCGATCCGATGAGCCTGAAATTTTGTCGCCCTTGGCGTCTGCAAAATATAGTTTTCTCGATGGCTCTCATGTGTCTCTTCTTGAGACGGGAGATAGAGCCTCACTTGCACGAAAACTCGGGGAGGTATCGATTAATGGCGAAGAAGTGAATCAGCTCTTCAGGATGTATGGACTTATCAAGACATTCGCTAGATATTTACTGATAAGCGCAGATTTTTTGTACATTATCACCCTTTTCTTAGCATTCTGGACCCGTCCCTGTCCCCTAATAACTACTACGACCGCTCTGATCTTCTATTCTGGGCCATAGTAGGCGTTGCATCCCGCCACTATGAAGCAGACCGAACCTTGAACACTTCCCTTGCGGCCCCTGTTATGTCATTGCTATGGACAAATATTTCCTCTCTGCCTCATGTGCTTGAGCTTATTCAAGCAATCATCCTTTTGTCGACATGGCCATTTCCAGTATCAACCATGAACACAGATCCATCTTTTACAATCATGTCCGTTGCGAAGACCGCCGCATTATCACTGGGCCTTCATCGTCCGGAGAGTGCCCGTGATTTCTTGCGGGTAAACGCTCATCTCAGCCCGAAAGAAGTCCAAGAAGCTGTAAAGACTTGGGCCGGATGCTATATTGCTGCACAGAGGTACGTATGCGGTTTGCAGAATTATTCCCCATCTGATTAACACCTCTAGTGTTACTACCGCAATCGGGCAACAACCGCTCTTCACGGTCGATTGGGCTATTGATAGAGCTTGCCAAGCTGAAAATGTGTATAAACTACCGCAGGATTTCCGACATCGGCTCTTAATCCAACAGTTTTCGAATTACGTTAGCCAAGTGATGTCGGAAAATAGACAAAACTCAACGGGGCTTCCAGATGAAAATCAAATTGGGACAACGCTGGCATTTCTTGAGCGCAGCTATGAAGATCTCCTACGACAATTTAATGGAAATCTAACAAGTAAGTTAACGTCTCTTGAAATTGACAACATCTAAGGAACACTGATTCATGTCTTACTAGCTATCAACGATATCATGCTCTGTTGTGCTTCACTGCAGCTGCGATCCTTTTACTTCTTTGAACGGCCAAACCATCGCCAACGTGGTCTTCTCAAATCGTATGCAACAGCAGTTGCGCTGATTAATATGACTGAGAACGCGATGCATAAGTCAGGCTTCATGATCTATAGCCCTACGCATTTTGGGCATATGCTACTTACCGCTGGCACTATTGTACTCAAGATTCTTCATTCCAGCTTCTCCTCTTATGTTGATTTTACGAGTGGCAAGCGTGCTTTCAATTCGGCTGTAACCTTGCTCCGCCGCTCTTCCATCGAGGATAACGACCTTCCAGGCAGGAGCTCAAAAATCCTTGCGCAACTTTGGAGTATATGCGAGTCCGCACCTTCAAGGTCGGAGCTGGGACGAGAACCTAGCTTGCAACTGAAGACACGGTTCAACGCAAGTGTTATGCACGATGCTCTGTGGATTTGGAGAGAAAGGTCGGATCGGAAATCTAACTCTCATCCTCGAGGACCAGATCTGCCTCCACTCACAAATGCAGATGTATCGGAGGCCTGTAACGATGTGCTTCCGCCTCGTTCTAGTAATGTGGAAACTCAAGTTCTACTTGAGGTACCAGGCTTGGACTTTGATCTTGAAGATATGGAAGCTATTTGGGATATAAATATGCCGCCACTACTGCCTGTGGATCTTGACTTATAGTGCCTGAGAATACCCAGGAATTCATACTGAAAAGTTTTTGAAAATACTACAAAAGCAGATCATGTTGATGCTTAATTCTGTAACGCACTTCTGCCTGTACTGACTGCCTTGCTACCAACTCTGAATTGTCACAAATCTTGCTTATGAGACGACATGTTGGAGGAGTCTCTTCCCGGCACCACTTAGGAGTGCAGGCAAGAGTTTTGATGGATTATTGATACTAAAGGGCTAGAATGACCTAGGTCATTTGTATGCAAGGCTTTGGAGAAATTGAAATACGTTTTAATGCAAATGTATAACGAGCTGTATGTAGAATCAAGTCTGTAGTCAACGGATTGTTCTACATAATATACCTATCTAACTGAATTCTCATACAGAAAGTGTCTTTCTCGTCTGGATCAAATGATCCAGTGACTCCAACGGCGGGAGAACCTTTCTATGACCCGATGGCAGCTCCGCTTTCCCAGGGTCATCTGGAAGTTCTATACCCCAGAAACGCTTTATGTGATCCTGGATAACATCATAACAAACACCAAATCGTATAACTTCCGGCAAAGGCCCACTAAAATCAATCATTGTCGAGCTTCGGCCATGGAACCCATATTTAACCAATCCGTAATCAAGAACAATATCAGCTAAATCGATCAGCTCCTTTGGTATGTCGTCTACCACATATTTCGTTCCTAAGAGCCCAAGCATCAGACACTAGCAAAGACCTCAGTTTGATTTGCAGTGAAAATATGTAACTTACCTGTACCCGAAATGTTTGCAGAACTTCCTAGAAACGGTATTGAAGCCGCGATAGTCAGCTTCGCGATTTCATCAACAATTTCGCCGGCATTGATGAGCATGGCTAAGGCGCCATTAACGCTTGCAGCATCCATCGTTCTCGGATGAATATTTTTGACAATCGGATTTTGAGCATCATACGGTGCCACAACTCCAAGCGGGAGGTCAAAATCTTGAACCAAGCAACGGACAATATCTGCGTTTTGACCAGTCAGGATGTGCAGTTGTCTGTGTAACTCGAAACTTCCCCCCATAGCATGACGCTTATGACTAGGTCGCTGCTTTGCTAAGAATATGCGCTCTAAGGCCGAGTCACTGGATGTCATCACAGTATATCCCATCGAGGCAGGGACGATAGCTATGCCACCTGCTTTAAGAACATCGAAAACTCGCTGTGCATCAGCTTTAATATCTGGCGGAGCCATTGGAATTCGTCTGCGAAGTGAAAATAGACAACGGATGGAGTGGTAGCTCTGGACCAGTGTATGTGAATCGTAAATGGTTTTCAGTGGAAGAATAAAAAAGGAAGTTATCCATTCTGGTAGAGGGGCTTTTTAATAGATATATTGCATATTCTACAACTTACCCCCGCACTTGCCACGCTCCGATCTTTGCCTGATGCCATGGAAAGCACTGACTGTCGCGTGAACTAATACTATCGCTGGGGGAGTTTTGGTCTCTTGCGGAGTTGACTCTGATGTGGGTTGCTTATTACTCTTCCGTATACGCTCAGTAGTTCTCCGTAAGTGGAGAGTCTGGGATAAGTTAGGCGTGGTTGGCCAATCACTGCTCATTCCGTATGCGCTCGGCACTTCTCCGCAAGCGGAGGTATGGGGCACGAGATGGATGTCTAGAACTTTTTTGGCACGACTACTAATTGATCATCTCTATTATAGGGCTTTACGCTCCTCTAAACTAAGACAAGAAATGTAGGATGAGCTTTTTATATCCAGTAATGCCCTCAATCAGATCGGGGATCTTAATATATTCGTCTGGGCCATGCGCAACCAAAATCGATCCAGGGCCATACAAGACTTTCTTATGTTCTCCCTTTAGCCGCGGAACGTCGGTGCCAAAGCTGACGGGGGCAGCTTCAAAGCCCTCTATGTTCCAATCCAGGAGCGCTTCTGGATACTCAAAGACAAATTTCAGTTCCACGTCTGGGTGGCTGGAAACAATCTGAGCTATTTGTGTCTTCACGCCTGGTAAGTCGGCAACCATCCGGACCTCACAGAGGGCTTTTGCGTATGGTGCCACAATGTTGTGCTTTTCCCCGCCCTCGATGGTCCCAATGTTGAAGGTTGAGGGACCCAAAAGGTCTGATTCAGGCCAAGAAGCTGAGCTGAAGTCCTGGAGAATTGCAAGAAGGGCGTTGATAGCGCTCTTCCCAAGATGGGGATACCCAGAGTGACTGTTCACATTAGCACATTGACCATTGGAGAATAATATGAAAACACCTACCATGCAACTCCCTGCGCGATCAGTTCAAACGCTATTTGTCCCTTGTGGCCCTTCCCCAGCTTCCCCTCTGTAGGCTCAGCGAATACACCTGCCTCCCAGGTCAGTCCCATATCATTAGCCGCGGTCATACCTGCTCCCCCATTCTCCTCGCCAACGACGAACAGAAACCCAATATCTCCCTCTTTGAGTTTCTTCTCGGCCCGCAGCTCTTCAACCGCGAATATCTGCGCAGCTAGGGGACCAAGGTCGTCGGACGAGCCACGCCCGTAAATGACATCCCCTTCCATACGGAAAGGAATATGTGGGGGAACAGTGTCCATGTGCGCGCTGACGAGCACACGGGTCTTCCGGGAGGAGCCGAGATAGGCATACACATTATACCGGGAAGAGCCAGGCGCAATTGGGATACGTTCGACATTATAGCCCAGTTGTTGGAGGTGGCTTTCAAGGAAGATACCAATCTCTTTCTCCTTCTCACTAGTGCTTACAATGGACATGAGTGACTTGAGCAGACCGGCCACAGGGTGCTGGGAAGCTGCTGACGCCATTGTGCAGTGCTTGGGTTTCAATGGCGAAGGGGGTGACGTCTGCTGCTTTGTAACAAATACACGCTGTTTTAAGAGTGATGGCAACTGCGTGCTGTTTTACTGCAAACTACGCTCTAAAGTCGCGAAAACTGAACTTTTAATTTTTGTTGAAGTTGGCCAAACAGTAGCCAAGAAGTTCTCCGTGACTCACCATTGCTCATAAAACTAGCGAAGACCTAACTAGGTACCTGTCACAGGGAAGATCCACCGATGCTACGGTGGTTTGCTGGAAAAATTCCGAACCTGCGCTTAGAGGGTAAGATTTCCGCGGGAACCTGGGCATTGACACTTTCCGCCTAGAAAGCCCGCCGTGCCCGCTTCCTACCCGTTATACGCACCTACGGAAGATGCGGAAAGAGCAAAGCAAGAAGGAAGCACCGCAAAGAACTTTCTCTGTTTTTGCCTCATAAATGTGGCAGCAAGTTGGGAGGAGGAGCCTGTGGCGCCTTAAGCGATGATGAGACCTCCTGCGCCTGAGCCGTGTCAGCCTCCATGGAGAGCAATCATAGTTAGAGGTTAAGCACAATCGTCCGAATAGGATCACATGCACTTGTATTCCATTCTTCCAGTGCAGGTTAGCTCTAGTTATGGTTATAGACTGCACACGAAGGCTCCTACGCATCTAGCATAGGCGCCACGAGGCTACGCTCCCCGAGGCTCCATTGTTGGAGAGTTGTGGAGATGACAGCTAAGTCCGACATCGACCACTGGCAAATTAATGCAGCGGTCTATCATGATCGAGTGGAGGAGATCCACTATATTACAGATCCTGCAAAAAATATTCGGCGAAGACCTCACACTAAGGTCTGGAAGACCGAGCGCTTCATAGGTCGTGGGGGGTTTGGAGAAGTCCGCCTAGAGAGAGATACAGAGGATGGGAAAGTAAGGGCGGTCAAAAAGATCCCGCTACTAAATACAACTTTAACCAATGATGAATGTGAGAAAGAGTTGCAGGCGCTTTTACATTTTTCAAAACCCAAAGTAGGTTAGTCTGCAAACAATTCGGACCACATCTACTAATCTCTGATAGTCTAGAGAAGCCGCCGTATTTATCGATTTCTTCGGCTGGTTCAAAGATGACCTCAATGTATTCCTGGCTATGGAATACATCCCGTTAGGGGATCTTGAAACGAATGTAAAAGCACATTCCGGAAGACTAGCAGAAATCGAGGCACGTGATATCACTGAGCAGATTCTTTCTGGACTAGAGATTATGCACGCCGAATCGTTTGCGCATCGTGATCTGAAACCACAAGTGAGCCTCGTTATAATGACCGCTTTTGAGAATTATAATTACTAAACATCAATGTGTATGACAGAATGTTTTGGTAGTCCATGGGTCACCCGAGTGGTGGGTTAAGCTTGCCGATTTTGGATTGAGCAAAAGATTAACTGAGATCACGGCATATCGAACAAGAAGTGGGACTCAATCCTACATGGCCCCTGAACTTCTCGACTACCTAAATACATCAAGCGAGGAATACACTAATGCTGTTGACATTTGGGCTGTTGGTTGTATTATATATCGTCTAGTTACCGGCAACGTTCCATTTCCACCAGGTAGATCTCTATTGGAATATTGCAGGGACAAGTCATTATTCCCCTATGACGCACTTTTAGATTGCGGAATCAAAAGCACATGCGCTAAGTTCATTAAGGAGCTTCTCGTGGTTAGTCCGGAGCAGAGGCCGTCAGCTTCACAAGCCCTGAATCATACTTGGATTAACTCGGGTAAGTATAGAGATCTTTAGCCACTATTGTGTCCCCTACTTCGGCAAGTCTATATGAATGACTCAATATATATAGGGGCGGCTCTTCCGAGACAAAGGTTAGAAGGTCCACATCGGACTACAGAGGTGAATAGGCCTCCAAGCTATTCTACCTCTGCAGGGTTCTACAACACAAGCACTCATGGTGGTCTACGATCAAATAGTCTCCAATCCTCAATATCAGAGGAACAAGCATCTATAGCTAATGGAGCAACACTATCTTTAGCCCAATCAGATATATTGACAAATTCATTTTTTACAGAAGAAGTTTCATCCACGCTACGACCTGGACCGAAGAGTTCAAGCAGCTCTCCAGCTAATCCACTTATCAAATTCTCGCCGGATAAAATGCCACCTGCATCAAAATCGCAGGATAAAACCGTGGGTACTATGGTACAAAGGGTGCTATCAGCATTCAAATCTCCACGCAAAGCAACCCTTGTGCATACGCTAAAGGGGCATAATGAGGCTGTTGTATCCGTGGCCTTTTCGCCTGATGGCAAAGTTATAGCATCAGCATCAAGTGATAAGACAATTCGACTCTGGGATACAACAACTGGCGCAGTTTTACAGACACTTGAAGGACATACAAGTCGTGTCTGGTCTGTGGCCTTCTCGCCCAACGGCGAGGTTATAGCGTCAGGGTCATCAGATAAAACGGTTAAGCTCTGGAATAATACAACTGGTGCTGTTTTACAGACCCTTGAAGGACATTTTGGGGGTGTCTGGTCTGTGGCCTTCTCGCCTACTGGGAAGCTCATTGCATCAGGATCAGCTGATTGGACAATTCGGCTCTGGAATACTACAACTGGTGCTGTTTTACAGACACTTAATGGACATACAAGTAGTGTCGAGTCTGTGGCCTTCTCGCCCAACGGCGAGGTTATAGCGTCAGGGTCATTAGATGAAACAGTTAAGCTCTGGAATTCTACAACTGGTGCTGTTTTACAGACACTTGATGAACATACAAGTGGTGTCTGGTCTGTGGCCTTCTCGCCCGATGGGGAGCTTATAGCGTCAGGGTCATTAGATGAAACAGTTAAGCTCTGGAATACTACCACTGGTGCTGTTTTACAGACACTTAATGGACATACAAGTAGTGTCGAGTCTGTGGCTTTCTCTCCCAACGGCGAAGTTGTAACATCAGGATCACCTGATAAGACAGTTAAGCTCTGGAATACTACAACTGGTGCTATTTTACACACGCTCATAGGGCATAAACATAGTGTTCGTTCTGTGGCTTTCTCGCCCGATGGGGAGCTTATAGCATCAGGATCATTTGATAACACAGTTAAACTCTGGGATATAGCGACAATCCGGGTACCCCATAATTAATTTCGGCTTGGGTACCCTATCCTCACATACAGATTGTATCAATGGGAAGTTGCATTGCATAGGAAGCTAGGGGTGAACATTTGCTTTTTTTGAGGCAAGCCTTGCTGCTGCTCCGTCGGAGAGCCGTGTCATTAGTTCATACACCCCACTCAATCAAACCTCTCCCGGCACTGAAGGTCGCAGTGTCTTATAGGAATATCTTCTCACGATCTGGTATTTTATTAAACCGCGAGTGGAAATCTAATCGCGGTTTTTTACTGGTTGGGGGTGCCGCTTCAGGTGACCAGGCTAACGCAATCCCACCGTCACTCTTTTCCTACTGTATCCAAACATGACCCACTTAGCAGCGGCCTTTTCTAGGATTTTATGACACTTGTATTATTACAATGTAAGATTGAATGAGGCTACATCGTATCACTTTATATGTGGCAAAGTTGCTCTTTGTGGTTTAACCTTTGTAAGCTCTATCAGATAATGAGCTCGATAGAGCTTACGATGCTAAATATTCGTTGTAAGTTTCCAGCATGAGCGTGCCAGGCGGATTTCGTTGTTGATCGAAAGCAGCAAAATTCTAGCCACACCGCGTAGTAGACTGTGTGCCAACCTTTTGCGGCACCCGCTCACGTATAATATAATGCCGAAGCGGCGATGGCTAACTTAAAACCGGACAACTCAAGACAAAATAGGCAATAGCGAAATTGCTCTAGTTCCAAATAAGCCCGCACTTCCAAGAATTTCATCCGATAATCCACATCAATCAGCCCGCCACCAGAATGTCGAATCGGGGAATAGATCGGAGAGAAACGCAGAGTTGACAAAACCGTTTGTGCTTTTTCTCGATCGATTGGATAGCCGGATTTACCCGTCGCAACACTTGAGGAAAGGAGACGAGATCGAATTCGATAGTTTCTCTCAGGGGGGCCCTCCCTTAAGATGCTCGCTCTTCATCTGCATTATCAAGCTTTGACGCCAATGCAACGGGGAGTATTTGTTCCCAGAAAAATGAAAGTAATACTCAGCTCGTGCGTCATATTGAATCTAGGTCATCTTCACGACCCTTGATCCAGGTAGGATTATCACGGCTAGATTATGAGCTCGAATAATGAGCAATCAGAAGACTCTCTCGGTTGCAAATCACCGGGAAGCTGCCTGAGCGGAATGTAGAAAAGTCCTAGTGCGTGTCTAGCTGCGGTCTAGAAACATGGCTTTGGCAGCTTCTGACATTTTTGCCTCAGAGTCATTTTAAAGTCCTCAATTGTATCTATATAAGGATCTTCTATATGCCCAGTTGAGAGTCTACATCCTCAAGATTGACCCGATAGATAGGAGAAAGAGCCCGGGGGTTTGCAAATATAACTTCAACAGTAATAGCAAAGATGTACCGCAATCGTACTTGATCTTCTGAGCATTCACTCCGTAGCAGCGCTTCCCAGGGATGTTAGTGCTCATGAACTAGGACCGTTGCCACTGGCTTGTCTCGTTGTTGATACGGTGGTTACGGCTCTCGATGCTACACCTCCGCAAGTCCATTTTGTTCTAGGTAAGCACATCCCGTTAACATATCTCATCGGCAGTGGGATTCCCTCGACATCTGACTCTTGTTCCAGCTTCCTCGGAATCCAAACATCCACTGTTTACACCACGACAGTCTCTACAAGCTACGTCACCGACATCGAGAGTACCATCACGGGAACCAATACTTTAACTGCTCCTACCGTGACTCTACCTACGGTGACTTTGCCAACCGTCACAGCACCAACTACTACCATTACCGAGACAGCTGGTGCTACCACCGTCACAACATGCGATAGTAGCGTGACAATGCTGAAACGCCACCTCCCCACAGCAAGACGGTCCCTAGCTGCCCACCCCCGATTGCCTGAAAAATTTGCCTCCATCGGCTATTTCTCTCACCTGCTCATGTCTCCACGTCCCCACTCCAACCAGGACCAGTACGGTTATACAAACTGTCTTCCCAACAACAGTGGTGATATCCGATATTGCTGCATCAGCAACTGTGACACCTTATGAGACCCCATACTACACCCCTGTGGTGACGCCAGTGAGTTTCATTCTGAATGCATGAACGCTTTCTAGGCCGCAGCTGATAATTGTCACCACAGAGTACGACAGTCACAGTAACCCCTACATCAACTTTTACATACTGCCCCAGCCCTACCCCGGATACCAGCTGTAATAACCAAGGTCTACAATGGGCCTATTACCCCAACCCATTCGGCAGTAATGGCGACCGGGAGTACAGCGCGTTTGACCCAACTTATTTCAAGACTGCTAATCCTACTGTTGATGGAGTCACTGGCTATGCTGGTATTAGCGGGCCATGTGGAGACACGAGCTCTACGTACAGCTTTTACGGAAACACCGAATACTGTTCCAACATTACGCTAGATTATCGGGGTTACCTCTACGCGGCTCAGACAGGTACGTTTACATTTAGCGTCTCTAATGTCGACGACATTGTTCTGGTGTGGGTGGGACCCAATGCTTACAGTGGCTGGACTCGTACCAACGCAGCGCTCGTTGTGACTTATGCGGACGATCACAATGGTGCGGGCGTCGCGCCAGCTACATATGAAGCCACTTACGGCGAATAAATACCCCTTCGTATCATGTTCGGCCAGGGGACTGGACCATTCAGTTGGGACATCGAAGTTACTGCACCCGACGGAACTACCATTTTGGGTTTCAGTACAGCAACAAATGAATACTTGGTGCAGGATTCTTGTGATGGGGTTTTGGCTACAGCATACCCGCCGCTTGGCCACGAGACCTAGTTATCTTTTAAATGAATCGGCCGTATAGGACTAAACGGTCTGTCAATAGACGTAGGAACAATCAAATATTGTATTGAAGCTTCCAGTTATCATTATAACGAATATATAATACTGGCGTGATGGCTATTTGAGAAATCTTAAGATACGGCATATCGAATTCAGCCGCTAAAAGGAGGCATGACTCAAACAATTACGCCGTTCTCTGCTCTTCCCGACCCCACAGAAGAATCGAGGGGTTATCCGTTTTGAGTTATGCTAGTATTTCCCGGAGCTTGCTAATGACCTTTTTGTTATACATCTTGCCCGACTCAAGTATCCCATCCAGGAGCGCAAACGTGTGAGGGGCACCAGCCACACGAATTAATTCTACCTCAGCACCACCAGCACGTAGCTTTTGCGCATATGCCTCTCCCTCATCTCGCAACGGGTCCATCTCGGCCGTGAACATCAGGCAAGGAGGAAACCCTGAGAAATTCGTTGCCAGCATTGGAGCTATCATCCAGTCCTGGTACAACAATCAACTTCGTCATTCATATTCACTAGATGATGACATCTGAAAGGACTTACCTTGTCCGATCTGGCTGGCGGCGGCAGCCCCAAGAAATGTTTATAGAAATAAACCATTCGTTTCACAGGAAGAGGCTGTGTGAATTCCATCTCTCTGTATGATTCATAGGGGCAGTTCTCTCGGTCGAATTCCCCTTCCGCGGTGAATCCGCTCAAGAGGTCACAAGAAGGTACACACAGAACCTGTAATGCAAGATGAATGCCAGCATCTCGGCATAGATGGCTCACGACAGCAGCAAGATGACCGCCTGCTGAAAGTCCACCTACGATAAAACGATCTGGGTTGAGATTGAACTCATTCACTTTTTCTTTGTAGACCTTTAAACATTTTAGATACGGTTAGACGAGGGTGAATATCATTCTGGAAACCCAAGTAACTTACCCAGTTGAACGCGGCCCAGCAATCGTTGACTGGAATCGGGTATTTGTGCTCCGGTGCCAGTCGGTAGTCAACGTCGAATACTACAAGATCACCATCTAGACCTTTCACAATTTGCTTGCAGAAATCGTGATCTGTATTGAGATCTCCAAATACCCATCCGCCACCGTGGAAATTTATATATGCAGCTCGTCGCTTGTGATTCCCTTCGCTATCTTTTACTGGCGGCGGCTCAAAGATGCGAATTTTTATTGCTCCTCCTTCTACGGGGCAGATCTGCTCTGTGATTCGGTAGACATCTGGGCCTCTCTCGCGACCGTAAGCAATTACATACTTGAGCGGTTCCTTACGATAGTCTTCAATAGGGACTTCGTGCGCATGCAGACGTCCCACGCTGTACTTGTTATAGAACTTGAGGTAGACGGGGTCAAATCTGGGAGCTAATTCGTCACTGATGGTGTTATGAAGCGGCTGTTCAAAGTCCTGGGGCGCAAGAGCCCGAAGCTGGTCCTCAGAGAGGGTCTGTGGGTAGCGTCCCGTGTTACTGGTAGCCATCTTTCACTGCAGCGTTATCAGCGTAACTTGTGTCTTGCATCAACTATGCGTTCTAAATCCCGATAAGAATAATGCGATGCTATCGGGCTGTTCGATTGTGCGAAAGGTCAAATTGCTATCAACGCGAAAGAGGCAGTTGATTCCCCCATTAATTACTAAGCATGTTATCGAGGAGTTGTGTTGTGTCCCGAGGTACGAGTAATCAGGTCCGTATGAATCTCAAAGGTGGATACCAGCCAAGCGCGGGGTCGCAGTCAGTGGCCGCCGCTGGGGATACCCGGGCTGCGGAAAGTACAGCCAGCAGCACTGGGCAGATTGAATTGTCTTATATTCTGTTCCTGCATGATCATTTGTTAAACATTTATACTTTTACACAATATCAACCTATTGCCCAGAGATCGGTTCGAATAGAAGAGCGACTTTGCGCAGTTGTCAGTCGTCCGTCCTCAATTCCGAGGCGACCACTATCCAAAGTTCCAAAGCTACCCGATTGATTCTAGAAGGCCATTTTAGCAATTATACGGGACCACCACGCATTTCCACCCCGTATCTCCAACTGCGCGTAATTGTATCCATTCGCCGGGAATGAAGAATACCCTACCCGCTGGCGCACGAGAATGTACTACTTACAGTTCTTATCCAGCTCTTTGGGATTACGGGGTTACTCCGAGGTCAAGTAGAGATCAGCGCGATAATACTGGCCGCTTTCGGCACGCCACCCCCAACTATGGCCATAGCTCAACTAATCCAGCGCTATACTGTTCNTCTATTATAGACGTCGTCCTGCTGCTACTCGACCAGCAGGAGCTAATGTGGGGTCGATACTCTAATCTCTCGGCTGGGCCTTCTCCAAGGAGTGGACCCTGAGGCCGAGGCCGCTCCAGAACTTTTTAAGGTTAATGGACTTGCCCATGTCACTGATAAGAAGGGAATGTCCTGTTTGGACTTGTTCCTTCTCCTCTCTTCTCTTTGATATTTCTCGCCACTCAACTGCTCAGTCGACCAGAGAGCAAGAAAAGCGATGGCTGCGCCCAACTACGAGAAGAACGGGGCCGAGGTCTACAACGACGCAATCGAGTCTGCTCACTCAGATGCCGCGGTACCACCAGAAAAGGGCGATTCTCCAGAAGCGCACGAGATTTTCCACGATGGCTCCGAGGGTGTGAAGTTCCGCACGGTCAGCTGGCAGCGAGCCACAGTTCTCTTCCTCAAGATCCAATTTGCCATGAGCATCCTTAGTGTGCCTGGAGCACTCGCCACTCTGGGGGCAGTTGGCGGCGCGTTGTCCATCGTGGGCTGGGGAGCATTGAATACATGTGAGCAATAATCAGCGACTCGTCTCTGTCTAGGATTAAGAAATGGGTTTCTGACAGAAATATGCAGACACCGCAGTCCTTCTTGGCGACTTCAGAAATCGTCATCCCGAGTGCCACAGTGAGTACAACCACTTATTTTTGATCGCTCCTTTCGAATTCCTTAGACTCCAAACTTCGTTGCCCACTCATGCCGTATCTAACTTAATATTTCAGCACTGGCCGACATGTGCGGTCTCCTATGGGGTCGCATTGGCAAAGAACTTGTCAGTCTCCAAATTATCGTGGCGCAACTGCTCATCACGGCAGCTGGAATCGTCGCCTGCTCAACAGCGTTCAATGCACTTTCAGAGCATGGAGCTTGTACCGTCATCTTCAGCTTTGTCTCCGCTGTCCTTGTCACCACCTTTTCATCCGTACGCACGTTTTCCCGGTTAGGCTGGCTCACATGGCTTGGATTCTGTACCTTTTTCATAGCAGTCTTCATCTTTGTCGTCGCGGTAACGAAGCAAGGAAGACCGGCTGCAGCACCGCAAACAGGAGACTTCGATCTGGGATGGAACGCAATTGCCTATCCGACATTTGTGGCGGGTATGACGGCCAGTGCAAATGTCTTTCTTTTCTGCAGTGGATCTCAGATGTACTTGCCCATCATCTCGGAGATGCGAAAGCCACGAGACTACCGCAAAGCGGCCATTGTCGCAGGAATTCTTGTGACTTCTATGTATCTGACTTTTTCGCTCGTCATTTACCGTTGGTGCGGGCAGTGGCTAGCTACTCCTGCGTTTGGAAGTGCGGGACCTCTGTTCAAGAAGATTTCGTATGGTATTGCACTTCCGGGCTTGGTGATTGGCGTCGGCATCTATCAGCATGTGGCCGCCAAGCTGATTTTTGTGCGCATCTTGCGAGATTCTCGCCATCTGCAAGCCAACACTTTGACCCACTGGATCACTTGGCTCGGTAGCAATTTGATCCTCGGCGCGGTGGGCTTCATTCTTGCTGAAGCAGTGCCTATTCTCAACTACCTCCTGGGCCTTGCAGGATCTATATGCTTCGCACCATTTAGCTTAATCTTCCCGGTCCTACTGTGGATGTACGACCGCAAAGCGCATAGGACGGGCACTACATCACAGAGGGCAGCCTACGCTGGGCATTTGTTTATTGTTGCCCTTGGACTTTTCATGGTCGTGGGTGGAACGTAAGTGAAATTATAATTCCTAAATTCTGCTGTTCTGTGCGTTGGCTGTCGTCAATTCCCAATATCTAACATTGCTGCAGTTACAGCGTGGCTGTCTCAATTAAGCAGGCATTTGCCAGTGGCTTGATCTCAAAGGTTTTCGATTGTTCAGATAATTCTGGAACTATTTCTTAGGTGGCTCTGGATAGAAGAAGTTGGTTTGCCGGATGGTTTTCTGAGATGAGAGCGGCCCTAGAGAATTGATTATGAAGGTCATTTGACACTTATGTCCATCCACTAAATTTATACCCCTTTTGTCGTCTTCACTCTCCTTCCTTATGCCGCTTTATGTTTAACTCGTGATCTTTTTGGTCTTGCTAGTCGCAAGTTATCGCCTGGCATGTCTCGTACCGGGAATGTTGCTTCTCCGGCAATTAGATAATGCCTTGAAATACCCATTCTATACGTCTCATTTAAGCAAGCAAAATTTATTCTACATATCTCCGGATTAATGGACAGAATGCAAAAGTTATTGCACATAAATAGGGACTTTTTTCTTATTGAGCGGAGGATTGAGTAAAGATTTGTAGGGTCTATTTCTTTAGATTTTGGACAAAAAATTCCTCCGCCGCAATAATTGCCTCTCTTTTTGATTCCATATAAGGTGAGAAATGATGGCCCTTGATATTGACGAGAGACTTAGGCTCTTTTGCAGCGTGGTAAGCTTCCCTCTGACCAGGTAAGAAATCCTCATCAGCGAGGATGAATCGCAGAGGCGTAGGGGCTATGAGCTCCACGAAGGGGGTTACATCAGTTAACGTCGTGACTTGGTACGTCTGTAATGTAACGCGTCCCTTATAGTTCCGAAGGTCTTTTTCAGTCAGCTGTCTAACAAATTCATGTTTGATGTCATCCCCAGTTGCTTTTACAAACGGCAAATAGCGAGGCTCTCCTCCTAGCACCCTGCTCTCATGGTCTGCAGACAATTCTTTGTAGAATAGTTCGATGTCATCACCGTAGCCAGCCATGCGAGCTGCGTGCGCTGGGAGCCATTTTATCAGCGGTGTTTGTGCTAGGACAGCCTTGACTCGTCGATCAATGCTGGCCACAGCCAGAACATCTCTTCCTCCAAGGCTTGTACCCCATAGTCCAATTCTGTCTGGGTCCACCTCAGGTAGGCTGCTAACATAACCGATAGCACTCTTCCAATCTTCTAGCCGGCCATAGTGGGACACCTCTTCCCGTGGTAACCCTTCACTATCACCGAAATTTCTGTAATCAAACCACATACCTGCTATTCTGACATTGACAAATGCTTCAGCAACCTCAGGAATAGTCCATTCTTTGAGTCCCCCAAGCCCGTGTCCGAGAATCACTATTGGATGTGGCCCATTGTCGTCAGGTAAGTGTAACACTCCCCGAATCTTGAGACTGTCGGATAGAAATTCTATCGCACGCTTCTGCGAATGCTGCTCGGACATTAGATTTGTCTCTCGGCACGGAAGCTTAAAGTATTATTAATTCTGTCAGGTGAATTCCACTCATATTGGCATCACCGGGAGCTAGGCTTTCTCAGTATTTATGTTTTCCTATTTAGTTTTTTTACAATACCCGTAAATATTTCATATTCCATGACCTGTTTTGTGTGGCTAACGCGCATTGGTTGAAATGTGGACGTACACAAAGTCCGTCCGATCTCCGGGTTCTCCGGTTTGGACCCCTCACTCAAATCTTGGCTACTATTCCGGATTTCGACTAATTAGCTTTTGAAGGAAAGTGAGCTGCTCAACTTGGTCAGCTTCTTTGGGTATTAGATTTTTCAACACTCAATATCGCACCGGATTGAAATGAGTCTCTACTGACATTGTATCGGAGTGATAATCTCCAGATCCGATAGATTTAGACAATGCCTCCATCCCGTGAACATGCCGAAAACACCAATCGTACCACAACACGAAACGCGAGAGCCAGAAGACCGATATCATGTCTACCATGCCGGAACCGAAAGTACGATTCTTCATTTGATGTCTAGAATGTATACTGAGTCTCCAACAGATTGAGGTGCGACAGGACGTTACCAGCCTGTGGGAATTGCGTCAAACGAGGGGAGATTACGTTTTGCTCCTACATTTTCCAAAAAGCTAAGGCACGTCCGAAGCTGCAAGAGTATTCAGAATCATCCGACACGACTCAGGGTAGGATCGATCAACTGGAGCAACTTGTTCTCACTCTTTTGGAAAATCATCGTCATGCCCAGACCGTGGTCGATCCCGTCTCAAACGGTCGAGACGCGGAAATTGATATGACCTATGCTAACACCTCTGGGGATAACTGTGGTTCAGCAACACACAAAGATATAACATTAGAGCACGACAGAATACCAATAAGTCTCGGGACGTTGAACACCTCAATGAAGATTAATGCTACGTACAAACAGCACCAGTCTGTTGATGAGGCCCATTGGGCGTTATTACTAAACGAGGTCCGTAACATCAAAGATTTATCTCTCCGCTTTGCTGAAAAAGGTAGATTGGTGAAGTCAGGTCACATCTACATTCACAGCAGCGACGATATGACCAACAAGAGAAGAAGATGACCAACACGCTCCGACAACTCCCCCACAACCCCGGCCCAACCTTGTTGTTTGGATCTACCAGGACCGCGAGCCAACTGGAAATTCTTTCACAGTTGCCTTCAAGATATACCTGTGATATCATAGTAGCACGATTTTTTGCCCACCTGTATCCCGCAATTCGTAAGTTTCTCTATCCATAGGCATGAAGAGGAAGAATGCTCACATTGGAAGACATTTTGCATGAACGAACATTCATGAAGCAGGTAGATCCACCTTTTTTAAATGATTTCTAACATTAACTTCTTTATTTAGTACAAGTGTTTCTGGACAGACCAAAAACGGACACCCATTGCGTGGGTTGCAGTTTTGTTTGCGATATTGAGGATAGCAGCGCTCGATTACCTACGGGAAGACGATGAGCCTCTGGAATACAAGGGAAAATGTCAAGACCTTGCCATGAGCTTTCGAAGTTATCTAACAGATTGCTTGATACTTGCCGACTATATGAAGCCCCAGAGTTTCTTAATTGAAGCCCTATGTTTGCACTTATATGCAGAATACGTGTCATCCAGAGATTCCCGGTCTAGCGTATGGGTTCTGACCGGTATGATTGTGAGGCTCGCCATGCGGATGGGATATCATCAACCGTTACAGCCGTCGCTTACATCAACTCCGTTCCAGGTAAACAATTCAGTCGCTATATAAATATAAATTTCTAACGATTATGAAAGGCTGAAATGCGCCGGAGGGTGTGGGCATTCATTAGACAGGCCGACATCTTGTTGTCTTTCCAGATAGGCTTGCCCTCTATGGCTGAGGAATCTTCATTTGAATCTTCCCTCCCTCGCAACATCCACGATAATGATGATTTCGATGAAGATTGTACAGTACTACCTGAAGCACTACCTGACTCGGAGTCTACTCAGATTTCTTTCCTAATTGCCAAGACGAAATTGGCTTTTGGTTTTGCTCGTGCTCTCAAGGAAATATGCGGTGCCAATAGCATCCGATGGGAAAGAGTTCTAGAAATCGATCGCGAGCTACGGTGTATCTACGAGAAAATCCCTGATAATTACAGGCTTAATCAATTATCCATTGGAGATTCACTCATCCTCACATCTTCTCGTTTTGTCCTAGCCAGTATTCACCACAAATCCTTGTGCGTCATTCATAGCAGATTCCTTGAAGCGGCCAAACTGGATTCCAAATATGCTTATGCCAGACGGGTATGCCTGACTTCTGCCATGGCAATACTACGTTTTCAAGCCATCCAAAATCAAAAAATCCCAGTAGATGGCAACATGCGAAGCTTGACGAACTATCAGACTTCGTTAGCAATTCACGATTACCTTCTCGCTGCAACTATAATCAGTTCTGATCTAAGTTCCAATACGCCAGCAGATAACGCAATCAATGGACCTTCGTTACAAGGCGTGCCAACTAGGGTTGAAATGATACAGGCCTTGGAAATATCTGCTCGGATATTTAATCAGATGGGAGATCATAGCATGGAAGCTTACAGGGCGGCAGATGTTCTCGAGATGCTAGTAGCACAGTTCAAGGCCGGGGACCCCAGAGCGCTACAAAGTTTAAAAGACTTACACATCTTCCAAGCGGAGCAGTCATCTTGGTTGTTTGGGAATAGCTTAGTGCCGAATTCTGCTGTAGAGAATCTCCAGTCAATGCCTCAAGCAAGATGCACGACCTCCGAGGAGGCTCCATCCACGGCTCTTTACGCAGAATCTAGTCTTGAAAGCGCTACGCTTTCAGGGCGTACACATCAAATCTCACAAGAAGCTCCACACAGTTCTGATGATAATGTGAATATCGACGGATTGATGCTGGAGAGGCTAGAATCATTGGAGACAGCAGCTTTGGATTGCCCCTCGACTTGGGCCACAACTGCAGAAACTAGCTTCTACCTACATCCTTCTCCTTCCTCTCCGATGCTTCCACCATCGGAACTCTCTGGATGCTGGTACATCCCAGAGGATGAGAACAGTAATGTAAGTTATAGATCTAGCTTGGAGTTTTCAGAAATATTATCCTCACTCTACAGATAAGTCATCAATTCTAGGATAGCATCAATGTAGAATATATTTCATACCGTTCTTGATAACTTTTCGCCTTAAGCGGGTCTACATTCACACACTGAAACAGGAGTTTGGATTTTCCTGTTATATCTGCATGTGTTGTACTTTATGTGACATGTCAATATCACCTCAAGGGAAGCCTAGGAGTAACTGGATATATCATTGAAGACTTTACAGCATGCGAAGGAACGCCATCCTGAAGATTATATATCATAGCCACAAAAGCTGCTCAGGGATTTCAATCTTTTAACTAGCCCCAAGAAGCTGGGATGCATCGTTGGGATACTTTAACGCTGTTATATTGCAAATACGTTTCAATTCCACCTCGAACCATAAATTGCCTGGGATATAAGGGAATGTTATATCCCATAAGGAGGCAGTAGCGTAAGAGAATGACTATGAAAACAGTTTACCAAGAAGAAGAATTGGAGCAACAAAAGCCCATAAGTTCCGTGGCACAGCTTGAAGAGCATCAGGGAAGTCACATGGATTACGAAGTTCGAACGGGCTTGTGTAATGGCTGCTGTCGGGATCAACACTTAATTCCGTTTACTCGAATTTTCCCGGGATATCCGAGAATTGGGCTATAGCCTATCTTAATAAGACTACTCATAAGCATAAAAGCTTTAACCGGGAGTAAATGGGTAGCTGTAGAAAGTTAAGAGACATCCAAAATCAGGTTCCATATTTTAGCCTAGTAAATGTCGCACCCGGTTACGATTCATCGGTACGTCAACATAAGTTTTATAGATAACATAATACATAATGCTTTATTTCTCAACTATACATATATACAGTTACATATCGTTGAACAATGTCAAATATATGTATACTGTAGCCGTCTTCGCCTCAATTTCTTTATAGTCAGGTGACAAAGGATAAACCATAGCCAAGGTGTTAGTACGTTTGTAGTTATGCAAGAAGTTCCCTATAAAAGGGATATGACTGTTCAATTACTCTTTTTCTTCCTTGCTCATGCTCATTGATAATACCAGAATACATACGAATTTTCACAATACACCGTGGTTTCTCACCCCTAACCGCCTTGAAGCACCTCTCAACATGCCAAACATCGGGGGCCTTACCGACCGCGAATCTGCGATTGATGCAATAATCCGTTTTGTTTGTGCTCTGGATGAAGGAGACCCAGAGCTTTCCGCATCCTCTCTGACTGAGGATGCGATTATGGACCTCACCCCTTTTAACAAGGTTGGCTTGAATTATCAGCCAGTACACGGGAGAACGGCGATAGTTGATCGATTGATGACTGCAGTTGGGAAACCGCTGGACACTACACACTGTGCAACAAATATTCGTTGCATAGTAAATGGAGACACAGCAGATTTGTCCTGCTGTGTATTGGCGCAGCACTTTAGAGGTGGTGAAGGTCCAAGTCCCGAATTTCAGGATTACTATCTATTCGGCAATCAATATAAAGCTACGGTAGTGCGTGAAGGAGATTTATGGAGGGTCAATAGGCTCACTATCACACCAGCCTGGACTCAAGGAAACCCAGACGTAATGAAGGTTTGAGCTCAAGGACCAAGGATAGTATGTATTATATTATCGAGCTGCTCGCCACAATAAATTTTATTTCACGTAGCAATCTTCTACATCTTCTACTTTTTAATATCAAAACCCTGGTTAATTTCGAATCCTTAACGGTATTAAAGTTTGGAGACTGAAAATGGGTTTACGAGTCTGGAGAAGCATAATGATGATTGCATCGTGGGGTAAGAGTACCTGCTTGGCCGTGTCTCAACTGCCAACGAAGGAGCCCGTGATCTCCGGTATCTCCGACATATCCGAAAATCGTCGCAATTATCCATTAGAAAGCCCTAGTCTTCAGTAAATGATCGATATTTCAGTAAGCACTGACAGTAGGGTGGACATAGGAGACCTAGACTTCAGCACATGATTTCTGTCTGGAACATCGCACACCCTTCTTATACCTATTTATAAAAGTCTTTTTATCATTTCTTCCTTATTACAAGATATTAGCATCTCGTCTGACTTGCGTACGGCTTGAATATGCTTTGGAGACCTAACTTGGCATTTTCGTTCCTAGTAGTTTAGTCAGCATTGCAAATGGCGTTTCGGCCCGACATTTGCACCTAATTAATGCCCTTCAAGAGTTCGAAATAATTGGCCACGGCGATAGCTCCTATATGGGCTATCATTAACGTTAGTGACTCTCGGTTCCTTCAACGCTCTAGGAAGGATGCCGGAGGAAACGTTGCAACCTATGCCTACGATATTCCCCGTTTTGGCCCGTCAGTATCCAGCTGACCAGCTATTTAAGCAAGGGAATATTTCTCGGCGCGCGCATCTACGGCTTTCCACTCTTGTTTATGGGATAGTTAATAATCTGTAGAGGTACATTGCACGTTACGCGTTGTATGACGACGACGTCTACTAAGCTCACGTAACCTGGTACCTTTTTAGAGGCCGTGCTTACTTGTTGGTAGCTTTGTATAATTATTATCTACTTCAATCATGTCATAAGATTTATGTCTATTGTAGTTAGAAGTAGATTTGCCATTAAAATTTTGTCGCGGAGTATATAAATTTGGGAGTAAGTGAAGAGGTGATGTCCCTGCCGAGGTAGGCACCCTACTATTTGTTTTGGATAAGTTCATCAACGTAGGATGGTTGATCAATATTATACGTTTACTTGTCGCACTAGTTGTAGAGCGTGATTGCTTTGGTTTAAAGCAGTTACCAAATGAGCTAGAACCATAGCCAATGTGAAATAAGCATATTTTGAAGTAGAAGACTGCCATAGCTTATAGATAAGGTTATTTTCTTCGATCGGATGCCCGATTTGGAAGGTATGTATAAACTGATCTATAATAAATGAAGCGCTTACATATGCACGAGGACAATGATACGTAACTGACCCTAGAGTGGAAGGTATCATGAAATAAATGGCCTTAGACTTTATAGTCTAAGGTCATATGATGAAGAAATCTTCCAATATTAGCTACCATTCAGACCGGCAGGCGGATAAAGAGCCTGGATAAACTGCTTAAGAGCGCGAGATCCCGCCTCAGTAGGCATTCCCCTTATTTTGAGTATCTCGTCCAAGCTTATAGACACTCACTGATCATGGGTATTCTCTTTTCCCTCATCTGCCTCCTGGCTCTTGCGGCGAGTATAAACGCACATCCTACATCCCCTCGATTTGTTGTCCCCAAAGACACAGCTGCAACAGGGCCTATCCCTCGGCTGATAGTCTATGTGCAAACCTTCCATGTCAATGGAGATAGTAATACCCCTCTGTCCCTCCTGCCCCTACAGGATGCCGGAACCACGCATGTTATTTTTGCCATGACCCACCTTAACGACGACCCTGGAGACATTCACTTAAATGACAATCCCTATAATGCATCAATATTTGACCAGGCGTGGAGTGATGCTAGACAGCTGCAAGCTGCAGGTATCAAAGTCCTTGCTACCATGGGTGGAGCAGGTGATGGTAGCTACAGCCACCTGGCTGACAATGTGAGACCTGCCTCTACTATTTCTATTACTTTCTCTGAAGTAGACTTCGCATACTATCGGGACTTGTTATACAGTTTGACGCCTATTATGACCCTCTTCGAGACCTCATCAAGCAATATAATCTCGATGGCTTCGACCTTGATATTGAGGAGTCGGTTGACCTGTCTACGGCGCTGCAGCTCATCAACGCCCTCCACAATGATATGGGATCTGATTTCATCATAACAATGGCCCCTGTCGCATCTGCACTTACCTCTCCCAATGGTGGCGATCTTTCTGGCTTTTCATACTTTGACCTCGATGACCAGGCTGTTGCTTCGGATGGTACCAAGCTCGTAAGTTGGTACAATGGACAGTTCTACTCTGGCTTTGGATCGCCCGCGAGCACCAGCACCTACGACAGTATCATCTCTGCCGGCTGGGACCCCGCACGTGTGGTCATGGGCGTCCTTGACAGTCCCACGGACGGGAGTGGATATGTCAGCACGGCCACTATCGAGTCAGCCGCTTCTAACCTCAAGTCCAAATACCCTTCCTTCGGTGGTGTAGATGGCTGGGAGTACTTTGACGCCGGATCGGGCGATAGTGATGCTCAGCCGTCCCAGTGGGTCCAAGCTATTGCTTCATCCCTGTTTGGTGCTAGCAGTAAGAGAGAAGCCAAGGATCGCTCTACCACTCCGGCACCCGTCTTCCCGCCACAGCCGTTCCCTGAGAGTGATGTTGCCAACCTAACCGCGTTCGGGGCAACACATTTTCAGGCCGTCAGAGCGCTCAACCGCACTGATGGTGACCTCGAAGCTGCACGCAGATTATATAGTGCATGGCTTAGCAGTCATCCAATTAAGTAGAGTAAAGGACGATCACAAAGAACACGGACCGATGGAAAAAGGAGACGCCTTTCCTCTTTTTAGAATGAGACTGAAGCGGTTCTGATGCATTTGGCCAGGGTACTAGTTATAGTTGATAATAGCAATGTAAATGAGTCGAAATCATACTCCATATATCACACCCTAAAACAAAACCTAGTCACTGTGTAATAACATAATGGAAGGCTAGTACGACCTTCCCCGAGTTGTTTCAGGTAATCTACATGTATTATACCAAATCCATATCTCCAAGTCATGATTCAACAGCCAAAAACAAAACGTGAACCGCTCTACAAAACCGATAAAGCTCCACAAGGCCCAATATATGCTGATATATACAATCTGTGTGCTTTTAGTCGCTCACAATGCTTCAAATACATACAAATAAAACAAATCCGCTCCCGGAACTGTCTCCAAATAGAGTTCTGCAACAACTTGAGACTACAGCTTTTCCTCTTCTGCTTCTCTTTCAGCTTCTATCGCATTTGCAAACTTACTGTGCTCTCTGATTTTCGCACCGTAGAGATAGAAGATGAGAGGCACTGGAACGAATGCTGCGGCTATGCAGCCAAGCAAGGTACAGGCCCACTGAACACCCATCCCATCGAACATGTATGTTGCGAATAGTGGGAAGATCGAAGCTACGAAAGACCGTACAATTGTATTCGCAGCAATTGCTGAGGCAGCGCTGAAAGTGAAAATGTTAGCCTTTTTGCCGCATAGCTTGACTTCCAAATGTAATAGGAAAAAGACTTACAATATAAGGTATGCATCCACCAAATAGTTGAGCGACTGTAAGAAAATAAGGAGAAATCCAAATCCAGTGCAAAGACCTGACAAAGTAGGCACGATCCAGTGTATTTCTTCCTTGAATCCGGTCCACCCGAACCAAAAGAGTCCGATGGCGAACGAGACTCCACCGACGATGACTGGGGGAAGACGCCACTCAGGAACAGGTACATCATTGTTGGCGGCTAGTTTGCGCTGGTAAGCGGGCTGGATGAGGAAGATGACGATGCCTGCTAATGCGATGCCGACGACAATTCCAAAATACGGCAATCCACCAAGGCCGCTATTGAAATGGTGGATCCCTTCGAAGACAATGGGGTATGCCGTGAGGAAGGCATATAGCAGGCCATAGAGGAAGGCTACATATAAACTGAGTAATAGCACAATAGGTTCCGTGACGAGCAAGCGAAGGGGACGGCTGAAATTGATAGTTATCAACTCGTGAATGTCAACTTCAATTTCCTCTTGCTTGGCATGGATACCCCAATTCTTAGTTTTGCGACGTAATTCCGCGGCCTTGCTTATTAAAATGACTGGTGGGTATGTCTCTTGGAAAAACAAGAAGACAAGTGCAAAGCCCAGGAAGCCCATGATAGCGGTGATGTATTGACTCCAGCGCCAACCCAAGTGAGAGATAGTGATGAATCCGCCGATGAAAGGTGCCATGAGAGGTCCTGCGAAGACAGCCATGGCAAAAGTCGTAATGGCAAGTCCACGCGTCTGATGGTCGAACATGTCTGCTAAGACGGCCACTACAACTGCGAGGGGGCAAGCGCCAAAGAAGCCAGCGAAAAACCGGCATATGATAACTGTCTGGAGATCCTTGGCCACGGCGACCGCAATGCAGAAGACGGAGAAACCAAACATGGATAACACCAGAGGCAGCTTGCGGCCTTGCAACTCTGACATAGGGGCCCAGAGGATCGGGCCGGTTGCAAAGCCCAGAACATACAGCGACAGGCCCAGGGTTGAAACCTCATCCGCAACGTGGAATTTTTGACCGATGACATGTATCGTTGGCGAATAGATGCTGCTTCCCCACGCAGCCACGAATGTGGTGTATCCTAGCATGATACCAATTGCGATCCTGAGAATCATACATGTGAGCTATTGGACGGAACAAACCAATTGAAAGATAATCAACATACTTCTTCGCCATACTCCAATTCTGTGGATGCAGTGGATCATTTGGCCCATTGAACTCGACAACAAATCTCTCCTGCTCTGGCAATGACGGAGGATAGGGCTTACCGCCTCCAAAATCTGGTAGGACCGACTGTCTTGATCTCGTTCTTGCACCAACGGTCCCCGCGTGCTGGCTACGTTGAGTTCGTATGCGAGTTAGCTCAGTTGAGTTTCTCGATGCGGTAGGTCTATTTGAGAAGGCATTGAGTCTGGAATGGTTGGTGAGACGTCCCTCTAGGTTGCTGTACTCGCGTAGGAATTGCTCCGGACTAGCCTGGGTCTCAGCCCTTTCGAGATCGAGATCGACGGTATTCATGACTAAGGCTGATCGAAGGGGGATATGTGTCTTTAGTGAATCTTTTTCCTGTGTGTGCTCATGTCCATCATCACTCCGTTACTGTTATATAGAAGAGATATGTTCTGTTTCTCGTCAGCCACCCAAAGGACCTCCCCAATCTCATTGGCTGGATTGGATAATCATAGCACAGGACGGCAGCTAAGCATTTTCGACGTCATCCCGCTGGCCCCGGCACTTGCGGTCTGAGCCGAATCAGGGACCATCGCGGCGGTCTTCCGCACTCATTCCGCGCTGACTTCGCGCTCACCGAAGCACAACGAGGCATAAAAGGGATGGAGAGGATCCGGGGAAGCACAAAACGCTGATGCCAGATTATCCTGCATATGCATACATTTATGCAAGTACAAAAGTGTCATCTAAACCTACGGCCGTATCCTCAGCGATACTCCGAGTACATGGGCCGGATCCAGGGAACCCTTCAATCGTGCAATCACAATTGGATCGCGGATTCAAATGCGGCTCTCGCCCGTCATTTACTGACGCAGCATGGACACCTGCATAACATCACCGCGCGTTCCGACCGTACTGTCTGGCAGCGATAGTACTGTGAACCATTTATACTTGGAGTATAAATTCTACAAGAGACTAATATAGGAGAAATTTTGCAAATTTATGATATTTGGTGAGATATCAGCCCTCATGCGACGACCTAAATACGAGCACCTCCAAGGACTTTACGCTCAACACGCCACTATCATGGATTAGTCTTCAACAATTACCTTTGAGGGTGCGGATCGCATACTTACCATTTTCCATGGGGCGTTCCATGCGAACAGTAGCGGTATAGCCTCCTTATATGCATCGTGCTTCACCGATTGCTCAAAATGATCCATACTCTCCCACCCTCTGATAACGAAAAAACAACTCGCCTTCTCTCCTTTGTTTTCGTCGTGTTCTTGCTCTTCCAGCAGCCAACCAAACGCTAAACTCGAATTTCCAGTCGCCCCTTTGCTATAGATCTCATCAAACTTCAAGAAATCTTCCTTGATCTGCTTACGGAACTCCGGCGTTTTACGGGAGGCTGCGAAGAAGTTCTGCACGTGTTCGACCACGTTCGCGTTAGCGGGGCCATCCGGTCCGAACGCGGACTGGTTGAGTGCGACATGGAAAATGTCGCGGGGCTCTCCACAGGAACTGCGCACGCTGCTTACGAAGGGATCGAATTCCGACGTGGTTTCAACGTTTCCGTCGTCTTCATTCGCCGCATTCAGCTCTGAGGTAATCTGGACGGTACCATTATCTGGAACCTGGGTGGAAAAAGCACGAGACCGGGTTGGGTTTACTTCATCAAGGGCCTTGACGGCCTTCTGAATCACACCGTCAACCGTGGCAGGTCACGCATGTGCGCCGAGTAATGACTCTACGTCAAATTGTATGACTTGGGCAATAACCATGTTTGGTGATGGGATTAATTTTTCCGATGCACAATTTGAAATGGAAAGCTAATTGAGAGTGCAATAATTTCTGTCAGGGTTGAAGAAAAGCGTAAGAAGTGTGAATANTTTATCTCGGTGCCAGGTTTATCCAATAAATCCATTATATTTCTTGGTGCAAAAACATCGGTCGCTGGGTCTAGGTAGGATTTCCAATCCTGATTTCTAATAAACCCGGAGTCTAGAAGAAGTTCCAGAAAATAATGAAACATTAGGTACCTCCGATAGGTTAAAATATTTAAAACAAGCAGTTATGTCCGAGTTATCTTTAGAATACAAACGATCCAAGGCATAGGAAGAGGATTGATTCAGTGCATTAGTCAGCTACGGGCAGAATTTGGCTAAAGGAATCCGAAAGTCCGTGCCGACGGAGTGACAAGTTAGGAACAAGCGCGAAACAGTATTTTTAGTTCCATCCCGTCTCTGGCTCCCTGCTAATAAAATCAAGCTTTGCATAATAGCCACACTACTGCACCTGTACTTATGCACGTAAGCTATGTACATTATATCTCCCTTCATCGCTTCAGTCCCTATTCTTTTCTTATTCGGTCCGATGCCTCCGAGACCTTCAATCTTTTTATTCGATAAGAGCTCATCCATATCAATGTTCTTGGCCAAAGCCTATTTTCTCTCACACAGCGAGGTTGGATGCTGTCTTCGACTGGAGACGACCCTAGTGCCGCTATCCGCCTTTTCTTTCATGGACCCGATTCTTGCACACGAAATTAGCAATACTTCATAGAATACAAGATACAATAACTATCGGTTCAATTGGTATCTAATGTAAAGTCACAATAATCAATAATATCGAAAGAGGCTATCCAAAAAGCTCCCCTGAGCGCATGGTCTTTTCGACCCATAGCGTCCATTCATAATATTGAAGCATATGCGTAGGTACCTGCTTATGTAATGTACCTAGCCATCTCTCTGGTGTACTATCAGCGCTGAGCGGCATATGGCGTTGCTTCTCCTCGAGTTCAACATTAGTGATCGGTTTCATAATCAACTGGAGTGCCATAAAGTGAGCTTGCAGTAGCTGACACACTTGGTTGTGAGGGTCAGTAAACTCGCGAAATTTGTCGTGGGGCATCATCATGAACATCTCATTGATTCTTCGGAGCCCGATGTAAGCTAGTTGGGTCAGAATATAATACAAGCTGGATGAATGTGACGATACTCACATTCCCGAGGAGATATATTCAGATTATGAGCCATGCTTAACAATAATCCAAAAATGTCGATTTCAGTCTGGGTCTTACACAGAGGAGCCGTTTTCTCTAATGATCTACAAGCTGCTGAGACAAGTGTGTTGTTGATTACCGACGCTTGCGCCAGACCAGGCTCAACCATTTTAAGCTGGTCGTCAGGGAATACGCTCGTGAACACGAATTCCATGGTTTGTTGGCTCATTTTCACTGCTATGGCAACAATACCACGGAGGAAAGCTATGTATTCCGATAGCCCGTCGTCAAGGAAAATTGATTGGACTGCTAGTACGAAACATGTTGCTAACATGGCGTTTCCTTGCTCAAAACATGTGATGCCCTCAGGGATGGCTTTCCTAAATGTCTCTATAGCTTTCAACCTATGATTGATTGCAGCTGTAATGAGGCATCGATCGTCTGTTACGCTTGCTAGATTTGAGGCGGACAGTGCCAACATCGAATGTAATAGATAGGCGTACTACTGAAATCAGTGGGAATCCCATAATGCGCCGATATACTTACATCGGATGCTATTACAGGAATCTCATGAGTCCAGACGGAATCATTACCGATTGGTTGGTGTGGATATGCCGTCTGCATGAAGTGTTGAAACAATCGGAAATCTTGCATACTAAACAGCGGAGTTGTAGTTGAGGGATTGGAGGGTATTGTGCATGCAGTTGCAGGCTTTTGTCTGTCGATCTCGAATTGGTTGATCTGGGTCTCGGGCCATTCACACTGCAACCCTCGTTCTGCACAATAGTCACACAATGGACGGTTCTCCTTACACTATTGGCGGATGTAAGCTTGACTTTTTTTGCGCGCATTGCACTGTGGTACCTTAACACGCGCTCGTTTACAGTTGAAACAGCCTTTTCTTGACTTCGTGTGGCCCTTCCTTCCTCGTTTGGCGAGGTGGCCATCTTTGCTTTTACTCGTTTTTGGATGAGGTGGCGATTCTCGGGGTTGTCTATTGGAGGCGGCTGAGAAGTGGCTGGAAGACCTGGCAATTTCAGGACGCGAGCCTGACGAGGTAGTTTGCGACGAGTTCATCGTAACAGAGCCAAGCATAGTGTGGTTTAGCTTCAATGCTAAGTGAATTTGTTGGCCTGGATCGGAAGAAGTCTCTTCTCTCCAATATCGCAGGCAGGGATTGAAGGCGGTTGTTGAGCAAGGGCTCCGAGACATGCGCCACTAACAAACGGTGGAACAATGCGGCTGCTGCCTCCTTAATCTGGAGAGTTTACTCTAGTATGACTGTTTTTCCTATTTTGTAGTGCGATCCAATTAAGCACTGCCAAAACCAGACGAAGACGGGGTAGCAACGCGAAATGCGATACAAGCGAGCTGAAACATCCTTTTTTAAACTAGTGTGTATCCGCTTTCGCATTTCGTATTTCGGCCTCCATTTGGAAAGCGAGTTAAACGGCGCTTGCTGACTAAGGTATCTGAAGCTACACTACTAAGTCTACCAGCAACGTGTCTCTGTACTGCAAGATTAGGATTATATATAGCTTACCGTGTAGAATTGTCATTAACAAGATCTAGTACTCCATTTCAAATATGTCACTCTCTGTGGATTACAACAAAGCAAAGGGTGAAGAAGAACACATCCTTCACTTACCTGGCGGCCGACAACTAGCATACGCACACAATGGCCCAAGCACATCACGAATCATTATAATCTTCTTTGTTGGTATCATGGGCGTAGGCAGCGTACCTGATCTTCCAGAACCGTGCCGCCGGCTTGGTGCACATTGGATTGCGCCCACTCTTCCTGGGATGGGCAATTCGAGTACTCGCGACTTGGCTGAACCTTATCATGTCGCCTTGTTAAGAGACATAGCAGCTCTCTTGAAGCACCTGTATCCCACCGACGGATTTGACTCTATATACATTGCAGGGGGGTCATACGGTACTGTACCAGCTCAGATGCTCTATGGTGCACCTTACGATTTGTTTCCGCCCGGTCGCAAAATCGTGGGATGTGTCTTGATGGCGGGCTTCTCACCGTTCAAATACGACACTGACCACGCGAAGGGATTGAACTGGGAGAACTGGTTTTCCGTCGGACCTCCTTCACAACTTCCCTTCCGCCCCCTCCAACGGCTTTTCAGAATTGTCGTAGCATCTAAGTTCAAAAAGCTAGACGGTGCGAGGGACTTCCTCCGGCAAACACTTCTCAACAAAATGGATAGTGATGAAAAATTGCGCTTTACCAAATGGCTCGAGGAATGGCTCGAGGAGAAAGATACAACTGAATTCGAGTTCTTGAATCGAATGGCAGAAGGCGCCGTGAGGTGCTGTCAAAATTGGGATGGGTTTATGGAGGTCTCTGATGTGATTCATTCCGATTGGGGATTTGAACCAGCCAAGCTCGACGACGAACATGCGAACAAACCTATGTTGGTCGTTGGATCTGAGAAAGACCATATTGGCGGAAGTAGAGATAGTTGGATCGTGGCTAACTATAGGTCAGCAACTTTGAAATCAATACCAGGAGGGCATATCTCCGCTCTCTGTTATATGGATGAGATTTGGCAAGAAATAATAGACAGTATGTCACCAAGTATATGTCTATTAAAAGCTTGTACATGCGGCTGACATGGTAGGGCACAAAGGGAGTACGCATTAGCTGGAGACATGAAATGTCCCAACCATCTGTGCAATCCTTAATCATTATCTGATTCGATTCAGGTTGACTGCCTTTCAATGGGAACCAGTCGCTAACTCTCACAACCTTTGATATAGAATCGGAAGGACAGTTTGATATGAATAATGATACTCTCTATGGAGCAGATACATATAACGGGTCATTTGGGAGGTTCCTATGTCCGGTGTATACCTGTTAGCTTATCGAGCGGTCCACTCTCAAGCGACACGGATGGAGCACGTTGCGTGTTAATCTCTTATAAGAAACATACGGTATAACAATAGAAGCCGGAGTATAGTTAATTCTTTCAATGTTCGTATATTGGAAATTTTATAAATACCGCCGCACTTGAACTGTCCACCGCTCGTCCTATAATAGCACGTTTTTCTGTTACTATTTCCACGATATCATAAAACCAAATAGTACCCTGCCATTCAGATCGATATTCACGGCAGATATCATTAACCACAGTATAATGGGAAAAATAAATGGCCGTAGTTATAAGGAGGTCTAAGGATCTCGAACACACTGATTGAGTCAAAGTGCTGACACGCGTTTGCACAGGCAGACATTCCTCGCATCTGTTTGGATGCAGCGACCAGTCAGGGACTGCGAACTGTGCCTCGCTTGGCCACATGCGCGAGTCACGTTTGATCCTGCAGGAACAGAGGCACATGACAGCCTGATATACTGTGGACAGCTGGTCTAGATGTGAATTTTTAACTTTCTGCGACACGATCTTCGTCACAAATATCAGGGCATATCCGGACATAATGAAGTGGAAACGATTGTTTGCAAAACTGAAGTGGAGGAGTCGCAGAAAGCAATGTACGGCGAAGGCGCATAAACAGGTGAAGGGGGAAGAGAAGTAGCTGCCGTTGCCCGATCTGCAACTACACCTCGAACGCCAGCGCTGCTAGCGTCACCATCAATACCATCAACACCAGCAGCAACGTCTGCAACAGCAACAACAGCAAGGTCCACAGTTTGGCCGCCGCCGTCGTTCCCAGATGCTGTCGAGAGAGAGTCAGGTTCGGTCGCGGCATTGTTTTCAGCGACGAAACAAGAATCCCAACCCCATGCGACAGATCAAGAGGTAGGGTATCTCGAGAGGCCGTACTGGGCACCTTTTACCAGCAGCCCCGCCAAAGCATCCCTGAGCGGCCGACCAACGGGTGAGTTGGCATACACGGCAAGCAATCCTTCATCTACCCCTATTTCTACCGGAGCCGCAAATAGGACTATCCCCGGTGATACATACTCTCAGCGCGTGGTCACAGCTGTTGACCGCGGGAAGATAACGACGGGGATGGGATATCTCTTGATGAAGTAATGACTACGTAATAGTTCAGACAAGTGGCGAATTAAAGGTATCAGAAAGTGAAATGCGGGGAGGGAAGGGGTCAATAATAAAGAGATCAAAGTAGACCTCCTGTTTTTGGTAGAGAGCAATTTTTGACTATATACTTCTTATTCCATCGTCTTATATGCGATACAGCGTTCTGGGAAACTTTACATATCCTTCCTAATCAATACCACTGGTCCAGAATACTGATACCTGCCCTTGATAAAGAAGTAAGCGATTGCAAAGCATACCGTGAATCCATAGATTAGGATATTCCAGTTCATCGTCTCTGGAGTCACCGGAGTGGCCTCTGGGAAGAAGCAGAAAATATATACAATGAGGAGGTACAAAACAGAGAAGGCATTGATTGGAGCCCCCCACTTTCCCAGACTCCATCGAGCAGGAGGAAGTGGCTCATTCCGCAATCTCTTGAGAAAAACGCACGAAATAGAGATTATATAAGAAGATAAGAGTGATGCAGTGCCGAGAGATGCAATAGCGTTGAATGCAGTGGTTGAGCCGATATTAATCAGGGATAGTAGAATTGTGATGCAAAACGAGACTATCACGGCATTGAGTGGGATATCCCATCCCGGTTGGACCTAGTAAAAAGCCAATTATTAGTAAACAATCAAGGATAACGTTCAGAACTTCAAAGAACTGGTACTTACTTTTGAAAGAAACCGTGAAAATGGCAGCCCGTTATCACGTGCAAATGCAAACATTTGTCTTGATGCAGTAGCAACGTTCGTAATAGTCCCGCAGGTAGTCAAGATGATTAAAATGGCTGTCATGACCGAAGTTCCGACGTGGGAATTGGTGGTATTGTAGAAAACCTGTATAAAAGGCATGACGTCTGGGTTCGCGAGAATGTCATCAATGTTCCCCAGTGTAAAGCAGAACGTAACAAGCATAATGAATCCAAGGGAACCGTTGATGACCGCTGTCCACATCATTGCACGAGGCAATACTATTGATGCATCTTTGATTTCTTCGGACATGTGCGTGGCTGAATCTGGTCCGATAAACGCGAACACGGGAGAAAGCATACCAATGAGACATGACAGACCGATACTCCCCCAATTCCCACCATCGGTGAATTGAGTGAAAACAACTGAAGATGTGTTACGAGGGGCTAGAACCCAGAGAGGGACCAGAATAGCAAAGAAACCGCACACGTGAAAGATCAAGACAATTCCCTCCACGAGGGGAAGTCTCTTGGCAAGATACGTGTTGAAGATGATGGAGAAAAAGCTGACAGCAATAATCAAAAGAGTGCCTTGCCATTGTTGGAAGTCATAGTTGGCATCGTTGATGACTAAGAGGCTTTGGATCTGTGATGCTGTGAGAAATGCGATGCTTGTAATTCCAGTTTGCCATCCGAGAACGCAGATCCATCCTATCAATTCGGTTAACAACTGTTATGAGCCGAAAGAAGTGTATGAAGGTCATATATTACCTGTGATATAGCTCAAAAATTTCTGAGAACTTGCGGGTGCAAACTCGGAGACCCAATGATACTGCCCTCCTGAGGTGGGTGCCATTGAGGCCATCTCCGCCATGGATGCAATAACCGCTGAGAAGCAAATGAAAGTGCCAATATATGTCCATATCAAACCAGCCAGCCCTCCATTGATAAGGCCAAAAGTACTCGCACTGTAATTATAGATTATGAGTAAAATTCGATGTTGATCTCCAACACCATGGTTGTCGAGAAACTTACGTCAATTGACCTTCCCATGTGCTCATGAGAATGCAGGTAAAACCCAGGATTGACAAGAAGTGAAAGTTCCGCTAATTTTATTTCTTCCACATTAGCATTACGGGAACCTGGTAAACTAGATGAGAGTTCGTTAAAAAAGATTGAAATAGTATACTCACCCTCAATTCTTGATTCTTTCCCAAGCGCATCATGTCACGCCGATCCGCCTTGGTACCGATCTTCTCACTCGGACCGAGCTCTTCCATCGGAACATCGTCAGACGGAGGAGACACCCTCTCGAAGACGTCTGTCTTGTTTTCAAAGGAGTCAGGCATGGCGAGCGATCTAGATGGCAGAATTTCTCGAAAGCGAGAAAGGAAGAGAGGATAGAGGTGCACGTAGAAAGGGTGCAGAGAGGGTGCAGAGAGGGGGTAGAGAGGGTGCAGAGGTTGTGTAGAGGACCTGGGATTGTTGAAGGCAGGGGACCCCAAAAGTCCTACTGCATGATTTCTAATATAGGCATTGGAATGACCTCGAGATGGAACCGTATTCGTCCTCGAGCGAGCAGATAACATGGGTACGAGTGTACGCAATCAAATGTCTAGATAAAACACCACCGCGGCGACGGTCCCGACAGAGTGGTAGACACCATCATAGGACCGTGATAGGGTCCCACAGCAGGGGACAACGTGTGCGCTCATCCGGTAGCGGACCATTCCATGGTCTGAGCCCTTTTTCCCAAGTTCCACCCGTGAACGGATGCGAGCACCGGTAGCACGGCTGCCGGTTGTGGAAGGCGGTTGTGCCTCGCCACCATGCAGTACCGTAGCAGCGATTCAATACCCGAAGGACTCATCCTAGCATCGAATGCCGGACGTCTTTCCGCATGGAGTAAATAATCCGTCATTTTATCTATCCCGCTGCAGAGGTCCACAATGGATGTGCGTACCGTGTATATTAGGGTACCATTGTGTTGGTTTTTGTTGGTGGTGTTGATGAAGGAAGAAGCGTAGTGGAGGGCAGTGGCGCACATAATGGCTCGCGCAGGGCGCACCAACGCTCGAATGTGGAACGCGGATCGTTCCCCGTACCCCCCGCTCGCTCTTCAATACCGTCCCTTCCCTTGCAGGATGCAGAGGCAGGAAAACCTATACCTGCCTTATTCACCTGGAGAAAGCCAATCCCGATTCTCTGTGTTTCGAACTAGATGCCATAGGGGCTTGAAATTGCCGCTTGCCCGGTTTACAAGAGAAGGCGATGCTCAAACAAATAGTCATACGGACCATGTCCTTGATAAACCCACTCCTTGATTTGAAAGAAAATAATCATTGTGGGGCCAGTATTTCAAGAACGCCTTGGGTAAGATGGTAAATCTTTCTTTCTTGAAGCTTGGATGCACACCTCAGATTATACCGGTACTTACATTGAGTCTATCGGATGCTTCAGTCGGGATCGTGCTAAGGGAAGATCAAAATTGTGTGTATCAAATGCTACGTTATCAGGGATGGACAAGCCTTGTGGCTATCGGGCAGGGCAGCCGGGGAACGTGCCGGAGCGAAATGGTGTACGCCCCTAATCGGTGGTGCATAGGCCCTTGCTGTTGGCTGCGCACACCACATAATGCATCGTATCACATCCTGGAACGGCACCGTTGCAGGATAAGTAAACAATGTGATTATGTCTTCTAAGCGAACTGGATGTTGCACATTGGGTGTCGGACTATGGACGTGGGATGTCCCAGGGAGCAATGCTCCTAAATACCGTATGAGCAATGACAGAGTATGAGGCGCGGGTTTCATGGGAGCAGGAAGCCCATGTCTACCGTAAATTGTGAGACAACTGATATTGGATCTGATAGCGGTACTGCGTTGCCAATGGCTTACCAAGGGCTTGATTAATTTTTCTGTGAAGAATTTGTATGGTAGACATGATATTTTCATGAGGTCAGGGTCGGCAAGGATTCCATCAACTGGGTTTGACTTTGGTGCGCTTAGAGCGTGGTTGCAACCGCACCAACACAATGATATCTTTATCTCTCTTCTACCATTTCGGTACTCCCTTGTTCCGGTTAGCACTTGATATATCGGACATATCGCTTGAAAGTAAAAATCTTGAAGCATGAGAAAAGTAGCTACGATGAATGCTCCGTACTAGGTGCCAGCTAGAGACTTGAACGACGATGTCCACATCTTCATTCGACTTGCCGTTCGCAGCAATCGATGGCACTGATCGCAGTGGGCTATTGTGGATTACCGCTGCACTCTCTCTAACATATTTCGTTCTAAGTTGTATGTTGCGAGTCTTTATCAGTTTTCGAAGCTTCCATCGAGATGCGGCAATGCTGATTCTAGCTTCCGTAAGCATTCCCGGACTATCGTCGCTCTTTCTTCTCAGACATACTCTCGGATCCAGTTGACTTACTTCATTAACTTTTGGCCAGATATTTGCCTTTGCTCAGGTAATGGTGGTCTTTAAGCAGCTTGACTCAGGATTTGGAAAAGTCCAACGTCGACTTCAGGGGTCACAGTTCGAGAATGTTGAAAAGGTAGCTTGATCGCACTTATGGCCACCCTATATCTATCTATCACCTCCGTGTGTTGACTCTCGTTCTAGGCCGGTTACGCAGCTGATATTCTTTTCGTGCTGTCGCTGTGCTGCGCCAAATGCTCTGTTGCTTGGCTTACGGCACGCCTGAGCCCCGACTTGAAGCACCAGTATATTTGCGCTGGGATCTTCTGGTTCTCGATTATTTGGGGAATATCTGGATCCCTAGCACTATCTCTCCGCTGCAATCTCAGCCATCCGTGGGTAACTCTAGGTGCCAACTGCACTGACCTCACACTCCGCTGGAAAGTCATAGTCGCTTTCGATATTATCATTGAAGTCGCATTATTCCTGTTAACTGTGGCACTTGTCTGGGAGCTGCACATGCCAGTACAAAAGAAGCAAATTGTTGTGCTCGGCTTTGCCTTCCGGTTACCGTGAGTACAGAAGCATCGGTGCTATCATAGCTGCTGATACTTGCATTAGGCTTATAGTGTTGGCTATCCTACACGTTCACTATTTCAGCACAACGATCCAATCCGTAAACCCCGCATATGATCAAATCATCCCGAGTATATACGAACAGGTAGAAATGGGATGGAGTCTTATTGCCGCTACAATCCCTTGTCTCAAGGGGTTCGTTGTCGATCTTGGTACCGGCTACCTTGGACATAATCTTGGCCCCACCGCACTAGGGTATGGCAGTAACCGATATACCAGTGAAAGGGACACATATATGTTGGACACCATTAGTGCATCTCGAGCAGTACGAAGTAAAGTTGTTGGAGGCCAGCGAGATGACAACATGTCCAATCGTTCTTTAACACGTGCCTCGCAATCAAATGATAACGAAATATTTGATGATAATGGTATTCGGAGGACGGTAGACTACCGTGTAGACTATGATTGATTATCATTCAAATAAATTAAAAACTTTATAGAGAAGTACTTCTTGCAATTCCTGAAATTTGTCGACGCTTTCCTTAACAATTGCTGGAAAAACTATTCGTTCTCGTTTTTCAAACCACGCAACAAGGTCTGGCTCACTTTCAAGAATTCTTAAAGTTTCTATTCACATCAACTGAATTTGAAGGGGTGGATTTATACTAGGAGTTGATGTATACTAGGACTTGATGAAGAAGGGTAAGAGGAGTGAAATGTATCGGATTATTGACGCTTTGGGGGCTATGAACAATGAGTTATCGACAACCCAGCAGAGATTGAGGTAAAGGCTTCCTCTGGCAAAGAACCCATGCAAACATGTTCTCTCAGTACTCGACCCCATTTGCTTAATTTGATATGCTTCTGATAATGAGAAGACTATAATGATTTAGGTATAGGACCAGCATCACGCGATATCTGAGTCTCCAAACGCTGTCTCACGCTTACGCAGGTCTTCCCTCTCACCCTCTCCTGTGTCGGCAACATCTTCCTTCTCCCACTGTATCGCACCAAGGGCGGGAGTCCAAGGCATCTTCATTCCGGGCCTGATATAATGTCTATAGTCGGAAGGTTGCAACATGGGCTCAAAGGAATGACCAGTCCATCGCATGATAGATGCAAAGTATCTGTTCAAATTCCTCGTCAGAATATTGAACCATGCAAAGAATTTGGAGAGGTAAAATAAAGGAGTCTACTCACTCATACCCAGGTCTCTTGCAGTATGCACTTTTTGTTCCATCGACCGCAGTGAGACAGTATTTCACGGACTCAACCTTTCCTGGGCCGGAGATGCATGACCAGCCTGGATTGTTCGTACACTTTCCACCGTGGCAGGATGTCGAGAATGGAACTACCGTCATACAACAATAAGTTTCATAGTTCTCTGGGCAGATGGGGTAACGCCCGGTTTGTGAGAACGAGCTTTGACCGGTAATCTGATTGCGGGCGCTTACGCCAACAATAAGGAGAGCTGAGAGAAGGAGAGTGAGATGCATCTTGATGGGCGCTACAGATGCAGAAGTATTGCACTACGAATTTTGCTCGGATGTTTTGATAGCTAAGAAGGCCTCAGTCTTGATGTAAATGAGCAACACATACAGATCACGAACATGAGGCTTTGCGGGGTCCATTGCTAGGCAGCCGGTTTTAAGGTCCGTAAAACCGAACATCAATGCGAAGATCGGGCTGATGGGCTGTGCCGCAATACCCCTGTCAGTGATTATTGATATGTGCTTGCTTGAGTCTTTTGGCCTTTTTTGTAAAACAATATGTGATAACCCGTTCCACGCTATCGGTAATTCCAAATTTATAGGTCGTTGAGAGACAGTAGATTGACAAATACTAACAATGGATAAAGAACACTGGATAATTACTTTCAACAAACCATTTACTCTTGTAGCAGTCGTTATATGTTTACGCACTTTTCGACTGGTGTCTACAGCCTCGCGAGATTTCCAAAGAGAGAGTGTGTTCTCACGGGAGCGGACGCATTAAATTGGAGTCTGCAAGCCAAGAGTCCCAGTCATCCCAGCTGATTGTGTGCGTATCACTGCTCCCCACACCGTAATCTTGATTGAGTATGAAATCTGAATATGAGTGCGTAGCGCTTCTATCGCCCTGCACATCATCAAGCCCATAGCTGCGCCAAAACGCATTTCTTTCGGAGGAAGCAGGGGAACTTCCAGGAGTAATACTTTGAGGTTCTAATGTTATACCTTGTTTGGGATCTGTGGCATCTAAGTTGTGGCTTAGCTCGTCATTATCGCCGTCTGATATCACTCCCGGTCTCTGGCCAGTGTTGCAGGCGCCTGCCGGGACGTTGTTGATTAGATCACCAGGTTGACCACTCTTAAGATAGTGTTCTGATCTCTTGGCTTCGACAACCTGCAGCTTTTTGCGTAGCTGGCTAATGAACTGGGGAGCTGGTGAGGGATTTGAGTTCTTGTTCTGTAGTGCTGCTTCGCAATTGGCGTATGTTTTCACGCAGAGGTTCCCAACCGCTAAATGTATAGGTTTTCTCATGTCAAATACCATATCTGGGTTGTTCTCGTACGTAGTAGCGATATACTTCCACGCTTTGTCAGCATCCGGATTAAGTGGATCGGCTCGAAGGCTGTCTAGAATATGAATTATAGCGTGCCATTGCTGGTAATATGACGCATGCCAGGCAAATTGCTTCAAAATCGGATTCGACTGTAACATATTATGCTGCTCAAGAAGCCTGATACAGATTTCCCACACTAATCGACGCTCAGAAAGCGGCGTCTCTTCTTGGCTTGCCCATCTTCGTGGGTGATGCAACATGAAACAGATAATGTTTATGGAAGAGCGGGCCATTAGCATCGCCATGAGATGTAAAGGCTGTGAAGCATCACAATAACGTATGTATTTATTTTCGAGCAGCTCTTCGATCTCTCTGAAAGATCCATCTATATCTGCAGCATCACCATCTCGCGGATGAGGATCCCAAGGGCTGGAGGTTCGTCCTTGCTGACGGAGATTGGTGATACTGTTAGCAGCATAATTGAGCAGCTCGCATTTCATGGAAACAAAGACGGCATCCGTCAACTTGTTTGATTCAGTTGCTAGCAAAGCCATTCCTGGATAAAGTTGGTCATCGTCAATGTTGGTGGGCCATTTTGTTCTTTCGGCGCCTCCGTGAAGATCCTGAAACTTGCCCATGCCACAAAGCTCAGCAGTACGGAAGTCATGCATCTTAAGCTGCCACCAAATACGTCTTCGCATCTCAGTCTCGAATGGGGGCAAACCTAGATCAACTCCGTCCCGCTCGAGTCCCATGCTTTGTGCAATGCGGAGAGCTACGCCTGTCAAAGACCAAACTGCACGAGGCTCATAAACATCTCTGACCGCGAGAAGATAAATGACTAATGCCTGAAGTACAACAAGGCTAGTGGTCCCCATAAATTTGGAACGCAACAATGCTACTTTGGTGGCCGATGTATACCGTCGCAGCAGGACTTTACGGCGTTCACCTAGCCTCCATTTACACTCATCGTCCATCAGAGACATAACCGCGGCACTGTAAATGGCGAACATGAGTGCTTCAAAGCTCTGTGGTACCATGGAAGAGTCGGTTGCAGCTTTCTCGATTGCCGGTTGTAATGTGGGTACATGTATGATCTTTGTCAGTGGGTCAATATTTTCCTTGAAAATCTGCCATAGTTGACGTATGCCTTCTGGAGAGGGGTGATGGGACGGTGTGTTGGATTCTGGCTGATTTCCGAGAACGAAACCAAAGACATCATCAGATACTTGTGGGTCATGTAAATCGTCTAAAGAATATCCTAAAGCATCCTGGGGATTGTGAAACTGAGATGACAGTCAGTGATCTGACTATCTATTCGAACCAGTGAGCACGGGTAACTAGCCTCTTCCACCATTCGCGTCCACAATATACTAGTTAAGCGTTAGGGTAAACATGTATGTAGACATCGGGTTAGATTACCCACTTGTCAATAAACTTGGAGCAGCCCTCACCCTGTATCACTCGTCTCCTGTTGACAGATTGCCTGGATTCGGACTCCACGGGAGGAGCGGCATCCCACTGGAGGTCGCTTGCCTCCACTACCTCAGTGTGCTTGGATCGGCGACGCGTTTCGGATCCCGGAATGTGCTGCAGCTCAATTGGGTCAACGCCTTTCTCTCGAAGAAGCGCTTCATAGTGTTTGAGTCGATCGGTTAGTATCTGCATGTTGGGGCGTCTGTGTTTGTTTCGAGGGGGCGGCGAAGGATTGAAGACGCAGTGAACGTCATGTCTAACACATGCACTACAGGGCGTCTTGCGATCACATCTTCCGTAGTATGTCAGCAGCCATATCAGGGTACTCATGTGCTATATAATGAGAAATGAATTTAAAGATTCAACCAGGGAACACGCCACGGAGGTACCAAGCACCTGCTATCCCGCACGCGCCGTGCATCAATTCAATTCAGTAAAATCATGCTGCACTACAAACAATGCTACTCAACATACTTGACTTTGCGGTTAGCACAGCGTTTGCAAGAATGGGTAGGTCCGCTGGAGTTGCTTGACGAAAAGGATGCTGTGGTCGCCATCGCATCGAAACGCGTAGACAGTCCACATGTGAGCGAAACTTGAGCCAGCGTGAGGTGAAAGTCAGCAACAGTGCAGCCGAACCACCCTACCGTAATCTAGTGTTGTTATTGAAGGCTGCACGATGTCATTATCGTCAGTTGGAGAGGAAGACTGGAATGCTGGAAAACATGAACTATACGTCTTCCTTTAATTAGATCAGTCTTGCTCGAGTTTGGCATGGTGGCTTCGGGGTTGGTGGTCTTTTCGGCCCCGACGACTCCCGAGACAATATTGATGCCTCAGGCTTAAATATTCCTATTCTCGCATGCGCGTGTGTCCAGGGGGCAAGAGCGAATTTAGCAGTGCATTAATATATGCATTACACAACACAATCCAGTTATTCTATTAATTCAATTTGATAATGATAACAAAATATTTATATATGACATTAATTCATCAGAATTTAAGTTATGTTTTCTGATGACCAAATTTTTGATTATGAGWAGATTATTTGATTAAATTCTTTTAGGAACAAATTTAACTATGTGTAGTTGTAAACTAATCTTCTAATGTTCGGTTTAACAATGATTTACACGTATTTATCTACAGCCTGAGCAAATCGCCATCCATATTTCTAATCGTAATCATCGTCAGCCCATTCGTACTTCCTTCGACTCTTTCCAACCGTATAAATCTTCCCTGTATTTGCTTCTGCTGGATGCGCTGGTACATTCTCCCCCTCTCTCCAATCAATTCTAACAGCGTTTGGAGCAGTCCATTGCTGACCACGAAACCACAGCTCAAATGTAGCATCCGCAGCTGCACCAATAACAAATTTCACATCATATCGCGCTTCATAATAAGGTTCGCCTGGTTTGAGTCCCCACATCTTCCTCTTGCCTTTGTGTTCGGTGAATTTATCAAGGCTTACTCTCGACAGGTCAGACTCGACCTCAACCAAGGGTATCACATCCGCTAATATAATATTAGTATCAAGATATTAATGCAAACTCGGAAAAATCATACCGTTTGATACATTATCAGGAAGATCATCAGGGTCGTTGTGGCAGATAACAATTGTAGACTTCCATCTCCTAGTCGAACGCTGGGTGAAGAGCCTAGAGAATGGAAAACTCTTGTCGCTATCTGTTCTAATAGGATGATCCTTTTTGAGGTTAGTTATATGCTACCGTACAATATCATGGGGTCTTGCCCGCCTTCTCGATTACCCATTTAACGTGACCTTTGGTCCAAAGTTTGCCGTCCATCGGGTCTCTGTATGGTGTTTCGCCAACATCCAACTCTGGGTCGTATGGGACATCGCACACAACGCCATATGACGCTCGAGCAATTCTCTCTTTGAGAACCGCTCTCCCGGTCTTTACACGTTGCATTTGATCCCATACTATCCCCTTCACCACGGCAAGCTGTCTTGTCCTATGGTTAGTTTCTTCGTAATTCCGTCAAATCAGGGCCAACGTACGGCTCGTCATTAGCGGCCACAATCACCTTGAGTGAACGAGCAGCGGGGTGGGCTTTAGCCCCAGTTAACGATTCTTTGAGTCTCTTTTGCACATAGGCGGAGCTTCCAAGCCCACCGGAAAGTACAAGATAGTCCTATTCGCTATTAACAGATCAATGTCAGCAACACGTCTAGATACTTACAATACTCTTATAAGGATGCTTTTCCTTTAAGATATTCATCTGGTTTTTTATGTAATTAATCATCTTATCCACCTCGGAGTCGAACAAACGTCGGAAATCTCCACTAATAGACTTCAGCACTATCCCTGGAACGGGAATTTTCTCATTTTGTAACTTACTGCGAAAACATCATTGAACCCAGTGCTATGCAGGCCTTTTCATTTGATATATTAGATTTAAGACCTGGGACTTTGACTGGTAGCTCCTTGAACTCGTTTTCATTAATAGTTCCAAAAGCGCGCTTCCAGCTCTGAAAATCCGTGCTATGCATCATAGTCCAAGCTGTGTTGTCTTTGAGCTCGAGACCACAACCATCGAGGCGGTGCTCAACTAGGCTGCAAAATGACTCGTCGATATTTGTGGCTCCAAAGTTATATCCCGCTACAGGAAGCAATTCCTTAAGCTGGGCGCCGTCGTCATCGCCCCCGACTTTTTGCAGGACAGCGAGGTCCGTAGTCCCGCCTCCGGAGTCACAGACTAGCATGATATCCTTGTCTTCGAAGTTGATGGTCTGATCAATCGCAGTATACACCGCAGAAGCTTGCGGCTCAGTCAGGCCGAAGCTCACCGAATGATTCTTGCCTCCTGTTCCAAATCCAGCATTTGTAAGTAATGGTCGCAGCGAATTGGTGATTTTAGGCGTGGTGAAAGTGGTGGGCAGACTAAATATGAATTCGACTCTCTTATATTTCCAGCTCTCGTTCTTTTGTATTTTCTCACTTAAGTGATCATACAAGCATTTCATATAGTCTTCATAGCACTTTCTGACTTCATCAATTGAGGCATATGGAGGCTCTTGATCAGGGTTGTGGAGTCGGTGCTTCGCAAGATCTTCGTTGAACTTTGTCTCGTCGAGGTATCTCTTAAACCATTCCTTACTCTTTTGATGGGACTGGCAATTGAAGCCCCATAATTTGACAGATTCATCGCGCCCATACAGAAGCGTAGATGGAACTTTGTTGTGATATTCTCCAGGTTTCCCGGGCCATTCCTGAATAACTTTCGGACTCATCATATTGGGTCTGGCGTAGGCAACCCCTGAACAACACATTAATTATAGCTTCATAGTAACTTCACGTTAAGGGCTAACTACCCGAACATGTCATCCCAAAGTCTATCCCTACGATCAAGTCTACTTTCGTTGAACGCGTCATTTTGTTCAGATCGACTTCATGCAAGATGCTCAGAATCTGAGAGGAGACCTAACAATAGGTGCTTCGCCTTCAACTTTAGTCTTACATGAGGCTGGGGAATCATTGCAGCCTTCTGTGGTTTATCAATTCGATCAACTTCCAGGCTCCAAATCACAGAGAGCCTCGTCCGACTCACGATAACGCCCCCACAGCGAGCTGAATAATGGACTATGCATCTTGTCTGTGGGTAGCAAACAATTTAGCCAGTCTGATTGTGGCGTTAGTTGGAGGGGCTTTTGAATTTGGTCAGGTTGCACACGCCCGATGCGCCATGATGAAGTAGCATCGCTTCGCAGGCAGCAACCAATTCGGTGTCCCCATCTAGGAATTGGTGGGCTTGGATCCTGCTTTTAATACGCCGCATGATTATGCTCGATTCATTGGGGTTCCAAATGCATCAATCCACACTTGGCAGGCTGACAGGTCCTAAGTCATTACTCAATAATGCGGGAGCCTCGCCACACAGCTGAGCCTTGGAAATTTAGTGTGGGACAAGTCTGTGACACATGTCTTGCTTGCCACGTCTCTCAGAAACCCAAAGAACCCAGAACTCTCAAAGCCTCGGTGGCAGAGAGCCGTAAAAGCTTTACATCTGTTGAGAATCTTGTTTTCGAAATTTTCCTATCTATTTTCTATCTGAGAGGCTAATGAATTCCACTTGTTACGACTTATGTCAAAGGCAGTAGAGAAACCTCGATGGCATGTTCCATACTTTTCAAGAATCCTTGGAGAGTCAAAATATGTGACGCCAAGCCAGACACCACCCTCAGTTCCAGCATCTATGCCGCCACCAGCAATTCTGAACGTTCCGAACTTCGAGGACTATTTACTTCAGCCAGCTGATGATGGAATGATCCGGCATGATTGGACTCTTCTCAATAGTCTCATTGCTTCCCATGTCAAGGAGTTTTACCAGACGGAAGAGGTCACGAGTTCAGTAGAGAATATCGCAATGGATATAGACGAGCACGAGGTAGTAACTGGCGCAGATCGTATCAGAGATCTCTCGACACTCTTATATTGGCCCCAATATAGAAATCTCGGACTACGAATTTGTGTGGCACGCATTCTGTTATCAAGTATCGATTTCTATGGTTATTGTGACGAGACATCACTTCCTGCCGAAATCGTTGCGCTCCTTCGGAGGTTCCAAGAAGTTCATCCACCTTCAAATGCAGGTAAGCAATCAAAAATATAACTTTCCATTAGACGCACATATTAAGGGAAAAAGTGGATGAGGCTGCTCTCGCTAAATGGAGAATGATCACTGCATTCTTGCTGTCCCCTTCCAGAACATCGAACAAAGACAAGGGAAATCGGAAGGCGGAAAAGTACCCTTGCGTAGAGACATTGGATGAACTTCTTGGAAGGTTCGCTAAAAAACCAGAAAATCAAGGAGAACCTACTGCCAACAGAATCCGCAGTCTTCATTCGCTTGCATCCCACACTGCAGAGTTCGGAGAGAAGCTCTTCGGTCACCCATCTGCCTGGATATTTCAGTGGACTACACACACCACGTCCCATTCACCTAAGAACACGATGGTAGATACCATTCATGGTGGGGCTACGTCTTTAGACGATGAAAGAGATTCCATTGTTTTATTCCCTGCTCTATTAAGGTCTGATTCTCCTGTAAAAGCGGGAAAGCAGAAGGCGAGAGCTGTTGTGGTACAACCCGCGGATATCGGCAGCGGCTTCGTTTCGAAAGAAATTAGCATCCTGGAGAAAAGAAAATATGCGGCAGTTCCTTCTCTTGATACAAGCTTCAAAATCATGGATCTACGGGACGTTGAACCGCTCCGAGGCAACCAGACGAAAGAAAACTCTTACGGGGAAAGAGGATCTCCCGTCAAACGCCAGTCGATGCCGCCGCATTCGCAGTATGTAACTACATTTGAGACTGCAGACTATAGAGATCGTGTTGAGAAGACTCGGCCCGAGTTTTCGAGGCGCGGCTCCCTGCCGGACGATTATGGCGAGCAGAGTGTTGATCAGCCTGCGTATACATATTATTCTCACGACGAGAGAGAACATCCTAACCAGCGACGCGCCCGACGTAAGAAGAACCGGTCACAAAGTGCCAGGTAGTAGATCTAAAAGTTTGCATCATGTCTCATTATTTGAAATACATTTGCTTTATCTTCCAATCACGTTCTATGACGCTTTCTCCGACGGGAAGTGACTATATATTCGTCGCCACCATGATCCTCGTCTGCCCCGGCATAAGAGCTTGTCTGATACGGCGGATTATCCTCAGCCCATAGTTTTCTCATTTTTCTTGAAATAGTGGTAGTGCTTGAATTAGTTGTATCTAATTCCAGTGCTGAGCATGAATAATTAGCTAGGATACTTTGCATCTAAGTGACGATACACGGTACTAACCTTGCGGCGCTGCATTCACGACGTTATCATCCTCTTCAAGGATCTCCGTGCTCTTGCCTCTCATGGTTCTGCGTTGGCTCGGACTAAGAGATTCCCAGTAATCCCCACTATCTGAAGCGGCGGTAGAATATGGTGGCGGGGCAAGTAACTCGGGAGAAGGGGAGGCATCGGGAAGTACCTCCAAACCATTTAGCACATTCATCAGGCGACTGTGGTCGATGACCAGAAAACTCTTCCTCCCGTCAAAAGTATCTTTTCCATTTAAGACCCAGTCGAATCGGCTGGCGATTGTAACACCGCCCCTCGTCTCCCGATCAGTATTGGCGGCTTGAAGAGTCCTGGAACATTCCTTGAGTGTTGTTTCTAGCTCTTTGATGGCCCTCTCCACTCTGCAGTAAGTTGGATTGGTTTTCCTCTCGTGTGAACTCATATCAAATTTCCGACTCCGAAGCTGACGCGCGTAATTGAGATCCGCTTGTATGCTTGCAAGTTGTGCGACAGCTACTTTGACATCATCGGGAACGCCCCGAATTCTATAAAACCACTGCCCAAGGGTAAATGTTCCATTGATCACGGAGATTGTGGTTGATAATGCTGTGATAGTTTCCATTGCCATAGAATACGAAGTCTTAGAAATAGCAGACTCTCGAGACTCGGATCAAACAGACAAATAAATCAGGCGTTGCAGAATAAACCCAAGTGATAGCTTCTTATGTTCTCACCCTCGCTCAGCAATGGGCGCCGGGGTAGCACGAAGCCTTACGCATGCAACGCCTGATTGAACGGCGCTCGGTGAAGGAAGGCTCGGCCAATACACAGCCACCATATGAGTAATTCAGATTCTATGTGGAAAGGATGCCTATGCATTCTCTCCTTCTGAAAGGCATGGACTTTTTGTTTTCTCCCTTCAGAATGTCCCTTCACCCAGACTACTATAATGGAACTTTACCTTGTATAGTTAGGCTTGCGCACGTTTATTGCGATTTACGCACTGCACTTAGGACTTACCATATAACCGTGGAAAAGTTAGAGGACAACATTGCGCAATAATTTCCAATATGGCTTTTCACCAATACCTCAGCATAATAGAACATGCGGGGCGAAGTCCAAACGGTGGAGATGATCGGCGATTGCTCTAGGGCTCTCCCTTCATTGGAGTTTGTGCTGCAATGTAACCCCAATGCGTGCCAAGAATATCCTGTAGCCCGTCTGTTGTGGTTCGTTTGTCGCAGTGAGTTCCAGCACGGGGTTCTTCAGCTAGAAGTACCTGCTCGTACCAATCAATTTGTCCGACAGGTTTCAGCTGTGTGACCCGCTTGAAATCTATCATTAGCCTGGGTATTTGCAAAGGGGAAATGGAAATGTTATAGATGGCACATTATCCGCAAGTTTTATTGTCTAACCATCAAGTTTCGTCTGAAGCACAGTCTGCGAAAAGCCGATTGGGGGGCGGACCGGAAAACTGATCAGTCTATAAAGATAGCAAGACCTAATTATATAGAATTATTCATCTACCGGTCACTATTCCTGAGAGAATATTATAGGCAGTGAAGGCACGCTGAGAGTAAAAGTGTCTTTGGCCCCCTTGTCAAACTTCTCTCCATCTTCTCCGGGAGGAAAGGCTATGGCGTATCGAAGAGCAATACGGCTGAGAACCATTCGAAGTTCCATGAAAGCGAGGTTCTTTCCCGGACAGCTGAACTGACCCCTAGTGAATGGTATCCAGGGCGCTTTTTCTGTTGTAATACTTTCCCACCTTTCAGGCTTGAACTCCAGTACATCATCCCAGTAGCGTGGGTCTCTCTGAATAGTGTAAGCTGGGACTGATACAATCGTGTCCCCGGGGATAAAAACGTCATCAACTCGAATTCCGGCGGCAGGCGTAAGGCGAGATAATCCTGCTGGGACCGATGGCTTCAAGCGAAGAGTCTCTTGAATTATGTAATCTAGATACGGGATTGCCTTAACCTTATCATAACTCCAGTCTGTCTCTCCATTTGGAAATTGTTCTTGTAATAACTGCTGGAGTTTCCGATAGCATCCAGGATTCTTTGTAAGGAAGTAGACCCTAGAAAGTATTTAGCAAAAGAAATTGAGAGGCCCAAAACGTCAGACTTACGCATTGGTCAGAGCCACACTTGTTGTATCGCTTACATATTTATTAGCTTCATGGCTCTGGTTGTAGGCGGGCTGATAATTATTGCTTACCTGCCAGCAATGATCATAAGGCGCGAGTCTTCTTGGAAAGCACCCTCACCAGGAGGGGCGGATTGATCGTTCTCGTCTTCAGCTTTCAGCAACCAAGACATGACATCTCGTGGATCCTGGTCCTTGAGGGCTGCTTTTTCGCTTGCCACAATCTTTGACGCTGGTCAGCATACTGTGGTGAAGATTATGGGAAGGATAACTCACTTCACGCTTCTCCTTAAGCTCCTGGCCGCACCAATCTGTAAAACGTGAGTAGCTACCAGTAGCACCTGGTATCTTGCTAAGCATGGACATCAACCACGGCACAGTTCCCAACACGCCAACCGCCGTCATGTTCTCATGCAAGCCGCGAATGGCGGAATGCTCCTGGCCAGATTCTAACATATGAAAGTCCTTACAAAACCCTACCAGGCATACTTAGTATGGCAGTTACACAGAAAGACACCGAAGTCTGCTCTCCCACTTACCCACTTGTCCCATAACATCGAATCCAAAGAACATAGCGTATTCAGTCATGTCCATTGCAACGCCTTCGTGAGCTGCGATGCAGGACAACAGGAGATCTACCTTGGCTAAGATACGGGGTTCATATATCGCAAGAGCTTCGTGACTTTATGAGTACAGCATCTAGTGTTCATGATCCCTACGCACCTCTGAATCCTAGCCCTCTCTCCCAGGCTCTCTTTCGGAGCTTGTGGAGCTTCAAGTCACGAGTTGAATTGATGGAAATTTTGGTCACATCATCTGACACTTGACTGTACCATGGTGACCGCGTGCATGTTGTGGGGGGCTCGTAGATGGCCCTAATTGCAGACGGACGGTTGATAGAGATCTCTCGGGGTCCTAAGCCGAAGATTTAGTGGCATATCCAATGAACGACGCCTAAGAACATATTAAAGCAAATCAGTTGAGCATACCAACTCGGACAAAGTCCCCATATATTTCATGGAGCTTCTGTATATCTTCATTGGCCTTGAGATTCTTTGCTGCATTGCTCATCGCATAGAAACGCGAGAGCTTCGCCAGGAACGGCCCGGGAAAGTGACGCAACCGATGGAAAAAGGCTCGATAGAGCAGGATGCTACTTGCCAATCCGACATTAAACGCATTTGAAACGATGACAGTGCGCAGAAGTGCCTTCGGAATGGAAAATGCGCTTACTTGCACATAGCTGAGAAGTAAGGCACCCAATACGCCCAAGTAGGAAAACAACAATGCCCAAGCCTTGCTGTCGATCTCAAACGGTCGGATAGTGAGATGAGCGACGATACCGGCTGCTAGGGACGCCACAGCCGTTGCGCTCAGGGACGAATTTAGAGCCGAGTCAAGTGCGGAACCATGTGGCGAGGGAGGAATCAGCATTTTGGACATGACCCAGCGACAAGAAACACGCAACTGACAGAGAGGATAGCAAAGATTTTGTCGGCTAAGTGAAGAGGGGTGAGTGAGTGTATGTATGGAGACCTGGACATACTCCCATTCAAGCGCAGCGACCCCTGCGCCCGGAACCTACCTGTCAATTTGCTGTCAATGTCAATGGGCAGGCGAGGGAACTAGCTCTGTTTCCGCAAAGTTGGCGGGCTACCCAGGGCCGGGGAGGTGAAGCATAGACTTTAGAAACAGCACCATACCCCTAAATGAAAAGCCTCCGAGGCTAGGGCCCGTTACGTCCATGTTGATGGAAGCCCAAGCGGCAGAATCCTACTGTTGTTAAGGCCCTGAAGTGGACGCCCGTCGGAAAAGGCGAGTTTTGCCCCACAGCCGCTACGCGCATTATGGTGGGTTTCAATGGCAGATCACCATTCTCTCCAATGGCGAACTGGACTTCGGCATTGACTGCGGCTCCACATTCATACCACTACTACCTTCGAAGAGCAGATCTGCAAAAATAAGGCTTAGGTTGTCGAAAGACAACATGAGTCTACCAGGGCCTGAATCACTAGGCGTTTGCTGAAAAGGTGCTAGAATGCCGGTATACGGCGGTTGGTGAAGAAATGCACGCTGACATCGAGTTTCCAGGACTCGAAAACGGTAGTGATCTGTTCAGACGCCATGAAATGTAACACCGGACCCTAAGATGCCGACAATTGTAGTTGACTGCCGAGCTTGACAGATCATGATGGTGATTGGTTTGCCGGAACCCTGTGAAATTGTGCCGCACCTAGGACCTTTACACTTAAAGCAGACAGTTACCCTCTGAACCCACACCACAACTGCAATCGGTACTTGGGGGTGATGGGTTGGTCAACTCCATTAGACTCAGCAGTATCATAGCTAGTATCATATGAAGATGAACGACTTACGCCCTCTTTCATACGGCGTCATTACCACGCTATGGATTCTAGCCTCCATCACAATTGGCATGCGTATCTATGTCCGAGCCTTCACCATGAAGGCCTTCGGCTTGGATGACTGGGCAATGAGTGCCATGTTGGTATGTAATCACAGTTGCGAATGGAAATAAGATGCTCATAGTGCGCCTGCCGTGATAGGTATTCAATTCCTGTCAACAAGGGCTGCTGTATTTTTTTCTGGCGTTTGGCGGTGGCCTGTGAGTGCTCCCACCACCGTCAGCTGTTTCCGTGGTCAGGTTTCACCAGATAGCAGTACATTATTTGCTGACGACGGGCTCGCTCAGACACATTACCCAAGTTGAGACAGAGCATCCTACATGGCTGCCAATCCTCCTCAAGGTGCGTTGCCTCTCGAAAATTGCCCACCTCGTGGCTCTCTCCATCAACGAGTTGAGTGCTCGTGCTGAACTTATTCCTCATTCAGGGACTTTTAGCGGAAGAATTTTGGTATATCTGGATGCAGTTTAGTGTTAAGATGTGCTTTTTTCTGTTCTACTTCAGGCTTTCGGAAACTCTGAAGTTTCGGCGCGCGCTGTGGGCAGTCATCAGTTTCCATATTGCGACTACCATAGTTATCTGGCTTCTTTATGGACTACAGTGCCGGCCGCTTGCAGCTTTCTATGATCCAGCAGCGTATCCTGGCGTTACGTGTCTCAGTACACACATGTGAGTCTCTGCTAGTTTTGTTATAGCTGGATTCTTACAATAAGTTTCATAGCACATACTTTGTTCCTTATACATTGGTACGTAGACCTAGGATCGCCAGATCAAGACATCATCTCACAAAGCAACACTTCAACATGACCAATAAAGCTGACTAACATTTGATTCCTATTCAGAATATGACCACTGATATATTTATTCTTGTCTTGCCTCTCCCGATCATCTGGACCTTGAAGATGACTTTACGACGACGCCTTGGTGTTCTTGCCGTTATATCTACCGGCGGCTCCGCGGTCCTCACGAGCGGCCTTCGCGCGATCATTCTCGTCGAGTTCGCTAATTCTCCCGATTTCACCTGGACGCTAGGAAAAATGGTCATTATTTCGAACGTGGAAATGCAAGTTGGTATTATCGCGGCAAACATGCCATCCTTGAAGGCCTTCTACACTTGCTGGCGTCAAAATAAACTTGGACCAGGACAAGGGACTGATCTCATGCATAGTAGTGGGCAAGGAGGCAAAAACTCAAAGGGCTCGCAGAGCGATATGGAGTTACATAGTGGACTGGCGTCATCTAAAGGAAGAAGCAGGGGGAAGATGGCGGATCCAATGAGTCTGACCATGACGGAAAGCGAAGAGAAGCTGTTCGAAAGTCAAAAGCATGGTGCAAAGAAGAGAGAATATGAGAGCTCTATGCAAAGTGTACAGAGTACATAAAGCTGTTTAAGGTTGTACAATCACTGAGACAGGATTAAGCAAGTTTTGATCAGCCCATGTCTCAAGATATTGTAATACTTGTATACTTGTTATCACCCTCAATGACCCTCAATGCTAAATGTCAGGCCGAGATCAACTGCAAATGTACCATTTAATTAAAAGAAGCGGGAACTGCTAAACCGTTGGAGTGGAACATCTTACGATCGTAGTACGATTTAATATTTTAAAACCCAAAATTGGACCAGTTAGACAGAACCTTCTCCTTTAAATCGTCAGGAAACCCATGTTCAAAGTCACTCGTCTCCCAATTTGGTCCAGTGGTATATTCAACGGGTAAGAGGCAATTAGATACAATCTTGGTTGCCACATCAGGGCGTCCTTGACCCTGGGACTGATAGGGAACCAACGCAAAGCCAAGTGTGTTGTGGAAGTAGAAATCATCAACCCCGGGCCGACATCGGGTAGTGTAGGCCCACATAACATGCTTGAAGTCGTAAATGTCGATGTCGTCAGATACGACCAGGATGTGGTGTTCAAACATGCCAGATCGATCTGAGAAGATTACCTGACCAATCTTCTCGCACAGATCCTTGGGGTTTGTTTTCATTTCACGTAGTTTCGGACAGTCTATCTGTACCACCGCCCAGAGAGTTTGGGTCTCGTAAGGCGTAAATACCTCTTTGACTGGGAGTCCAGCATGCTGCAGTCGATAACGGATCTCGGCACCAGTAAAGGCTCCTGCGAGAGTGTGCTGGAAGCATATTCGTTAGTTATGTTTATCAGGAATATACTGCTAACATGGAGGCTCTTACCGTCTCATCAACAGGTCGGCCGGGAACACATATGGGAAGAATGGAGTTGTCCCTATATGTGATAGCCTTAACCGTGCAGAGAGGCATTTTCCGCGGTGGCTCAATGAATGTGTAACCGTGTATCTCTCCAAAAGGCCCTTCATCACCCTTTTCAGTAATTGAAATTGTACCTTCTAGGACGATTTCAGTATTTGCTGGAACAAGGAGGTCGTTCGTTTCGCATTTTACAACTTCCAATGGAGTTCCTGTGATAGCGCCTATATACTCTCCCTCGGAAACTCCTTCGGGAATAGGCATGCCAGCAATGAGGATAGCAGCTGGGGGTACGCCAAGCGCTAAGGTCCATGGGATATCCTCTCCTTTCTCTTCCCACTTAGCATATATCCGGCCAAGGTGTTGAGGTGGAAGAACAAGTAGACTTAAACGAGTCTTATCATGGACCATTGCCCGAGATATCGACCAATTAGTCCATTCTTTATCTGGTGTTTGCAAAATATGCATTCCATAGGTCTGTAAATATTTACCTCCATCAAATCGATGCATTTGAGGCACGGGTAGCTTGGTAAGATCAATTTGATCACCAAACAGCTTATTTTCTTTACATGGTCCCGTCTCGACAACTACCGGTGGGATTAGCTCCTTGTTTCTTGCTGCGAGGATATGGTCAAAGATATCCGTCATGTTTGCAGTTGGTCGAAGTCCTAAATGGTGGGCCAGCCGGCCAAATCTTTCATTCGGGTTCTTTCGAAGTGAAGCTGGAGCGCCCAAGATCCTGAATAAGCCTGCATGGGCTCCTCTGACGTTATTAAATAGTGGCGCGGGAGAACAAGTTTCCAATGCACGTCTTGTTATGGCTGACACCTCAAGATTCGGATCCACTTCCTGATTAATGTCAACAAGATCCCCATCTTCACGCAGGACTTCCACGAAACTCCGAAAGTCTAAATGGGGTGCTTTATTTGTGGAAGCTGTCGGCAGTACATTAGGCGCAGACATGTTGGTTATGAGGGAGATGATATTTTTGTTATAGAGATGATGTGGATGTAAGAGATATGCAATTGAATATAGGTACTAGAAGATAAAACAAGGGGGTTCTGGCATGTCATATTTAAATAGGAGCTTCATATTAACTACATATGCAATGTTATTAGGGAGCTAGCCTGGCTCAAGTAACTCGTCCAAACGCAGCCGACATCTTGTTCCCGCTTCACTACTGTGTTCAAAGCCTACTCCAGCACTATCAAGCTAATAATCACTGACGGAGCTTAATTATGTCACATGTAATGCATATAACCGACGCTGCGAAGTAGAAATGGCTATTTTGTCTCCCCTTGACACGTACCGGGAATAACGGCACTTGACCCACCCAGTATCCATTCCATCTTCAAATCTCGGGTTCTATGTCAAGAGCGAAGACCGAATATAATCCCAGGACAATGCTTCTAGGTGCCTGTCAGCGATTATCATCGGGATCGTTGCCGACTCAGCACATTAGAGTATCGGAAAAATAGGATTGCAACGCTAATAAGCGCGAAAAAAGCAAATATTAGGTAAACAAGAGCTATCACCCCAGTGTCTTTTCCTAGCGAATGACTTGGTTGGCTCTCAGCTCCTGGTGCTAAGGTTACACTGGATGAATGGCCAGCCAGGTGCTACAATGGGGGAAAGGCCTCCGCATAAAATACTTTAGGTTCACATTAACGCTGCCAATCTCCAATTTTCGGGTCGGCAGTCAGCGAGATCACTAATCGCTTTTCCTCAGATCTCCATTGTTTCACCACCAATATTCGGATCCGTTCCCGCAAGATAGCAGCACGAATCAGTTCTCCAGTTAAGACCGTATTTCAAACGAAGTTGTACGTACAGAAAAGGATGAGTAAGAAACAGTTTGCAAAGAACCGAACAAGATAAATGTGTACAGCTCATTATAAACGGAAGATCATTTATAAGTGACCAGGTTTATCAGCTGTTCACGTCTTTTAATTTGACGAAAGCAAAATTTCCTTTTAGGCGGAACTATTAATCGTAATATTATAATTTATTAACATAACATGTACTGTAATTGAAAGCGAAGAAGACCCTTTGAAGAATATCGTGATTTAACATGATGTATTCTAAATTATTACACAGTGACACTGTGGATTCGCGGTTTTGCTGCAACAAGAATTCAAATACCACGTCGCCATATGTACGAGACAAGTATCAACAGCTATATTTTTGCCTTCATGCGTAAGGGAAACCTGGATAACATCTAAAATATAAATGTAGGCCAATAACTCCTATGTGCAATAAGTCTATGGCATATTAACTCCTATTCCTTCCATCCATTCCATCTCTTGAAATTAGCAGTGTCAAGATCAAATAAATCTAACATTCTGCCTACACTCTGGTTCACTATATCTTCTACCGAGGCCGGTTTGGTATAGTAGGCAGGGACAGGAGGGAAAATAATTCCACCACTGTGCGTGACAGACAACATGTTTTTGAGGTGGATGTCGCTCAACGGTGTTTCGCGTACTACTAAAACCAGCCCGCGACGTTCTTTGAGCATGACATCGGCAGTCCGACTGATAAGGTCGTCACAGAACCCCATACTTATCCCCGCCAGAGTTTTCATGCTGCAGGGAACAACTATCATGCCATCGGTGTGAAATGAACCGCTGGATACCGGGGCCGCCATGTCATTGTTGTTATGGACAAAGTCTGCAAGAGCACGGAGATTAGATGGTGTATAATCGGTCTCGTATTTCAGCGTTGCTTCGGCCCATTTGCTCATGATCAGGTGAGTCTCTACGTGGAGGCGCCTCAATGCGGTCAACACATTTATGCCTAGGACCACCCCTGTTGCTCCGGTGATTGCGACAACCATTCTTTTTGACCTCTCTGAATGAGGGCTTTGGCCACTATTAATGGTATATTTTGAGGCCTGCTGGGTTCCGTCCATCGGGAGAAGAGATCTTCAATAGTTGGCTCAGAAATATGAGAGAAAAAGTAAGTTATTGGCTATCTTATCTAAATAGTGCAGCGAAAATAGCGTATCGGGAGATATATTTAAGCACTCGAGAGACTCATGCTCACGATCGCTCGCTCCTTCGGACTTCAATGATAGAGCGGTATTTGTGCCGCCTCATCCGGCCCCACTCTCTTTACTTGGCATTGAAGTGGTCCCTAAGATGATACTTGACGGTGTTTTGATCGACGAAATCACAAGTGATACAAGCATAGCCAGCATTAAAGATTACGGCCGTACAGTTTAGGTTTACAGTAACCATAAAAATGAACCAGGGTATCTTCGCGAAAACCGGGGCAGGCGGGGAACCTACCTAGCCAGCTAAGCACGGTCAGCCTGGGNAGNTCCTGCATCCACTCACAGGAGAAACTGGATCGGCATGCATCATACTTGAGAATTAGCTGCATGCCAACAAGACCATTTGATGTCGCCTTAGGAAGAAAGAAGACGTCTGGCGGTATCAATCCAGGCTTTGTGCGTCATCTACACCAATGTCAGCCATCATTTTGCGGGTACATGTTCCGATTGCCTGGCAAACGGCGCATATGATCGGAACCACAGTTTCAGAATGGTATATAAAGGGGAGGTTTTGATCAGTTTCTTCATCATTCACAACAGTGTTAACTTTCCATCAAGTTGCCCAAGGCCTTTCCACAACTCCATTCTATTAGTTCGGGTTCCATAAAAAGATATGCCTCTATACGAAGTAAGTCTCAATCTGATATAGTACTGACTTGCCTGAACGCAATATGCAGGTGTATCACTCCCTTACTCTCACCAGAGAGCAGAAGGATCGAGTTGTTGCGGCCCTGACTAAGTTGCATTCCACAACTTTCCGCACCCCCACCTTGTTCGTTAACGTTCGCTTTGTACCAACGGAGCCCCATGGAGATTTCTATGTAGGAGGTACTCGAACAGAACCTGAATCTCCAAACCGTATCATGGCTTTGGTACGGATGGGTGCGGATCGATCCAAGAAGATGTTTGATGATCTGGCTCTGAAGATAGAGGCTGAGTGGAATGATATTGTAGGCTACAATAGCAAACTGCATCAGGAAACCAACGAAGAAAAGGCGAGAAAACTTCATCTAGTTGCTTTCACTTCTATCATTGGTGCAAGAGAGAATGGAATTCTTCTCCCGGGTGTGAGTAACATTCTTGACTCTACGAGATTCATAATAATATCAACTGACTGAACTTTGGCTTAGACCGGCGAGGAAGGGACATGGTTGAAGGATAATATGCCATACTTTAAACAGCGTGCGGAGATTGCTGGCGATGAGAAGTTTGCTGCCATGTTGAGAGAGATTCAGGAAAGGCCAGACCTAAGAGCTCTTGTCTAGGTGATTGGGAATACAAAGATTATTTCCGGAAGATAAACCAGATAGTCTGATAAAAGCCAATCAAACTTTATATATTGAGATACTACTTGTGTGGTGCAAAAGGCTACGCTTCCCTATTCAAGCAAAGCATTTGTCTCAAAAGATGCTCTCTATTGAGGAGCTCTTGAAACGTATCATATGTGAACTCTATTTTAATTCAACAAGACTTGTATTCAATGTTTTAAACGTAGATTCCGCTTATACAGCAGTGCCTTAGAACCATTTACGATATAATTTCTCGTGCTTCCAAAATCTGAAGATACAAGCCTGCGTATGAGGGTTAACTTTCTTCGTAGGTATTCGAACACCCATATCACATACCTGCTGACTTCCATCTTTTGTTGAGCATTTTGAGCCCTTCTTTCAGATCCCTGATAATCAGAATAGACTCCTCACAGGCCGATTCCCTATTAACTCTGACGAACGTGGCCGTAGAATGGTATATCCAGTGTAAAACAAATGGAGACACAAGGTGCGGTGGTAAGGCATAGCCTTCTAGAAATGCTCTTATAACTTCTGCCATCCTCTCTGATACAGCTTGTATAACAGATTTAGCATGCTTATACCGCTGTGTATCAACTGTCAATTGGCCATCTGTTACAAGAGATGGCATATGAAGAATTATAAGGGAGCTGCATATCTCGATAAGCTCTAAGATCAAGAGATATTGACAACTGATTACCTATAAGCTATGGCTGCTTGGCCGTTTTGTTGACTCCGTACCTCTCCATCACAGATACGTATCAATGCGTGTATTGTCCTCTCTAACTGGAGTTCTTTCTCATAGAATTCCTCATCCATTGATGGATTAGAGATGTGGCGAAGGACTTGGCAGAGCATATGAGTAGCATGGGCTGCCCTGGAAAATCTTCCCATAGACAGCGTTGCTGGTGATGACAATGCGATTGTGTCATTTGGTTTCATAATCTTACAATATCAACACACAGGAACACATTCACAATAAGACACCTACCCCCTGATCCCATGCCTCATCACTGGCTGGCAAAAAGTCCTCTGGTCTGGGGTCCTCAGACGTTATCCCCGGGCCAGGATGGCCCAAACTTACAAAACTATGATGATGGTCAACGCCAGCTTTATCCAATGACAGAAATGTATGTGAGATATTACAAAGCGTTGATTATTAATTCCTCTTCAAAGCTATGTGTCGAGGAAGAAGAAAAAGCAAATTCATAATTCATGGTAGAACCTCTTACCGTTCCAAAATGATCACAGCCCACCAAACTCTTCTTCGTTCTTCTAACTCCACCCAGTTGTACTGTTGTGCTATATTTGTAGAGGATCTCCAGTCGAGACCAAGAGAAAGGCCATACCTTGCGCATGCAGAGATGGAGAGAGATGCCGCAGGATAAATAGCATGCCCAAGTTCGTAAAGACCGATCAATATGCCAGCTTGCATAGCCTGTAGGGTCAGTATTCCTGCCGTTTCAACTTCCATGAAGTATTGCTTAGCAGCCAAATAAAGTGGTGTTCGCGGGCTACTATCTTCATCTGCTGGCATCCAGTTCATCAGTTTCATACAGAGAAACAGGAGGGCAAAATCAGCACGTGGTGAGATTAAAGGATTGAGTAGGTGATCATAGAACCGTTTCTTTGATATGATTGACATCCATAGATGAATCGTACTGAAAAACTCCATAGCTGTTTCTTGAATCTCGGCTTTGTCTCCAAGCAAGTTCCATATGTAAGAAGGAATAGCCACCTGGGGAATTGGCATTTGCATCTGACCACGGCAAAATATCTCATGATCTAAAAAGTAAACACCTAATGAGAGGTCATTCTGACGTAGAGGTTGTGTTTGGAGGCCATTGACATTTTGGCAGAAGCCACTCAGATGTCTTTGTCTTGAAACCGTATAACGACATTTGTGACTACTTCTAGTTGGGGTCCTCCCATCAGTTTCCCATCTTCTACGTCCTCAAAGAAGACATACCTTTGGCAAAAGGTACACCGGGGAAGTATCTTATCACATCTCCGCTTTCGTCGCCGGCATAAGTCGCAAGCATACGGTGCACGATTTGGTTGACCAGTAGCTACCTTGTCCATGTGCTTCAGTATTGGCTACAAATTGAGCCTCTCGTTTGCGTCAAGGATACGCTTTGGCTTTTTGCGGGGCTTCGCAGACCTTGGTGCTGATTAGAAGTGGGAAGACGGACATTACGGAGAGAGGCGGACATTAAGGCCTGGGACGGCCGCTGTGGAGAAAGACGGCCAGGCGGAGCAACGGCGGGCCTTAGGCAAAAAGCTACAACTGAACTGAGTTGTAGTGAGGCTTCATACCCCGCCCTCGGCAAACACTTTGGATGCCGGATGCCTTGATTACTATACAAATTTCTTTTTTAAATGTGGGCACGGTATACTTCCGGTTACCAGTTTACCGTAATCCGTGACAAATAACGTCGCTTCACACACAAAATTATGCCGCTTGTGGAATAGAAATAGTTTAGTGCTTGTGTTATCCGGTCTACCATGATCCTGATCAATCCTCATATAGAGTGTTTCAGTCAAACAGTGTAACATCTAGTAGAAAAGATCGAGGGAACAGGGGAATACTTCTTCTACGATTATTGAGAATGCCATATTCACTCAAAGGCAGAAACGTACTGGTGACAGGGGGGTCAAGGCGGGTGTCTATATATGAAGTCCAACGACTACCAGGATAACTAATACTAGGTTCTTACAGAGGTCTAGGTGCCTTGATATGTGAGAAGTTTGCAGGGGAGGGATCCAATATCATGATAAACTATGTCTCAAACAAAAGTAGAGCCGAAGAAATTGCAGAAAAGATCAAAGCAAACTTTGGCGTCAAGGTCGGTTTGATTCAGGGTGTGAGTAATCTAGACCAGCAGGTTCTATAACCGGCACTGATTGAAGAATGAGGATGCGGGAAGCCTTGATGATAATATTCGACTGGTCCAAGAAACAGTACAACAGCTAGGGGGCTTAGATGTGGTTATTGCCAATGCCGGTTGGACGCGATTCTCGAAGTTCAGCGATCTCAACGACTTAAGCCAGGCTGAGTGGAACAAAGTATGTTTGCGATTCCGTTTGAAGACATCACTGCTAACGATATCAGTGCTGGGCAACAAATGTGATGTCTCATCTACAATTGATGCAGCAAGCGGTTCCAATATTCAATAGCAATCCCGATGGAGGCGTATACTTGATCACGTCTTCCGTCACAGTAGGTTAAAAATTCTATCCGTATTGGAAGCACGTTAATAAAGACAAGGGAATAAGCTGTGAAGGAAGCAGCATGGCCTACTCCGTTACCAAAGCGGCTGGACTCCATCTAATGAAGTGTTTAGCAACGACTCAAGGGCCAAAGATCCGGGTTAATGCTATACTTCCGGGACTCCTTCTAACAGAATGGGTAAGCCAACCGAATTTAATTGTCCTCAAGCAGTATTCCTTGCCTTGATAGTCCAAAAGTTTAAAAGTTTTAGTATATTTTACCAAACTACTAATCGGATATGTGCAGGGTGTCCAGTATGGCGAAGAGAAAATTGAAATTATTAAACAACGAGCTGCATTGAAGAATGTAGTAAGTATGGAAATGAGATGATGTTTTATATGGGCTGACGTAATGGAAGTCGGATCTTGATGATTGTGCGGATGCATTTGTATCTGTCGCGAAGAATACATCCATGACCGGCCAGCAGGTTGTTGTTGGTAAGTACATTTGAATTCGAGACCAAAGCAACTGCTAATGGTTGGAGACTCTGGAATCATCATCAAATAAGTCAATATCAAGTGTCTAAAGCATCGAATAGTTGCTTGAAGGTATCCAGGAAGATCATCTATGAAAATCGTACGTTTCAAGGGCATTATCCTTGAGACCGTGTATGGTTACTTCCAAGTGGTGGCAATATACTGGGCAAGCGCATTACGTTAATTATACTCTTCATTGTTTCTCTTTACATCATTGTGGTTTGCGCAATTTTAGAAATAGAATCTGTCTTTGCAGTTGTACAACCTGCGAATAATGTAAGTCTGATGGACTATAGGCCGAGGGCTGCCGATCTAACTCCTGCAATCGTATTCAAAATGTTCTGTTAGATCATAGTGACTTGCGCATTTCCACCAATATAATCTTTTAGT